>OY740801.1:33685417-34260417 GCA_963514005.1 Raja brachyura
TCCCTGGAGCAAGATAAAATGCTCAAAACTCTAATCACTCAAGGGTTCTAAAGACCCATGAGATTCTAAGGCAGGTTCCGTGGGAGTTTCCATACACTAAGTATGGTGCCTATAAAGAATGAGAATCTCATTCACCAGTGCCTTGCATAGGTCTGGATGAAGTCCTTAGAGCAAGATAAAATGCTCAAAACTCTAAACAATTAAGGGTTTTAAGACCCGTGAGATTCTAAGGCAGGCTCCGAAGGTGTTTCCATACAATGAGTATGGTGCCTATGAAGAATGAGAATCTCATTCACCATTGCCTTGCATAGGTCTGGATGTAGTCTCCCTAGAGCAAGACTCGGGAGTACCAGGGCAGGATGAAACTGACCCTGAAGCTGGTGTCCCTACTTATGTGTATACACCAGAGCACAATAGAAATATTCCGGGTGTTCCCGATGTAGCACCAAGTTTTGCTATATTGGAATGGACTGGTGAGGCTATGGATGAACCTGGCGGCCAACATTATTTGGTTTCTCACCTACTCCAAGATACTGTTATGACTGAAACAGTAAATAATATATAAAAATATATAAAACACCCATCTATTGCGCCTCGCTCAGGGTGCCAACAGTAATTGGGCACCCATGAGTGTAACGATGCGAGGACAGGAAATGTGTTCCAGCATGTCCTCTAGCTGATATGCAGTTGGCATCACTGCATTTGGGGAAGACATACATGGGTCGATTATGTCCAATACTTTTAAGACATGCTTGCTTTACTCTGCAAAGCATATTCAAACCCAATTGTATGCTGAAAATTGCCATTGGCTAACATTATACCCAAAAAATGCAGATTATGTGGGCAAGCTATAACCAGATTTATGATTGATTAATACGAACCCCTATATTAAGAGAAGGAGATCTTCTGGTTCATTTATGGAAGTACAGAAACGGCATTCCATTACACATGGAATTTCTGGGGAAACAACCTCTGGTTGGTTAAGATTACAATTGTTTTGTAATTCTGCATTAAATCTGATCAGCTTGGTGTTTGAATGTACCAGGAACTCGTCAGGTAGAGATAATATATCCCAGACACAAGTATGGGGGTTACAGAGTCATTCTAGGACTCACAAACTTAAATTTATAGTTCAGTATGATCATTTTAAAAAAGTACACTTCAGCATTATAATGAAGTTGTTATCACAAGGCTGCTATGTGGTTATTTTTTAGACTTAAAAAAGATGCCTTATTATTCAGGTACTTCAATTAATTGGATGGGTCAGCTGAAGGAAGTACCTAATGGGTTAAATTCAGCCCTCAGATTGCTCACACAATTATTGAAACCAGCACTGGTGTTAATGAGGGTCAGAATCATATTGTAATGACTTATCTAGTGGATGTGTTAATTGTAAATGGGAGACAGCTGAAGAACTGAGTTCAGCAACCATAAGCCTATTGAAAGGCTAAGGTTCTGTACATCCAAACAATATGGAAGTTACAGGCATCCCAAACAATTGATTATTTGGGTTTTTTTTTAATACAGTTGATATGTGAGTAACTTTATCAACAAATTTAAGGTTGGGGATGTTACAAATGCCTGTATTTGTCTTGGTAAAAAACATTATCCCACCATCCAAGAAGTAGCTACGGTTACTGGTAAAGAGATAGCAGCATTCATGCTGTCAAATTGGGACCTCTGCATGATCAAAGTCTGCAAAGACCAGAGTATAAGAGTAAAAAGCGTGCAGGTTATTGATTAGGTCCATGCAGTTACCAACTAAAGGTTGAGCTGAATTCAATGATGGATTCTCAATGTTGCACAAGTTACTAGAAGTAAAAATGTGCTTGTTCAGAAGTCTTCAGTGTTATTACAGACTGATGAGAGTGCTCTCGGATGGGGAGCTTAGGACAGCGACACCAGTTGTGGTGGTCGATGGACTGTCCAAGACGATTAATTCTCCAAATACATGGTTGAATTATTTGGAGTTATTGGGGGTGTTTTATGCATTGATAGCTGTTATTCTACAATAAAGAACTTACATGTTCAATTACGAGTAGACAATACCACAACTGTGGGAGAATACAATATTGTGGTAAGACAACAGATCACGAAAGTGCAATGACAATACAGAATGAATGTTAAAATTCAAAAAGTTTCAAAAAGATTGTCAGACAGTATGTGCACCAAATGTTGATCTGTTGTGTCTGGATTAAATCTCCAGTGGTCTAAATGTGTCTCGTGGGAGTCAGACCCAGGAGCATTAGCGGTGGATGCATTCTCGCTACATTGGGGAAGTATAGTCTTTTATGTTTTCCCCATTTTGTCTGAATAGACAATGTGTCACCAAAATAGAGCAAGTCTCCGCCGCAGGCGTTTGGTGGTTCCAAATTGGTATTGTTCTCGGCCTTTTGGCTAAGATCAAGTGTAGTATCTGTTCTTATCAGTTAATATCTGATACGTCCCTTATCTAGGGACCATTACTACACAGCCATTGTTCCCATTGGTGCTTAGAATGATGATTCAGACATTCATGACAAATCCCAGGTGCAGTAATTGTTGGTACATCCAGTAACAGCAGAAGTCATCCATTACATGACCGTATTAATTGTTAATCTGCAGTTTCTGATGGAATGTCGGATAGGACCATGGATGTCATAACTGCAGCTTGGAGAGATAGCACTAAGAAACAATATATGTGTCATATAAGGAATGGGAAATCTTTTTGTATACAGTCAGATATATTTTATCATACTGCAAATATATCGGATGTATTGGAGTTCCTTGTTATGTTGCACCTGAGTAATAGTACCATGAATGGAGCTCGGAGTGTTTTGTCCTCCTATTTAGGACTATTTCAGAATCAACAACTATTGGGTCTCATCTGTTAATATCCCGATTTATGAGTGGAATTTTAATAAAATCCTACCAAACCCAGATATTCAGCAATCTGGGATGTCAGTATAGTTCTCACATTGCTTCGGCAATGGACTCCAATTACGACACTGTCTTTTCAGAAGTTAATATTTAAAGTGGTTATGTTCATACCATTAATATCAGCACAATGAGTAGAAACATTACAAATGTTATGGTTAGATTGTATACAGTTGTCTGTAGATAAAATAACGTTTTATGTCAATGATCTAAGCAAGCAAAGCAAGCCAAGAAAGGCTGGCACCAATGTAATCTTTAAGACATACTCTGTGAACTAAACATTGTGTGTGGTTAAGCATCTGAATTAATATATATTGAATTAAGAGTCTCCGAGATTGTGAGACACCAATGTTGATTACCCACAAGAAACATATAAAAGTGATAGTACAAACTATTTCTAGATGGATAAACAGTAGCAATGTTACAAAATTTTGAGATTTTAAAAATCAAGCCTGCAATTTATCCCATCAGATAAAGCATAAAAATAAGTTTAATTTGACACCTAATTTACTTTCATATCTTCAGTATTAAGAAAGTTATGGCCATTTTCATACTCGGAAATTAGCATCTAGCTCCCCATTGCCTTTCAATTGACTTAACTCAAAAGCTGTGATCTGGAAAAGTTAAAAGCCCATAACTTTCTTAAAAATTAAGAGAACTCAATGAAATTTTCAGTTATTATAGATTGAAGCATTCTGAAACAAATATTAAACAATCTTACTTGGATTACCTGAAATTAAAGCATATAATTAGTTAGTTATCTAATTGTAGCTAATTACGAAATTCAATGAGTAGATCTAAACATCTATCAATTTCTTAAGAAAAGATAAACTTTTTTTAAATTGCCTAAGTGTCCAAATAACATTCACACAATAATCCACAATATAACATAATTTTTAAATCTCATTTTCATGAATTTCTGGGCTAAATGGAAGGAATTTAGTGTTTAATGCCTGTAAATTAATGGCCATTTAAATCAACTAGCGAGTGGGTTTTAGTGGAATGCGGTGGATTGGAACGTTGCGGTTAGCGGTGAAGTCGGGAGGACAAATACTGTTTGTTCATAGATTTTTTGGGACCCCTTTTCGCAACATAAAAATATTATTAAAGCCTCCCGAAAAACCAACTTTTAATATAAAAATAAACTATTTACCTTTTTTTCTCCCCTACGGAAAATCCTTCCGGTTGTCAGTGCTAACGGCTTTTGAAGGTGATTTTTAAATTACTCTAGTTAACAAATAATTTAGAGTAATTTAAAAATACCTTCATTGATGAAATGTCGGAGCGATTTTTCTTCCGCAACGAAATCGCCCGATATTCATCGATTATCCCAGTCTATGGAAAAACGGCACTTTAAGACCGCCCCCCTCTTAAAGGCGCCAAAGTCACGCACACGGGGAGCGGCAGAAGTGCAGCGCCGCTAAAGGCAAGTTTTGCAACATACCTATAAACAGGTTCTGGATTAACTGGAGTAGACACTGATGTGTATAAATCTCACTCCACAAGGGCGGTATCAATGTCCGCGGCGAAGGTGCAGGACGTGCCGCTCGATCAAATTCTGGAGACTGCAGGATGGTCTAAAAAAGAAACTTTCCTAGTTTTATGATAAACCTGTTGTTACAGTGCCAGAGTTGCACATGCTGTGTTGGGTTCTGTTCAAAATTGTTTGCTTTGTTGCATAACATTTGTTGTTATTTTCCCTGGATAGAGGGGTTATTATTTTTGGTTTTATTATTAAAAAATAAAAATAAAAAAATATATAAATATTTATTTATTTATTTATTGTTTATTATTAACATATTATTATTATTAATATATTATTTAATATATAAATTTATATATATTTATATGTTTATTTATCTATTTATTTATTGCATAATTTCAAGCAATATATATTATTTACTCACTACTGGGTAAACTGAAGCAGTCTGTCGTATGGAAAGATCTACGGCATGAAAATCACAGAGCTTTAAAATCTTCACATAGTCACTCACATGACTCCGAAGTAAAATAGTAAGACTAAATGAGAACTTACCTGTTCGAAGTTTGATCTTTATTTTATGAGGAGTTATGATGAGGGATTATGTGCCCTCCGCTTCCAACCCTCATAATATAAATGATCATCTGGTAGTTCTAATCTTTGTGAGCCTTACTATCTTACTCTGGCTATTGGTTCTGTGTTTTTCACGCCGCTGCTTTGAAGTATGCTGAACATGCGCTTGGCGGGGCTTCTTCACGTAATCCCTCATCGTAACTCCTCATAAAATAAAGATCAAACTTCGAACAGGTAAGTTGTCATTTAATCTTACTATTTTACTTCAAAGATTTGGTCATGAAAGCACACCAATGCCTCTACTTCCTTGGAAGGATAAGGAAGTTTGGCAGGTTCCCAACAACCCTCACCAACTTGTACAGATGTGCAGAAGAAAGCATCTTTTTTTGGGATGCATCATAGCCTGGTTTGGAAACAGCTCCATCTGAGACCGCTAGAAATTGCTGAGAGTTGTGGTAGCAGCCCAAACAATGACGCAAATCAATCTTCCTTCCATTGACTCCATCTACACTTCACGCTGCCTGGCAAGACAACCAGCAGAATCAAGGACCAATCTCTCCTCAGTCATTCCCTCTTCTCCCCTCTGCCATTGGTAATATTGACCATTTTAGTGTCTGACAAAATTAAGGATTTCTGCCTTTGCAAAACCTGCTTGGCATCTTTTTTGCAAAGGCTGCAAATACCATAAGGATCATCGCTCCAGAATGTCTGGGTCCTGGGAGGAAGTTAAGTACAGGGTGATGTCCAGATGTCCTTTAATTGTTAATATGTATGAGGGTTTTGCAGAAGGAGCTGAGTCTTGCTGCAAATGCATGATCAGGATTGGTTGGGGAATGGTAAGTTATAATGCTATTGTTAACTATGTTGCATGGTCTTTGCACTGTTATTTGTGATTGGTCAAGGAGAGGGGCCTTGCCCAAATTGTTTACATTACCTGATAAAATGTTTCTTGACTTAGGGAAACTGTCTTCGATTGGGAACTTTCTGAAGAAAAAATGTAATGGGATATTTTGTGATTGGGTTAGGGAACTGTCTATTAGTGTATTGTAAGATCTTTATTTATGATGGTTTGTAGGGCTTGACCCCCCCCCCCCCCCCATTTACTTCAGGCCACGGGTCCAATATAGTATATAAGAGGGGAGAGTACATTAGTCTGTATCGGTCTTCTGGCGGATCACTTGGGGCAATGCTGGCCTGCTGGAGGTGTCTATTCGCACGAGGCTGAAGGGCTCGGACAAGTAGAGACAAGGATCGGACCCGCGATGTTGGTTAGGTATCGTATAGGGTAGTGTGTTTCTGATTGGAAAATAAAGTTAGTTGATCCAGTGCTTGACTCAGTATTTTACTGAACCAGATTAACGGGGTGAGAATAGGAGCAGAATTACACCATCAGGCAAAAGGTACAGAAGTTTGAAAACGCACACCTCCAAATTCAGGAACAATTTCTTCGCAGCTGTTATCAGGCAACTGAACCGTCCTCTCATCAGCTAGATTGTGGTCCTGATCTCCCATCTACCTAATTAGAGACCTTTGCACATTTTTAAATTGGACTTCAATGTCATTATTATATCTTGCACTAAATGTTGTATCTTTTATCCTTGATTGTAATCATGTATAGACTTTTCTTTGACTGGATAGCACACAAACAGAAGCTTTTCACTGTAACTCGGTACACAAGACAATAATAAACTAAACTAAACTATAAATTAAATGAAACTAAACTAAATAAAGCTAAGCTAAACCAAACTAAGCTACTGAATTGTACACAAAGCAATTAATTTCACTGTATCTTGGTACGTGTGGACAAAAGGCACCATTGAACCATTGAAATATCCCAAGGTGGTTTCTTCTCTTCCATTTCATATTCAGGGAAGCCATGAATGCATTTTATTTTACATTGTAATTCATTGTTCGCTCACATCTGATCCTTATTTACCGATGTATTGTCAAGGTTATCCTGACAGAGTCACCGGCCGATTATTTGCATCCACTGCCGGTGCCAGGCTCCCTGAGAACGTGGGCGAAAGCTTCACTCATCTTCTGTCAGAAAGAATAGGCAGAGCTGCATGCAGTACATCTCCAGCATGGAAACATAGAGGCCTGTCCTTCAGAGACACCCACTCAACATTTGACTACATTGCTGGTGCTAAGCAGCATACACATGCTCAACTTGTTCAGATAACATCCAAATACCCGCTATACTAAAAATGGCACCAAACCATCTTGGTTTAAAGACTTCAATTACAAAAGAGGACAAATAATGCACAAGGATAACTAACACTGAGGCTGATGGAATACTGTGTTTATTTTATCCAATACTGTCTGTTTTATTGGCACATGTACCAAGGTACAGTGGAAAGCTTTTGTTGCGTGCTAACCATTCGGCAGAAAGACTGAAGAAGGGTCTTCAACAGACCCGAAACTCCACCATTCCTTCTCTTCAGAGATACTCCCAGTCCTGTTGAGTTACTCCAGCTTTTTGTGTGTATCTTCAGCAGAAAGACAATACATGATTACAAGCAAGCCATTTACAATGTATTGATACATGATTAGGGAATAAGGTTCAGTGCAAAGTAAAGCCAGCAAGGTCCGATCAAGGATAGTTTGAGGGTCACCAAAGAGGTAGATAGTAGTTCAGCACTGCTCTCTGGTAGTGGTAGGATGGTTCAGTTGCCTGATAACAGCTGGCAAGAATCTACCCCTGAATCTGGAGGTGTGCGTTTTCACACATCTGTACCATTTGCCTGGCGGGAGAGGGGAGAAAAGGGAGTGGCTGGGGTGCTTTTCGTGCTTGATAATGCTGCTGGCCTTGCCTTGAGGTTCTCAATAACATCCCAAATGCTATATCTCTGCATCAGAGGGTCAGTACAATCATTGCATTTCCTCAAGGAAGCTTTGAGTACAACCTTGAAGATCGTTCTCCGTCTGTCTGATAATTTCCTCACATGGCAAAGCTCAGAACAGAGTACCAGCTTTGGGAGCTTCACGTTGGTCATGCCAATGACATGGCCTTCCAATATAGATGACTGGGTGCAACTGAAACCCTAGCGTTGGTCACGAGAGTAGGAGTGAATCTTAATGTTGGTTCCCAGAGGAATTGGAAGATTTGGGTGTATGAATTAATGATTTTCCAATGCCTTGAGTTCTTTGCCTAGGATAGTCCAGGTGTAAGAAGCAACTTCCACCTGGACTAGGAGGGCAGGGTTCAGTGATGCTTGGTAGAGCTTGAGTGAAAGTGTCACTTCTCAGGTCTTGATCTTCTAATATCCCTTTCCACACGTGTCCAAAGGCAGTACAAGTGCGTTGAAAACACGGTGACCATCATCATTGATATCTGCCTTCACCAGGAGCTGTCTCTCAGGATATGGAGGTTGTTCATTTGCTTCAGTGCTTTTCTGTCCGTTGTTGGGAGCAGTGAAGTGCATCAGCAGTGTTCCAACATTGGAAGTCATCTCCATCATGACATGTGCTGTTCCACGTGGTGCTGAGGTGGTCTACTCAAAGCACCCAGTATGGTTTGCTGCGATTAGCACAGTTAGGAGGCTGCTATCAAGAAGCAGATTGGAAGAATAAGAAAGACTAATAAATATAACTCTGCTCTGGTCATTGCTGACCTCCAATGAATTGAATGCTTTTACTGCTTTTAATTATATTAATATTTTATCGGGAGTGAACCGCACACTTCCAAAATTCTACTCCGACACAAACTTCAGCTCTGAGAATCTGTCAAGGGTCTTGAATTGTTTCAACATCATGAGTGTCAAATATCATGAATATTAAAGGCACAAAATCGGGAATTACCAGCTATTGCTTACAGCTTGTTCCAATTAAAACCCCTGTCCCACGTACGAGTTCATTCCAAGAGCTCCCCAGAGTTTTGCCCTGATTCGAACTCGGAGATTTACAGTAATGGCCACTCGTCAGTACTCGCGGCTCTCGTGGACATTTTTCAACGTGTTGAAAAATCTTCACGAGTCTTCCCGTGCTTACCTGCCGTTAGCGAGTTTTCCTGAGTACCTGCCGTTAGTGGTACAAGCCGCTAAGAGACGTCCCCGAGCTCTGACATACCCGTTACGTTCATTCTCTGTGCTTACCACGAGTTTGATTTTTTTAAAACTCGGGAGAGCTCTTGGAATGAACTTGCACCGTGGGACAGGGCTTTAACTGGCCATATCCCAATCAATGCTGACATTGTGGGAAATGAATGAAATCTGCCCCATGTCACAGAAACAAATTGACAAATGAAACCATCAGAGAGTGTCTCTGTGCAAGGTTGATTATTTTTATTTGTCTATTTCTTTCATACAACTTGCAATATTTAAGTTATGATTGTAACCATTCAAATATTCTTGTAATCTGTTTAAGGTTTTAAAGAGCTGCTGTGGCTATAATAAATAACAGTTGAACATGATATTGTGGTGTTGTGTTTTACAGCCTTGTAGATTTAAATAATTGCAAAAGTAAATCCAAAGCATTGATCTAGAAGATGGCATTTAAAAGGTTCTTTTAAATGAAGTCACAATGATTTCTCCCCCTCCCCCTCCCCCTCCCCCTCCCCCTCCCCCTCTCCCCCCCCCTCCCCCCCTCCCCCCCCTCTCCCCCCTCCCCCCCTCACCCACATTAAAGTATTTTAATTATACTTTAAAGTGGGTGATAGAGCACGTAAAATAAAAAGAGGTACCTATTCTAGGAAATAGTATATTACAGGTAGTTGTGAAATTCCACGGAGGGCTTTGCTCTTTTTCCAGCATCATCACAATATAAGGCATCATTTTTTCTTGGGCTGCAGCCAGTCTACTTTGGGTGAGAGCTTCAGCCACATTTGTGTAGTGTTACACTTGAGGACATTTTTTACATTAGGTTAAGTAATAGTAACCCCCTCATCCATTATTTCATCTTTATTGCTGCCGTTTCTGACAGAGTTTTGGATCGTTTTGTTTTACCTGCTGCTGAAAGCCCTAGCGTTGTTACCTTTTGATTAGGACCACTGCTGACTCCTGGCTGAGTCCCATCTTGATTATCTCATGCTGCACTCGACACTTGGCATCATAACTGCACTGTGCCTCCATCTCCCCATGTGCTTGCTGAACCAAACTGGCGCCCATTCAGGTGAAGCCTTCACTTTAAGGTCTTCATCCTTTTTTACAATGCCCTCCGTGATCTTTCCATGTTGTCTCCTACTTTTACTTTCCCTTCCCTCCTCCATCTGCAGATTCATGCGCACGTGCTATTTTGTTAGTCCTGCCATTAAATCCATCCATCATCTGCCTTTCTGTAAAATGCTCATAAATCTACCAATGATTTCCTTATTATAACATGCACCAAGTACTGTGAAGTACATTTTCTGCAGACAGTTCAGCAAGAATATCCCCGTACATCAGCACAATCACCCCCGATTAGTGCAGAGTCTATAGAACAGCCCACTGAATCAATTTTGGCCGTTTTACAATCCTAGCTGCAGGTGGCCACAAAGGCACATTCATTGTATGTGCACATACTTGGCCAATACACTCATTCATTCATTCATTCACATTGCAGCCGTCGCCTCCATTTCGATTGTCCAGCAAACCGATGTCCCTCTCCACCTGGCCTTCTCCCCTTGGCCCTCTTCATCCCTTGTACCCCGGGAGGACACCTCTCACATCCGACCTCAAAGGAGGGTCAGGAGTCCTTACCCAAAATTCACCCATCCATTCTCTCCAGAGATGCTGCCTGATCCGTTGAGTTACTCCAGCACTTTGTGTTTATCTTCAGTATAAACCATTGTCTCCCTCTCTCCATCCCTTCCCCACCCGTTGTACCTCTCTCCTTCCTTCCCCCACCCAAGTCATACCAGCTTCAAAGTCATCTTGTTGAGTCTCATTGTCTGTACTCTTTTTCACCTAGGACACAGCTAATGATGGCCTGTTTCCTTTATCATTGTTATTTTGCATAACTTTAATTCATTAATTCTATATCTCTTTACATCACCGTCTATATCTCTCGTTTCTCTTTCTCCTGACTCTCAGTGTGAAGAAGGGTATCGACCCGAAACATCACCTATTCCTTTTCTCCAGAGATGCTGCCTGACCCGCTGTTACCCCGGCTTTTTGTGCCTATCTTCGGTTTAAACCAGCATCTGCAATCCCTTCCTGCACATCTACAGTTCCTGTCTACACCCAACTATTGATCACCCGTTTTCACATTAGTTCTATGTTTTCCCACTTACTCATCCACTCCCTGCGCACTAGTGATCATATACAGAAGCCAATTAACCTGCAAATCTGCACGTCTTTTGGATGTGGGAGGAAATAGGAGCAGCAGGAGGAAATCCATTTTTCCTGCTTTCTTATAATTGCTAACTAGCAAATATAATAAAAAAGAAAATGAATGAAAATTATTCCTTTTAATGCTCCTATGTTTTACCTTCAAAATTCCAGCTGAATTCTTGGAAATTCTGGCTCCCAGAACAGCGGAGAAGGTCACCCTCTTTCTCAATTTAATTTTATCTGAACAACATTGCAGTGGCTTTTTTTTTACAGTATGTTCATCCTTTTGCAAAGAATATAAAGCAAGGCTTGAAGCAAGGGCATCCCGGAATAGTTACAATTAAATGTGTGTTTCCATTTCAATCTTCAGCCGCTCATTGTTATATCGTCACACAGATTGATTATTATCGCTGACAGCCTGGTGCAAACAGAATGTTTATTCGTGGTTGAAACCCAGACCAGAGCCAATTTACTCTCGGCTTCGACATTGTGTCTGATCACATCTGCCCAAACCTGCAGGAAACAATGGCTTTAGTGCAGATTATCTCATCTCCATCTACCATGTAGGAATGAATGGTCCTTGCTTAATGCTGTCATTCACACAGTCCACGGGTCTAATGCAGGTGCATTTTGTTGCTTCTGAATTTTCCATCGTACAATTCGTTTTGCATATTGTCTATCTTGAGTCCTTGAATAATATGCTAAATATATATTCAAGGAGGCCATTAGGCCCATTGTTTTCGTAGAGGTTAGAAACATAGAAAATAGGTGCAGGAGTAGGCCATTCGGCCCTCCGAGCCTGCACCGCCATTCAGTATAATCATGGCTGATCATCCAACTCAGTATCCCGTACCTGCCATCTCTCCATACCCCCTGATCCCCTTAGCCACAAGGGCCACATCTAACCCTCCTAAATATAGCCAGTGAACTGGCCTCAATTACCTTCTGTGGCAGAGAATTCCAGAGATTCACCACTCTCTGTGTGAAAAATGTTTTCCTCATCTCGGTCCTAAAAGACTTCCCCCTTATCCTTGCTCTGTGACCCCTTGTTCTGGACTTCTCCAACATTGGGAACAATCTTCCTGCATCTAGCCTGTCCAACCCCTTAAGAATTTTGTAAGTTTCTATGAGATCCCCCCTCAATCTTCTAAATTCTAGCGAGCACAAGCTGAGTCTATCCAGTCTTTCTTCATATGAAAGTCCTGACATCCCAGGAATCAGTCTGGTAAACCTTTTCTGTACTCCCTCTATGGAAAGAATGTCTTTCCTCAGATTAGGAGACCAAAACTGTACACAATACTCCAGGTGTGGTCTCACCAAGACCCTGTACAACTGCAGTAGAACCTCCCTGTTCTTATACTCAAATCCTTTTGCTATGAATGCTAAGATACCATTCGCTTTCTTCACAGCCTGCTGCACCTGCATGCCTACTTTCAATAACTGGTGTACCATGACACCCAGGTCTCGTTGCATCTCCCCTTTTCCTAATCGTCGACCATTCAGATAATAGTCTACTTTCCTGTAGACTATTAAAGGTTAAAATTTATCTATTTTCTCTACTTCCTCTTATTGATCCATAGTTTACAGTTGAATTTCATTCAAATATTCATCCATGCACTTGGTAAATTAAATGATTGGTTCAGCCCCACCACCTTTTCAGGCAGAGATATACATTAGGGTTAGGGTTAGGGTTAGGCACTGCTCTTCAGAACATAGAAAATATACCAACAAAGCACAAGAACAGGCTTTTCGGCCCACAGTGTCTGTGCCGGGCAATATGCCAAGACCATCTCTTATCTACCCGCACATAATCCATGTCTCTCAATTCCCCATATATCCACATGCCTGTCCAAAGACCCCTGAGATGCCACTATTGTATCTTAACCACCACCCCCAGTAGCAAGTTCAAGGCAGCCACCAACCTCTGTGTAAAGAACCAGGCCCGTACATCTAAATCTATATACCACTAAAAGTCTCATTTTGTTTGTTTGTATGTGTGCGTGCGTGTATGCGTGCGTGTGTGTGAGTGTGATCCCAAAACTACGCCAAAAAGGTACACGACAGCGCTACAAATTTTGGCCCACCTTACTCACCATTGTCCTGGGGTGAGCTGTGGCAAGTTTCGTTCGCATTGATGTCAATTTTAACAAGTTATTCACATTTTAAACCTTACAAAACCACTTTTACAAAAATCACTTTTCCACTTGCCCTGCCCCACGCGTCAGCAGCGTACGATGTTATGACATCACAATGGGATCCCAAATTTCATTTTTTTTAAATCGGCATGTTTTTAGTTTCGTGTGTACTTGCCTGGCCTCACAACAGGGACCCAACGGCTCCAAGGGTAAGTTTCCTTCCAATTTACAAACACCTCCACAGGTCCTCCATTTACTTTATTAACTTTAATTTAATTTCAGCCGAAAAAGGCACAACAGTGAACACGTCACCTCTGCATGTGCAGTTTGGTGGAATATTGCGTTGGGGGAACGGGACCTAATGGATCCCGTAGGCCGTCTATCTCCTTTAAACGTTGCCGCTCTCATCTTAAAGGTATGCCCTCTAGTATTTGATTTTTCCATCTTGGGAAAAAGATTCTACCTGTCCATCCTATTTGTGCCCCTCGTAACTTTATATAGATATGACTTTATAACTCGAGCAGATCTGCCCGCAACATCCAGCGTTCCAGAGGCAACAATCCAATTCTGTCCAACCGCTCCCTACAGCTAATACCCACTAATCCAGTCTTCATTCTCCGTAAAGAAAATGCTTAACTCTTCGGGAATCCTTATATAAGTTTATTGAAATTGAGCTTGTTGTCAACCACTGTTTGGCTTGTCTGGCCTCTGTACGCTTAGTTTAGTTTAGTTTAGAGATGCAGCACGGCCCACCGAGTTAGCACCGACCAGTGATCCCTGAACACTAACACTATCCTACACAGTAGGGCAAATTTACAATTTTACCGAAGCCAATTAACCTACAAACCTGCACATCTTTGGAATGTGGGAAGAAACCGGAGCACCCAGAAAAACCACACACAGGTCACGGGGAGAATGTACAAATTCCATATAGACAGCACTCGTAGTCAGGCTTGAACCTGGGTCTCTGGCACTGTAAGGCAGCAACTCTACCACTGTGCCACCGTGCCGCGATTATGTGTATATTTTATACTATTCCTTTTCATGACAAGATATTATTTCATGGTGAGACTGTGGAGATCCAAACAAACATGAGGCAACAATAAAAACAGAAAATGTTGAATAATATGGAAAAATATATCTAATTGCACTGTCTATATCTGAAAAGGCACGTTAATGTTGAAACAAGGAACAGTAGATGCTGGATTACATAAAAAGATACAAGTGCATGAGTAACTTAGTGGGTTAGGCAGCATCTCTGGAGAACATGGATTGGTGATGTTTCATGTCGGGACTCTTCTTCAGACTGAATGTTGGTGACATTTCAGGTTGGGACCTTAGTCCAACCATCGTATCAAACCCCTCTCCTCCTCCCCTGGATCAACCTGTTACCTGCCAGGATTTGTCCAGCCGCTCCTTCCAGTTTTATTATCGCAACCTACAATCAATCTGAGGAAGGATCCCGACTCTAAACCTCACCTATCCATGTTCTCCAGATATAAATACTGGAAACACTCAGCGGTCCGGTAGCATCTCTGGAGAAAAAGAATAGGTGACTTTTCTCGTTGGAACCCTTCTTCAGAGATACTGCCTGACCCGCTGAGTTACTCCAACAATTCTTAGGCAAAAGTTAATGCTTTGGGTAACCCTCAGTTGCACTTACAATGCAACGTCTGTATAGCAGACCTCACCCTCGCTCTAAACATTGTAACACTACATAAATATTTGATAAGAACATTCCATAGATGTTCTACGGTTTCAGGGGTAAATCGTCAGGGTTGGATTAGCAGGATGACTCTGAGTCAAAAGTTGCATGATCAAAAATGTCTTGTTTTTATCTGGTCACCAAGTGATGTGGAAGTGTACACAGATTTTACTTCCGAGTCACGTGAGTGACTACGTGAAGAAGCCCCGCCAGGCACAAGCGCGTCATTACCTCCGACGCATGGTGCACCAACGGGCTGGAGAGCTCAGCTCCACCAGCGGTAAGTAGTAACCCGCAGGTAAGTCAATGTTAAACCTT
Source organism: Raja brachyura (assembly GCA_963514005.1). The sequence continues at coordinate 33,700,793 of OY740801.1, forward strand.
CCCTGCGAGTATTTTTAATAACTCTGTAAGTCTGGCTCAGAGAGCCAGCTAGAGTTAATAATATGGAGGTATTTTAAATATAAAGTGCTGTAGTGGAGCGGAACGTGTGGGGACCGCGGTTACCGCTTATAGACTGGGTCGGGAGAAAACGGCTGCGCTAAAGCTGGTTCTGCAATTACCGCTATATAGATCGGGTCGGGAGACAACGGCTGCGCTAATGCCGACTCCAATACCGGCTACTGTTTCTACTGGCAGCTCAACTGCCTCCATCAGTTTCCAGTGCTTCAGGTCACTCAGGCTACTCCACCAGGGAGTAATACTAAAATAAAGTACTCTCAGGCTCATTTTATCTCATGAGTCTGATGATGTGGAAGACTCCCCTCCTTTTAATGTAAAGATATGGGGATGGCTCAACCAAATGGGAAAATGCTCCAAATTTAAAGAGCTATGTAAAATTTCAATCGGGGTCGAATGCCCTAGGATTTCCCACACAGCCTCTCGCAGAGGACCATACAGTGAAGAAGAAAACACCGCTTATGGATGCCAGTGGGAATCATCCTCTCCAGCACCTTGTTTAGGGCTGGAAGAGACCTCCCTAGAGCATGTCCCGGGAGAAGCCAGGGCAGGAGGAATCTGACCCTGAAGCTGGTGTCACTGCTTTTGTGCACACACCAGAGCACAAGAGACATGCTCCAGGTGTCCCGGACATAGCGTTAATCTTCGCTAATCCGGAAGGGACTGGTGAGGCTATGGAGGAAAACCTAGCCGCCAATGTAAAATTACATGGCTTCTCACCAGCTCCAGGATACGATTATGGAGGAGACGGCCACACGTTATGAAACACCTGTAAACTGTGCGTCACTCAAAGTGCCTACCGTGAACTCTGCTATATGGGCACAAATGAGTGCAACGATGCGGGGACAAGGAATGAAGTTTCAACGTGTCCTCAAGTTGGTGACAGCAGGCATCACTGCATTCGGAAAAATGGTCCGGGGGACACCGATGTCTGGTACCCAACAAGACATGCTGGCCCTGTTCTGCAATGCCTACTTTGAGGTTAACTACATCAGGAAAATAGCCATCAAACTAACGTTGAATCCGAAATTTGCAGCTCTATGTAGGTCTACAAACATTCAAGCCCCAGATTATTTATTTGGGGTGGATCTCATCAAACAAGAAGGACAAGGAGGAAGTTGCCAAAACAATCCGTCTCATGAAGACATATGTCCCTTCTGCCAGGATACCACCTCGCAGTTTGTTTTCAGCGCGAAAGGTGACGGGTCCAGGGGCAGGGCCAAGCAGAGTGGTGCCAGTGGGACAACGGTATTACTCACCTGTGTATCCCAGCTACAACCCCAATATGGGAAGAAGGAGTCAAGGCCGACTGTAGAGGTACAGGTGATTCATTCTGTCCAAGATAAGATTTCTGGGGAACAACCTCTGGTTGGGGGTAGGTTGCAATTGGTATGATGAATGGTGCTGCATAACATCTCATCGGTTTATACTAGACACTGTGTCAGGCTCGAATACAGTTTTTGTCAGGAATTGATCCGCCTGTACACAATATGCCTAATAGAGTATTGGGGGGTTTTCCGCACCACAAACTCAGCAGGTAAAAGAAAAAATTACACTTTTCCTGAAAATGGGGTAATTGAGAGGACGACAAACCATCCTCAACAATTTGTGTCCAATATATTCCCCAGACAGAGAAAAGATGGGGGATGTAGAGTCATTCTGGACCGAAACCGGTTAAATTCCAATGTTTAGTATAGGCATTTTAAAATGGACACCTTCAATACTGCGAAACAACTGTTATCACAAGGCTGTTATATGGCCACTGTAGATCTGAAAGATGCATATTATTCAGTACCAATTCATCATCAGTCTCGGAGATAGTTGAAATTTAGTTGCATCGGACAGCTGTGGCAATTTAAAGCATTACCCAATGTTAACCTCAGCTCCTAGGCTGTTCAAGAAATTGTTGAAACCAGTGCTGGCGCTTTTTTGGGCCCAGAATCACATGGTAATGATTTATCTAGATGATATTTTAATCATAAGCAACACTCAGCAGACAGCTGAGGAATCGGTTTCAGCAACCACATACCTGTTTGAAAGGTTAGGGTTCCTGGTCCATCCAACCAAATCCAAGTTAGAACCATCCTAAAAAATTGATTATTTGGGATGTGTCATTGATTCAAGTTGATATGTCAGTGACTTTGCCTACAGCCAAGGCTGTGGAGATCAGAGAGGTCTGTACTAGTCTAGCTGGAAAACAATATCCCTCCATCCGGGAAGTAGCCAGTGTTATTGGTGGCAGCTTTCCCTGCAGTGCAGTTTGTACCACTGCACTATCAAAGTCTGCAATGAGCTAGAGAACTAGCACTTAAAGAACATGCAGGTCATTTTGATAGAACTATGCAGTTACCATCCAGAGCCATAGCTCAATTACAATGGTGGATTATCAATATTGTACAAACTACCAAAAACATTTTGGTTCAGCAACCTTCAGTGCTTTTACAGACAGATGTGAGTGCTGCCAGATGGGGAGCTATGGACAGTGAGTCTAGCTGTGGTGGTAGATGGAGTGTGCAAGAGGATTTAATTCCGCACAGGCATGGTATAAATTACTTAGAATTGTTGGGTGCATTCTATGGATTAAAGGCTTATTGTTCAACAATGACTAATTTACATGTTCAACTCCAGATTGATAATACCACGGCTGTGCCATATATCAATCACATGGCAGGAATAAGGTCAGTATCATGTGATAATCTGGCTAACCTCATGTGGCACTGGTGTATTTCCAGAAACATCTGGGTCTCAGCTATCTATCTACCAATGGACAATGTGGTGGCAGACAACAGGTCACAAAAGTTCAATGACAACATAGAATGGATGGTTAAATCCTAAACATTTTTAAATGATTGTCAGCCGCTATGGGTTGCCAGATATTGATCTGTTTGCATCCAGGCCAGATCACCAGTTACCTACATATGTTTAATATGAACCTGATCCAGGAGCAGTAGTGGTGGATGCATTCTCGCTACATTAGGGATGTACATTCTTTTATGCTTTTCCCCCATTCTGCCTGATTAGGCAATGTCTCACCAAAATAGAGCAGGACTCTGCCTCAGGCGTTTTGGTGGTTCCGGACTGGCCTACACAGCCATGGTTCCCATTGGTGCTCAGAATGGTGACTCAGCCATTCATGACTGTCCCCAACTGCAGTAATTTGTTGGTGCATCCAGTAACAGGAGAAAGTCATCCGTTACATGATCATATTAATTTGTTGATCTGCAGGTTCTGACCAGTCCGTTCCAAGGCTTTGGACTGTCGAATAGGACCATGGATGTCACAGCTGCAGCTTGGAGCGATAGCACTAAGAAACAATATGTGTCTCATATTAAGAAATGGGAGATGTTTTGTTTACAGTCAGATATATCTTTTCATACTGCAAGCATACCGGATGTATTGGAGTTCCTTGCTATGTTGCATTTTTGATGAACACTTGAGTAAATAGTGCCATTAATAGTGCTCGGAGTGCTTTGTCCTCCTATTTAGGGCAGTTTCAGAACAACAACCTATCGGGTTTCATCCATTAGTGTCCCGATTCATGAGAGGAATTTTTTAACAAAAATCCTCCTAAACCTAGATATACAGAAATCTGGGATGTTAGTATAGTTCTCACACTGCTTCGGCAATGGGCTCCAATTACGTCATTGTCTTTTCAGAAGTTAACACTTAAAGTAGTTAAGCTCATGGCGCTAGTATCAGCGTAAAGAGTGCAAACATTGCAAAAGTTATGACTAGATAGCATGTATTCTTCTGCAGATAACATTACGTTTATGATTTAATCAAACAAAGTAGGTCAGGAATGGCCGGGACCAAAGTAAGGTTTATAGCATACCCTGTTGACCAAACGTTATGTGCAGTTAAGCACCCGAGTCAATATCGAGGTATCTAAGAGTCTCAGAGGCTCTGAGACAGCAAAGCTCATCAGTCACAAAAAAACTCATAAAAAGGTGTCAGTATAAACTATTTCTAGATGGTAAACCAGGTTTTGGATTCCACTGGAGTTTATGTGTTTAAATCTCACTCCACCAGGGCGGCATCAACATCCGCAGCGAGGCCGCAGGATGGTCTAAGGAATCAAATTTTCTAAAATTTATGATAAACCTGTCCTGACAGTGCCAGGGTTTGGGCATGCTGTGTTGGATCCGTTTGATTTGATTTGCTTTGTCTTTATAAATTTCATTTGTAATTTCCCCTGGGATAGAAGGTTATTACTGTTTTGTTATCTAAAAAATGATTATTGGATAATTCGAAGCAATGTTCAATACATTATTTATTCACTACTGTGTCAACTGAAGCAGTGTGTCTTATGGAATGGATCTACGGCATGAAATCACAGAGCTTTGAAATCTTCACGTAGTCACGCATGTGACTGCGAAGTAAAATAGTAAGATTAAATGAGAACTTACCAGTTTGAAGTTTGATCTTTATTTTATGAGGCATTACGATGAGGGATTACGTGCCCTCCGCTCCCGGCCCTCGTAATCGCAAAGATCATTGGGTAGTTCTAGTCTTCTCAGCCTTACTATATCACTTTGGCTATTGTTTCTGTGTTTTCACGCCACTGTTTTGGAGTATGACGCCCATGCGCCTGGTGGGGCTTCTTCACGTAATCCCTCATCCTAACACCTCATAAAATAAAGATCAAACTTCAAACTGGTAAGTTCTCATTTAATCTTACTATTAAACTTCATTTCTTAATTTTGTTTCCATTGACTTCTATAGTTGGTCCCACAGATATTGCAGATTGAACAGATGCAGAAAAGCATGACCTGCTGAGTTACTCCAACACTTTGTGTGTAGCACGGTGGCGCAGCGGTAGAGTTCCTGCCACACAGCTGCCAGACACTCAAGTTCGATCCTGACTACGGGTGCTGTCTGTACGGAGTTTGTACATTCTCCCTGTGACAGTATGGGTTTTATTCGGGTGCTCCGGTTTCCTCCCTCATCCCTTTACAGGAGAAATATTCTTAAAGGCCCTGTCCCACATTCCCGAGTTACTCACGAACTCTTGCCAGTTTTCCCCTTGATTCGAACTCGAGGAATTACGGTAATAGCCATTTGTAGGTACTCGGGACTATTTTTTTAACATGTGGACATTTTTCAAAATGTTGAAAAAACGCCTCGACTTACCTGATGCCCCGAGTTCCTACGGCAGCCATTACGAAACGTCTACGGACTCTTATGGCCTCCTAAGAGCTCGCTATTGACATTCCCTGACATTCCCCGAGTTCGAATCAAGGGGAAAACTCGGGAGAGTTCATGCGTAACTCGGGAAAGTGGGACAGGGTCTTCATTCTCCCTCATTCGGTTATCCTGTTACTGCACTTTTTTTTTGCTTCACCAGATTGCACTACAATCTCTGCACCATTTTGCTGGTTTGCGTTCAGGGTTGTATTTATTGTTGTATTTATCATTGTCGTGTATGCTGTTTACTGTGAATCTCATTGACCAAGAATTGTCATTGCAGCCTCGTGTATATAACAATAAACTAATTTTAGTTTGAAATTGAACCTCAATCTGAATCTGTAAATGAATAAATTAATAATTTTCCTTCAGTATTCTCTATAATATGACCTGGATCAAAATAGAAATTCTAATCTTTTCTCAGTAAACTCTCATCAAGTGCAATAAGGTAATCAAGATTGTAAGGATTAAAACGCACCAAAGGTATTAATTTGTTATTTCAGGGACCCAAGCAGTCCTTCCAGGTCCGACAGAGATTCACCTGCACCTCCTCCAACCTCATCTACTGCATCCGTTGCTCCAGATGCCAGCTGATCTATATCGGTGAGACCAAGCGGAGGCTTGGCGATCGTTTCGACGAACACCTCCGCTCGGTCCGCAATAACCAACCCGACCACCCGGTGGCTCAGCACTTCAACTCCCCCTCCCATTCCGTATCCGACCTCTCGGTCCTGGGCCTCCTCCACGGCCAGAGTGACCAACACCGCAAGTTGGAGGAACAGCACCTCATATTCCGCTTGGGGAGTCTGCATCCTCTAGGCTTAAACATTGAATTTTCTCAATTCTGTTAACCCTGGCTGTCTCCTCCCCTTCCCACCTCTCCCTCAGCCCTTGGGCCCTGGCATTCCTTCTCTCTCTATCTCTCCCCCACCCAAGTCGCACTAGCTTCTCATTTTCACACTACAAACAGCTTACAATGGCCTGTTTCCTTTATCATCGATACTTTTTTGCATATCTTTCATTCATTGTTCTTTATCTCTCCACATCACCGTCTATATCTCTCGTTTCCCTGATCTCTGACCAGTCTGAAGAAGGGTCTCGACCCGAAACGTCGCCTATCTCCTTCGCTCCTTAGATGCTGCTGCACCCACTGACTTTCTTCAGCTTTTTGTGTACCATTAATTTGTTATCGATTAGTTTAGAGATACAGTGCGTGAACAGGCCGTTTGTCCCACCAATTCCGCGCAGACCAGCGATCCCCACGCACCAACACCGTCCCACACACACTAGGAAGAATTTTACCGAAGCCATTTAGCCTACAAACCTGTGGACTCCTCCCACATGTCTTTGGAGTGTGGGAGGAGACCAGAACACCTAGGGAAAACCCATGCTGACCACAGGGAGAACGTACATACGAGAGTGTATGTGTGTGTGAGTGTGTGAGTGTATGTGTGTGTGAGTGTGTGAGTGTATGTGTGTGAGTGTATGTGTGTGAGTGTATGTGTGTGAGTGTATGTGTGTGAGTGTCTGTGTGTGAGTGTCTGTGTGTGAGTGTCTGTGTGTGAGTGTCTGTGTGTGAATGTCTGCGTGCGCGTGTGTGTGAGTGGGTGAATGTATGTGTGTGTGTGAGAGTGAGTGGATGTGTGTATGTGTGTGTGCGCGGTGGAAGGTGGGTGTGTGTGTATTTGTGTGTGTGAGTATGTGTGTGTGTGTGTATATATTGGAATTGGTGGAGAGGTGGAATATTGCGTTGGGGGACCAGCCCTCCCGTGTGAAGCTGGGACCCAACGGGTCCCACTTAGTCAAGTTATATATTATCTTGTGTATTGCACTTACGTGCCGGTTAAGCTGCTGCGTCTGAATGTCATTGTTCTGTACATATAACAATCAAACACTCTTGACTCTCTGGTATCTTGAATAGATTTACACTAATGTTGATTATTAGTTTGATATTCCAGAACTGTGTGTTTGGTAGGTTGCAATGTGCCTTGCATCATGGCCAATATAACTGCTCCCAGCACCACTGCTGCCACATGAATCACTCCCGTGCATCAGAGTGCATGTTGTGACCATTCCTCTCAATATTGGAGTCCTTTGCATTGTTTGCTAGATGCTACGCCTCACAATACTGCTGTTGCCACAAGGATTAAATGAATAAAAATCCACCTCTTCAGCATTTCTGTGAGTATTTTGCTAAAATCAGTTCCTAAAGCAATGACTCTTACATTTTTGGAATTGATTTGCGACACTTTTAGCCTGTAAAGTGATTAGCATTCGGGAACATTACTGTTATTTAGTTGGGTTATCTGCACGGATAAGCACTTGGCAGCTGAGAATAAATTCTACTCGGTAAAATATTCCATTATTGATTTTATTGTATTACAGAGTTCTATCTTTGTAGATGAAGTGCTAATCGTGTGTCAGCTCTGACTGGATTTATCTTCCTTGAGGATCCAGCATCTTCCTGCCATTTGTATAAATCAAGCCCGTTAACATTAGATTGCAAAGGAAAAAATGAGAGAAAATTGAGCAATGAGGAAAATTGAAAGTATTGTCTTCCCACATTCGCACTGATGAAAGGCCAATGACCTGAAAGAAGAATGCTTTATATGATTCCAACCTCCATACAAGACCACGAGAAGTTGCAGAGAATTGTGGACGCGGCCCAGATTATCACACAAACCAACCTCGATTCCTTTGACTCCATTTACACCTCACGCTGCCTCAGCACGGCCTGCAGCATAATCAAGGACCAGTCACTCCGTCCTCTCCCCTCTCCCATCAGGCAAGAGGTACAGAAGTGTGAAAACGCACACCTCCAGATTGAGGGACAGTTTCTTGCCAGCTGTTATCAGGCAATAGACAATAGACAATAAGGAGGGTACACAAAAGGCTGGAGAAACTCAGTGGGTGCAGCAGCATCTAAGGAGCGAAGGAGATGGGCGACGTTTTGGGTTGAGACCCTTCTTCAGACCATAAGGAGTAAGCCATTCGACACTTTGAGCCAGCACCGCCATTCAATGTGCTCATGGCTGATCATCCACAATCAGTACCCTGTTCCTGCCTTCTCCCCATATCCCTTGACTCTGCTATATTTAAGAGCTCTGTCAAGCTCTCTCTTGAATGCATGCAGAGAACCAGCCTCCACTGCCCTCTGAGGCAGGGAATTCCACAGACTCACAACTCTCTGTGTGAAAACGCTTTTCCTCGTCTCTGTTCTAAATGACTAACCCCTTATTCTTAAATTGTGGCCCCTGGTACAGGAACATGTTTCCTGCCTCTAGCGTGTCCAAACCCTTCATAATCATATGTTTCAATAAGATTCCCTCTCCTGCTTCTAAATTTCAGAGCATACAAACCCAGCCGCTCCATTCTATCAACATATGACAGTCCCGCCATCCTGGGAATTAACCTGGTGAACCTACGCTGCACTCCTACGAATCATCCTATCACCAACTAGAGAGAGCGGTTCTGAGCTGCCATCTACCTCACAGCACACCATCGGGCTATCATTAATCGGACTTTACCTTGCATTATTCCCTTTATCATGTATCTGTACACAGTGGATGGCTCAATTGTAAGCACACATTGTCTTTCCGCTGACCAGTTAGAAGACAAGCTTTCCACTGTATCTCGGCACACATGACAATAAACTAAATGTAACTTTCCATAAATGCTGACTGACACTCTGAGTGATTTTTTTATCAGCATTGTCTGTTTTTATTTCAGATTTATAACATCTGCATTTAAAAAAAAAGCATTGCTTTCCACTGTGGGAAGAAATACGAGTATCAGTCTAGCTTGATATACTGTCGGAGGTGTTGCTGTTTTAAATGGTATTTAAAACTACTATCTATCTGCTTTTTTCAGCTGGCTATCTCATCTATTGTAGAGTCATAGAGTGATACAGTGTGGAAATAGGCCCAACGCCCACACCGGCCAACATGCCCCAGCTACACTAGTCCCACCTGCCTGCGTTTGGCCCATATCCCTTCCTGTCCTATCCATGTACCTGTGTAACTGTTTCTTAAATGTTGGGATAGTCCCAGCCTCAACTACCTCCTCTGGGAGCTCGTCCCATACACCCACCGCCCTTTGTGTGAAAATGTACTCATCAGATTCCTATTAGGTCTTTTCCCCTATACCTTAAACCGATGTCCTCTGGTCCTCGAGTCGGGTTGAATTCAGCTAAATTAAGCTAATAACGAGAGCCCACAGAAATAGCAGGGCAAAGAGAGGTAGAGAGGGGCAGAGAGGGGCAGAGGATGAGATTTGCAAGTGAACGCTCTGTGAACATTGCAGTATTGAGGGATCATCTGGCCTTTCATGAATATTCACCAATGATGTATTTTCCTCATTAATCGATTTTTTTTCAAAGCACAGATGCGCCACATGGCGTAGAAATAATGTAATCACCTTCTGCAAAAGGAGCCTTGTAACACTATTGAAGGAGGGTGATGTGAGGTAAATAGGTGATTGAATTGAGAAACTGCTGCAAACAATCGATACCACAGCTCCTGTAGTACTGAGATGGTTAGTTTAGTGCAGTTTATTGTCATGTGTACTGAGGTACAGTGAAAAGCTTTTGTTGCAAAGACTATACATGTTTACGATCAAGCCATCTACAGCGTACAGATAAACTGATCTAGAATACAAAAGTTAGCATTGGTAAATGTGTAATTAGAAATGCATCCAATCCACCAAAGTCACTCAAGGTAAGAAATCAGTCATCCTTACCCCTCTCACGGTATAGATAACATAACATAAAACATAGAACATAGCACAACACAGCCCCCAATGTTAGTGCCTAACTTGATGGCAAGATAAGCTGATCTCAACTGCCTTTACATGATCCATGTCTCTCTATTCCCTCTATTCCTGTATTTCTTGTACTTCCATGTACCTATCTACAAGGCTCATAAACACCACTGTCCTATCTGCCTCCACCACCACCCCAGCAATGCCTTTACAAGCCCCCGCCACACTCTGTGTAAAAAATGTGCCCCACACATTTCCGTTTAACTTTCCCCCTCTCACCTTATAGCTCTGTCCCCTAGTGTGGGAGGATACTGGAGCAAACCCACATGGTCACAGGGAGAAGGTACAAACTCCACATAGGCAGCACCCGTGATCAGGGTGAAACCCGGGTCTCTGGCGCTGTAAGACAGCAACTCTACCGCTGCGCCATTGTGCCACCCTGTAGCTGTACGGATTGCTTTCCTGTGCTTCTCTGCATGTCGTGCCTGACACATCGCAGCTAACTGGGCCTTAGCTGATAAGCAATGATAAGTAATAATTGATCTGTGGCTTGTTTTATGTTGTCTGTATTTTTATTTTTATTGACTGCAATAAAAATGAAGAGTGTGTGCGATGTACATCAATTGGCAGAATCTATAATGCCTGTTTACACTGCACATCAAAGACTAACCCCAGTCCAATGTAGCAACTCATGAAAACTTCCAACATTATGGACCCATACCTTTTGTGGACTGGGAGCTACTTTGGCCATTGGAGTTGCTTCACCTTTAGTTTCGAGTCAAGAGTCAAGAGTGTTTTATTGTCATATGTCCCAGACAGGATAATGACATTTTTGCTTGCTGCAGCACAACAGAATATGTACACATAGTACATAACGGGGGAAGAAAAAAAAATTAAGTGTGTGTATAGACATGCACACTTACTCAATAGATAACAAATATAGTGCAATAATAATAATAATAGTCTGTTGCAGTTCAGAGCTTATTTGTTGTCGTGTTTAATAGCCTGATGGCTGTAGGGAAGTAGCTGTTCCTGAACCTGGACGTTACAGTTCAGCGATACGGCATGGAAACAGGCTCTTTGGCCCAACGTGTCTACGCCGACCACAGATCAACCATTTTTACTAGTTCTACGCTATCCCACTTTCTCATCCACTTCCTACACGCTTTGGGATAAGCTACAGTGGTCAATTGATACTTTATCGAGAGTATCAGAGGCCCTCAAACTCACACATCTTTGGGATGTAGGAGGAAACTGGAATACCCAGAGGAAACCCACGCGTTCACAGGGAGAGCATGCAAACTCCACACAGACGACACTGGTCAGGATCGAACCCAGGTCCCACTGTGCCAACCCAATGGTATGATTTGATTTCTCTAATTTCAAGTAATCACTGAATTTCCTCCCTCCCTCCTCCTCCACCCTAGTCGTCCAACCGGTTCCATGGTCGCATCCTTATATCCCTTCATTCCCTCTTCCCAAGCCAACAATGGACCATGGTGAGCTCCACCCTTCCTTGGTCATCTATTGCCAGCCCTGATTTGTTCTGACCTTTTCCTACCACCAGTTCCCTCCCCTTCTACTTTCAGTCTGAAGAAGGGCTCCGACCTGAAACATCACCCATCCTTTTTACTACGGAGATGCTGCCTGGCCCACAGTGTGACTCCAGGACATTGTGTCTACCTTCATTATAAACCACACCTGCATTTCTATCCTGCATATCCATGCTGCAGTGCACCATGAAGCCTGCGTTCACCACTCTTGCAAATCCAGACAGTCACAAGCAGAGGCTCACTGTTCTCTTTTCTCTTTTCTACCTTCTGGGAGAAGATGAAGAAGCTTAAAAGCTTGGACAGCCAAGATTAGGGTCAGCTTCTTCTCCACTACTATCCAATACCCGCACCAATATTCTTATTCCCTTATCATGTACTCTTACTCATATCCTTACCTTATTCCCATTATTATATTGTTATAATTTAATGTTTATGTGCTGTCAGATTTTACAACACAATCTTGCACCTTGCTACTGTTTTGCACTAGTAGTTGTATTTGTTATTGCTTGGAGAGAAGGCAGGAGAATGGGGTTAGGAAGGAGAGATAGATCAACCATGATGGCATAGCGGAGTAGACTTGATGGGCTGAATGACCTAATTCTACTCGTATCACTTCAGATCTTATGATATGTGTACTGTTTACCCTGTAAGCTTCATGTGAGCAAGAAAGTTCATTGCACCCTGTGTATACCACAGTAACCGACAGTATACACTGATCTGAATCTGGATCTAGATAGTGAACAATATACATCACTCTATATGTATACATCACATACATAATATATATGCACATATTGATGATATACAATATACTTCAGCAAGTTTGCTACAATGGGGCAAGAACAACTTTAATGTAAAAACAAACACGTCAAGTTAAAAATAACTCAGTCTGGTGAGAAATACAAAGGAACGTAATGAGCGCATTACAATCTTGCGCCTACAATTTTGGAGCCACATAACTATTATCCCATTGCTTAATTAATCCCAGAACAATTAGTGTTTTGAGGAATATGGGATGACTGATGGAATCTATACTTCATTGCTTGGTTAAGAACACTTTTTCAAAGTCACATTTCTTTTTAAACTTTGTTCTCCATTTGATAATTCTTGGAAATTGGGATCTTGGTTGTTTAGAACCAAGTGCAGTGCAGGACAGGCCCTTTGGCCCATAACGTCTGTGCTGGACATGATGCTGAGTGAAACTAAACTCCTCTGCACATGAACCATATCCCTCCATTCCATGAATATCGATGTGGCTTTTTAAAAGCCACGATCATACCTGCTTCCACCACCACCCCTGGCAGTGTATTCCAGGCACTCACCACTGGTAGTATATTCCAGGCACTCACCACTGGTAGCGTGTTCCAGGCACTCACCACTGGTAGTGTATTCCAGGCACTCACCACTGGTAGCGTGTTCCAGGCACTCACCACTGGTAGCGTGTTCCAGGCACTCACCACTCTCTGTGTAAAATAATTGACGCACATCTCCTTTAAATTTTGCCCCTCTCACTTTCAAGCTTTTTCTGCTAGTCTTTGACGTTTCCACACTAGGAAAATGGTTCTGTCTATCTATCCTATCTCTGCCTAATACAATGTTATACACTTCTACTAGGTCTCCCCTCGGCCTCTGATGCTTCAGACATAACAATCCAACTTTGTCCACCATCTCCTTTTAGATACTACTCTCTAATTCAGTCAGCATTCTGGTAAAAAAATGTCACCTGTACCTTCTCCAAAGCCTCTACAGACTTTCTGCTATGGGACGACCAGAACAGCAAGACTCCAAATATGGCCTAATGAAAGTCCTACAAAATTGCAACATAACTTATTGACACTTAGACTCAATGCCCTATCCAGTGAAGGCAAGCATACCGCATGCCTTCTATCTACTTGTGTTGCCACTTTCAAGGAGTTATGGACTAGGACCCCAAGATTCCATTCTACATCAATGCTGTTAAGGGTCTTGCCATTGATTATGTATTTTCCCCTTATATTTGACCTCCCGAATTGCGCCATCTCACACTTACTCGAATTAAACTCCATCTGCCATTTTTCCACCCATTTCTATAACTGATCTGTATCCCGCTGTGTATTTTGGTAGCCTTTCTCACAGTCTGCAACTCCACCAACTTCTGAAGTCTAAAGAAGGGTTCCAACCTGAAACATCACCTATTTATTTTCTCCAGACATGCTGCCTGACCCGCTGAGTTACTCCAGCAATTTATGTCTGGCCACCAACTTTTATACCAGTTTGAGCACAGGACCCCATAAACACCGATGTGATAATAACTGGCTGATCTACTTTTGAGGTAGTGATATGCAAGGAATAACCGTTTATCAGGAACCTGAAGATGACTTCCATGTTGCTCCAGCTAAGAGAACAAATGTGGTCTGTATTAGGTATCTCCGCACTTCTGAACAGGTTGTACTCTCTCTGTGCTGCCTCCAAATGGCAGCTTAGATTTTTGGGGTTAAAATCCTTCGTCTCCCTGCTCCCATCGAGCAGAAGGTACAGAAGCTTGAGAGCATGCACTGCCAGACTCAGGAACAGCTTCTTCCCCACTGCTATCAGGCGTCCGAACGATCCTTCCACACACTAGTTTAATGTCCCATTCGCCTCTACCCCATTGCAGACATTGGACTTTGTCTGTGGAACTGATGCGTTACAATGCTAAGGATTACATTCTGAACTCTGCATCTTCCCCCTTGCTCTACCAATTGTACTTGAGTTTGACTTGATTTAATTTATGTATAGCTTCACCTCTATCGCTATCACTACCACTATAGTAGACTTTCGGGATGTGCCTCGCGGCGGCAGAGATGTGCCTCAGAGGGCGGTAGAGGACGGTTCTCTGGATACTTTCAAGAGAGAGCTAGATAGGGTCCTTGAAGATGGTGGAGTCAGGGGATATGGGGAGAAGGCAGGAATGGGGTACTGATTGGGGATGATCAGCCATGATCACATTGAATGGCGGTGCTGGCTCGAAGGGCCGTATGGCCTACTCCTGCACCTATTGTCTATTGTTTATTGTCTATTGTCTATTGACTGGTGGGACATCGAGAACAACCCAGCAGGCTGGCCGCTGAAAACAAGGAGGGACCCAGCGTGGGGAGGGAGTGGTCTGCTGAGAACTAAGAGGGACACTTTGCCCCTCACTGCTGCATGGCAGGAGTGGAAAACACGGGGGGGAGGGGGCAGAGGGGACATGTCCCCCCCCATGTTTTGAGAGGTGGGGGACATCCCCCCCAAGTTTTTGTAATCTCCACTGATTTTAAAATCACTTTCCGCGAGACAGTGGAGGTGGGACAGCTGATCGAGGGCGCCGACTGGACAAGAGAGACGTCGGTCAGCAGGCAATGGGGGCAGAACATGATGATTCAGCGCGATGATTGGAAGAGGGAGGAGTGGGGGGGGTGGGACTGAGGATAGAGTGCGGTGATTGGAGGAGGGAGATGTGGCACAGACCTGCGCCTCATCCACAGCCAGGATCGATCTTGACCGCGTCTCCGGCGCTGTCCCGTCCCCACCCGAGTGCCCCCCCTGACGGGTGGCCAGAGAGGTTGGCAGTCAGACGCGAGCTGTACCCCCAGGCCCACAGCCAGCGCAGAGAAACAGCGCTAAACCCAGCTCAACTCTGCCTGGTTAACCTGCCTGGGCTTGCGTGAAATATGGGCACGGTAGTTAACCCGGCGAGACAGGCAGAGTTGAGCTGCATTTAGCGCTGGATTGAGCCTCCGAAGCCTCGCGCATGTTCTGTGAGTGTGCGCATGACGCGCGGCCGCCAAAAAATTGTGTCTCCCCTGTCCTCCCGTCCCCTCCATGTTTTGATAGCGAGTTCCACTCTTGCTACATGGAGATAAGACTGTATTAAGAACATTTGAAACGTTGTCAGCAGCAGAAACATGGCTACTCTTTGTGTTCTGCCTCGGTGAGGTCTGCTGGATAAGTTTTCTGGATTTTATGCAAAAACAAAGAATTTCACAGTACACGGGATAATAAAGTATCATTGAATCATCTGACCTGATTGGACAGCAAGCGAAACAAAGCCCTTCACTGAACCTCAGTACACGTGACACTAATGAACCTACGTCTTTAAAGCTGAACTTGAACTCGCAACTTTCCAGCGTCAGAGCTGACAATGGTCTGTTAACACTAAAACACAATTACCGAGCATAGCCACCTAAAGCCGTACTTGCTGTCAAATGAGCAACCCTATTAATACTGGTGAAGAGAACTTGTTCTGTTGATGTTACCAGATCCCAGATGCTGCGACCTTATGTGAATAGCAATCACCTTAATTAGATGTTTAAATATTACACATGGAGCTTCCACTGTATCAGTGCTCATGGCAATGCTTAATGAGGGGCTTGCACTCAAAATCCTGATCATTTTGTGAAATCAAAATCAGATAATTTAGTGTTAAAGAAGGAACTGCAGATGCTGGAAAATCGAGGGGACTGAAGGGGAGTGGGGGGAGGCGGGGGGGAAGAAAGGAAAAAGGAGGAGGAGGAGACAGAGGTATTATCTCCCTCGCTCCATAGATGCTGCTGCACCCGCTGAGTTTCTCCAGCATTTTGTGTACCCATGTGAAAGATTTAGTTTAGTTTAGGTTTGAGATACAGCGTGGAAACAGGCCCATCAACCCCACGCTGACCAGCGATCACCCATGTACTAGTTGTATTCTACGTACTAGGGACAATTTACAGGAGTCAATTAACCTACAAACCTGCATGTCTGTGGAGTGTGGGAGGAAACCAGAGCACGTGGAGAAAACCCACGCAGTTACTGGAAGAATGTACAAACTCCGTACAGACAGTACTCGTAGTCAGAATGGAACCCCGGTCTCTGGTGCTGTAAGGCAGCAACTTTACCGCGTTGCCACCGCGCTGCCTCAATGCCTCAAAGATTCTCAGCTGACTAAGAACAGAGTGAAGAGAGACACAAAAAGCAGGAGTAACTCAGCAGGGTCGACGGATGCTGCCTGACCCGCTGAGTTACCCCAGCTTTTTGTGCTTATCTTTGGTTTAAACCAGCATCTGCAGTTCCTTCCCACACATTAGAACAGAGTAACACTGGCTCACTAATGATAACCTGTGATGAAAAATACAGACAGTTTAGGCGTATGAAGGAACAGCAGATGCTGGTTTACACCAAAGTTAGACAAAAAATGCTGGAGTAACTCAGTGGATCAGGCAGCATCTCTGGAGAAAAGGAATTGCTGACGCTTCGGGTCGAGACCCTTCATCAGGCATTTAGGTGCAACCCATAAAATGTTTCCGCCTCGCAGATTTAGAATTAAGAATTTGGAATACTATAGAATAAGGCACAATGCAATTGAACTTGTAACGGCATAAAAGGTGCACAAGACCAGAAACAAACATGTGTTATTGCTTCTTTGTTAACGTGTGTGTTCAGTGCTGCACTCAAAATGCAGAAACATCGAAAAGATCTATCTCGCAGTTGGGCATTAAACAGCGTACAGTGTACATTTAGTTTAGAGGTACAGCGCAGAAACAGGCCCTTCGGCCCACCGAGTCTGCGCCGACCAGCGATCCCCGCACATTAACACTACGCAGTGATAGGGAGCACATACAAACTCCGTACAGACAGCACCCGTAGTCGGGATTGAACTCGGGTCTCCGGCGCTGCACCACCGTGCCGCCCTTAGACTTTTGAGACAGCAGGGCCAAAGCTACTAAAGAACTTGGTTTGACTGCTCTTAAATGGGGCCTTTACTTTGTTCTTATTGCAGTGCCTGACTTCCTTTATGCTTTCAACAAAGGATTCATTTTGGTCAGTTAAGTGCCAGCCCCTCATTCTGTGAGAATAGTGTGGGAAGGAGGTGCAGATGCTGGTTAAAACCAAAGACACAAAAAGCTGGAGTAACTCAGCAGGACAGGCAGCATGTCTGGAGAAGAGGAATAGGAGACGTTTCGGGTCTGTTGAATTTCACTGTCTGTGTAACTCATTATCACCTACCCACAGCCAACAATGGACCATTGTGGGTTCCACCTTTCCTTGATCATCATTGCTTTTTGCAAATCTTTCATTCATTTCTTCTATATTTCTCTATATCACAATCTATATCTTTCGTTTCCCTTTTCTCAGTCTGAAGATCAGTCTCGACCCGAAACATCATAGACTGCCTTTAACGTGACCTGGAGCCAAGGTGCCAACTGCTTACGACTAACATGAGCCAACCAGCTTTTAAAGGAGCCCTACAGCTAACAAACACTGTCTCCAGCGTGCATGGTTTGCAATGTTCAGATTAATTCAGACCTCATTTTATCAGTTCAGTTTTATTTGTCATATGTAGGTTAACACAGGGTCAACGGTACAATGAAATGTGTTTGACAAGACAACGGGTCACCTCAGCAATGATATTACAAGGAAAAAATTAAGGTGAAAAAAAAGATAATAGAAAGTGACAATGGTAGGTAAAAGACAATAATAAATAAAATAATCAACATATATGATGTGTTTATGAGTTCAAAAGCCTGATGGCATGATGATAAAAAATGTTCTTAACCCTGGTGGTATGTGCAGCCTTGCTCCTATATCGTCTGCCTGACAGCAAGAAGGAGAACAGTCTGCGTGCTGGGTGGCTGCGGTCCTTGATGACGCTGTGTGCCTTCTGCAGGCACCGCCGGTGGAAAATGTCCTGAGTGGCCGGGAGACAGTTGCCAGTGATGTGCTGTGCCGCCTTCGCCACTCTCTGTAGTGATTTGCGGCTGTGTGTAGAACAGTTCCCGTACCAGACACAATGCAGACTCGTCAGCAGACTCTCCATGGTGCATCTGTAGAAGATTGTGAGGATGCTGGCCTTCATGCCAAACTTCCTCAGTCTTCTCAGGAAGAAGAGCCGTTGGCGGGCTTCCTTAGTTACTGTGTCCGTGTGCAGTGTCCAAGAGAGGTCCTCAATGATGTGCACACCGAGGAACCTGAAGCTGCTGACCCTTTCAACCTCAGCATCACCGATATGGATGGGGAGGTGTCCACTTCCTGCTGTCTCCTGTAGTCCGCGATCATCTCTTTAGTTTTGCTGACATTGAGAGAGAGGTTATTTTCCATGCACCAGCTGTTTAGTGCCTTTACCTCCTCTCTATAGGCCGTCTCATTATTGTCTGCGATGAGGCCCAGGATGGTCATGTCATCAGTAAACTTTAAGATGATGTTGGAGCTGTGCTTAGCAGTACAGTCATGCGTGAACAGGGAGTACAGGAGAGGACTGAGCACACAGCCCTGTGGTACGCTTGTGTTGAGGATCAGTGAGGAAGAGGTGTGGCTGCCAATTCTCACCACCTGGGGCCTGCCCGTCAGGAAGTTGAATATCCAGCCGCAGATGGAGGTCTCCAGTCCAAGATGAAGGAGCTTGGGGACGAGTTTTGAGGGAATTATAGTGTTGAATGCCGAGCTGTAGTCAATGAAGAGCATTCTCACAAATGTATTCCCTTTGTCCAGGTGGGTGAGCGCAGTGTGAGTTGCCATGGCGATGGCATCGTCCGTGACCCTGTTTGATCTCTACGCAATCTGAAGAGGGTCCAAGGTGTCAGGCAGAGAGGAGCAGATGTGAGTTTTGACTAGTCGCTCGAAGCACTTCATGATGTCTGATGTCAGTGTGACAGGACAGTAGTCATTTAAACAGGAGATTAATGGTTTCTTTGGAACAGCACCAATGATGGATGCTTTGAAGGGGGGTGGGAACCACAGACTGACTCAAGGAAAGGTTGAAGATGTTGGTGAACATGGCTGCCAGTTGATCAGCGCACGCCCTGAGAGCCCGCCCTGGAATACCAGTCATCGTCATGGTACACCAGTCATTGAAAGTAGGCATGCAGGTGCAGCAGGCAGTGAAGAAAGCGAATAGTATGTTAGCTTTCATAGCAAAAGGATTTGAGTATAGGAGCAGGGAGGTTCTACTTCAGTTGTACAGGGTCTTGGTGAGACCACACCTGGAGTATTGCGTACAGTTTTGGTCTCCAAATCTGAGGAAGGACATTATTGCCATAGAGGGAGTGCAGAGAAGGTTCACCAGACTGATTCCTGGGATGTCAGGACTGTCTTAAGAAGAAAGACTGAATAGACTCAGTTTATACTCTCTAGAATTTAGGAGATTGAGAGGGGATCTTATAGAAACTTACAAAATTCTTAAGGGGTTGGATAGGCTAGATGCAGGAAGATTGTTCCTGATGTTGGGGAAGTCCAGGACAAGGGGTCACAGCTTAAGGATAAGGGGGAAATCCATTAAGACCGAGATGAGAAAGACTTTTTTCACATAGAGTGTGGTGAGTCTCTGGAACTCTCTGCTACATAGGGTAGTTGAGGACAGTTCATTGGCTATATTTAAGAGGGAGTTAGATGTGGCTCTTGTGGCTAAGGGGATCAGAGGGTATGGAGAGAAGGCAGGTATGAGATACTGAGTTGGATGATCAGCCATGATCATATTGAATGGCGGTGCAGGCTCGAAGGGCGAATGGCCTACTCCTAATTTCTATGTTTCTATGTTTCTAATACCAGCCGGCCTTGGAGCTTTGCGGGCATTGACCTTTTTGAAGGACCGCCTCATGTCTGCCGTTTGTAGGGTCAGTGAGGTAGTCCCCCTGCACACCTGTGAACTCACGCTGTGTTGTCTGCATTGAACCGGGCATAGAAGGTGTTAAGCTCATCTGGGAGCGAGGCGGTAGGCTGGACAGTGCTCCTGTTTTTCCCATTGTGATCCGTGATGCAACGTAATCCACTCCACATGCGTCTGGGTTCAGAGCTGTAGTAGTTAAGGGCCTGTCCTACAAGCATGCGACTCCATGCGATGAGCGCGACCTAAGGTGGTCGCTTGAGCCGTCCGGTGTCGCGGGGCCGGTCCCACTTCGATCGCTGGAGCCGTGCGGAATTGTGCGGAGTTCGTCCCGACATCGCGCGGGGCTCCGAAAAACTGACTATGTTCAAAAATTTTGCGGGGCAACGGCTTGTCGGCTCGCAGTCGCCTTGATGCATTACACACCGCCCTGACATCGTGCCTCCGTGAACCTATCTGTAGGTGCCTCCGTGACCCTCTATGTGTGCCCCTCTCTGTCCTGGCGAACTTACCTTAAGACTTCGCTGCAAGTTTGCCTCACTTTGCGCCGCGTTGCGCCACTCACCCGACCTCCGCGCGGCCCTTGCTGCCGGTTTGATCGCGCTTGACGCATGCAGGCGCATGCTGGTGGGAACGGCCCTGTACAGGGGATCACCCGACCTCCGCGCGGCCCCCGCTTCTAGTTTGATCGCGCTCATCGCATGGGGTCGGATGCTGGTAGGACAGGCCCTTTAGATTCCACTTTGTCCCTGTAGACTCTCTTGGCTTTCCTGATGGACTTCCAGAGATCCTATCTAGCTGCTTTGTAGGCATTGGGGTCCCCTGAATTTGAAGCCAGGGTACGCGAATTGAGTTTGGCACAAATTTCCCCTCTGACCCAGGGTTTCTGATTTGGGGAAGTGCAGATGGTGGCTTTTGGAACAACATCATCAATGCACTTAATTATGTAGCCAAAGACTTAGGCCAACTTAGGCCAACATTGGTGAGATATTTCTGAAAATTAATTAATAAAAAAAAAACACTTCTACCCGAGACTGCTAGCTCCTCGATAGTGAAATCCGCAGGCCGCGCTTAGAGCGTCGATCCCTGGCAAGGGATCGACTCCGATGGTAAGTCTACGTCCTGCGGTGGAGCTCAAAGTCAGTGTCAAGCAAGGCCGCCAGCTCCATGATGTTAGGCCGCAGAGTGACCGGTGATATGATCCGGAAAACAATCGCATCTCCGGCAAGTTTAAAGATTGAAAAAATGTTTCCCCCTCCCCACTCCCCCACGCCCCACATAAAACAAACTAGAGGACATAAACTTTTAAAACACATTCAAAATAACGAATAAAAATGAAAAGACAGACAGACTATAGGTGAGGCTGCCATCGTGCGGCGTCCCCTGGTGGCACATACTGTAAACAAACTGTACATGAGCATAATCATAAATAAGGACAAAAGTGCAATAGTAGACTTCACCCGGGCAATACACAAAGAGGTCCTACTTTTCCAGCACAACCTTGTGCCCTTCAAGTTTCAAGTTCTTACAGTATAGGGTCTTTTCTTGGCCTTCAAGGCTCGTTGTCCTGGTGGCGGCACTAGGCCAGAGTTGCAGGGGTCGGTCTGGCCTGGTGATGTTGTCGGTGTCCTCCACGGCAGCTCCCCCACTTTGTGCCGCGTCCGATCCACCCGCTCGTCCCCCCTCTTGTGGCGGTGCCCGATGCACGTGATCCCCCAGCTGCTGCATGGCCTCCAGCGGCACTATACACTGACATACTGACCTGCGAACACACAGTCCTCTCACCGGCCGCAGCCGACCTCTCAACCTCCATGCACAGGTACACCTCGCCCAGGTGATCTCTCCATCTCCATGCACAGGTACACCTTGCACAGGTGACCTGCCCACCTCCATGCACAGGTACGCCTCGCACAGGTGAAGTCGCCACCTCCATGCACAGGGCCACCTCCCACAGCTGACCTCAGAATTGCAGCCCACTGACCAGCACTGATCCGCTCCCCTGTCCATCAACACCACAATCTCGAACTCTAACCACAACCTCAAAGAGCTTGTTCCAAATTCGAGGCCGTAATTTAGAGCTCTCCTCAGGCGGCCAGTTAATTTATATAGCATATAGCAACCTTACAAATCTGATTTACCTTGTTGCCAAAATGATGGGTGGTAGAGCATTATATCGAGTGGGCTATAGGGGTAAATGATGAGCTTGGAACTGATCGCTTGGTTGAATTCTTTTTTTATTTTTTTTATTTTTAAAGTTAAATTTTATTAGAGGCATGTACATATCATAATCCGAACCACTACAAATTTTGTTAAACGGTTACATATTAAATATCCAGGATTCCAGGGACTCCACTACCAATGTAGCTGGGGTCTTCATTTATCGGTTACATATTAACATTGACTATAATTATTATTATTTTTTTTAATAGAAAAATTAAAGAAAAAGAAAAGAAAATTAGAAAAATAGAATAAACTATCCATAATACAACTTAGGAGATAGGTCTGTAGGTAAGAAAACATAACTATTCATTTAGTCCTGGGTTCAAGCTTCGTCAGGTATCAGCTCCGGCCCATTCTACCCCTTAAAATAATCTATGAATGGAGACCATATTCCAGTAAATAATTCTGGTTTGTCAATTAAGACAAATCTAATTTTTTCCAGATTTATCTCCATAATCCACATTTTGATTGTGGGGGATGCAGGGTTTTTCCAACATTTTAATATTCATTTTTTCCCAGTTATTCTACTATAATCAAGGAAGTTTATTTGGTTTATTGTAAGTTTTAGGTATTGTTCAGATATGCCCAACATTATTAATTTAGGATCGGGCTCCAGTTGAGTATTAACCACTACGGAAATAATTAAAAAAATATCCACCCAAAATGTTTACATTTTTATGCAACTTACAAAGGTATGGGTTAAATTAGCCTCAGAATATTGACATTTATCGCAGATAGGAGAACTATCAGGAAAAATTCTATTTAATTTTGTTTTAGAATAATGTAATCTATGTAATATTTTAAATTGTATTAAAGAATGTCTGGCGTTTAACGAACATTGATGTATATGTTGTTGGTTGAATTCTATCTGAACTCTAGCCAAGCCCATCAACTCCAAATCTGGCCCAAGCTGATAGCAGATTCATTGTTAATCCCTTCTTTGCTTCAATGACATTGTGATAAATTGGCTCAATTAAAGGGTGAGATTGTTTTTTATGTGCCTCTCATGCTGTTATTGACAACAACAATTTGTTTCCTCTAAGGCCAATGTAAGGAGTGTGTGCTTTAACTCGCCCTGACGCTACCAGATGGGAGAAGTGGCAGGAATGAAAATTGCTGGCTCCAAACTGTGCTCAACACTATTAGGCATACATGTGGCTTTGGAATTATCAGCAATTGACAAGTTTCATCAGCTATACCAGATTCATTCATGCATCCTTTGATATTAGAAAATCCAAAAGAACAATGGTATTTAAAATGTTTAAGAAGGAACTGCAGATGCTGGAAAATGGAAGGTAGACAAAAATGCTGGAGAAACTCAGAGGGCTGAGGCAGCATCTATGGAGCGAAGGAAATAGACAACGTTTTGGGTCAAGAAGGGTTTTGACCCGAAACTTTGCCGATTTCCTTCACGCCATAGATGCTGCCTCACCCGCTGAGTTTCTCCAGCAATTTTGTCTACCAATGGTATTTAAAATGTGGAAGTTGAAAGAAGTGTGAAGAGAAAAATTATAAGGTACATTGTTGACATCTTGAGGCACAAGGGTATTATTTTGCTGCACTGATCCAGATCAATGGATCAGGCAACTCTGCAAGTTTATAGTTGGCACTGTATCCATGCACTATTTCAGCACAATGGCGTAGTAACAAAATTATATCCATTCTGAATAACAATGTCAGAACTTAATTGAATTGAATATAATTAATTGTAAGACACAGCATGGAAATAGGCCATTCGGCCCATCGAGTCCACGCTGGCCATCGATCCCCCATTCACGTAAGTTCTATGCTATTCCATGTTTTACTCCCTACACTTTAGGGGCAGTTACCCAAGGCCAATCAACCTCCAAACTCACATATCTTTGAAACCGGAGTACCCGGTGGAAACCGGGAGAATATGCAAAAGGACACAAATTGCTGGTGCAACTCAGTAGCTCAGGCAGCATCACTGGAGAGCAACGATAGGTGACGTTTCGAATCGAGACTCTTCTTCAGACTGAAGATGGGACAATATGCAAACTCCACACACAGCACCCAAAGTCAGGATCAAACTCAGGTTTCTGGTGCTGTGAGGCAGCAGTTCTACCAATAGTGGGCTGGAGGTGTGTGGCCAATAGTTAAACGGTAGTTCACTTAATTTAATCAATAATTAGGTGGGGAATGCTTGATGTTGGTGCTGCGTGACTAAAATGGGAAACCTAAAAACAGTTGTTTAATAAAAGAGTGACACCATTATCATCCTTTGCTTACCTTCCATTACATTAATGGTTTCCCAGAAATTAGTAAACTCATATTTCCTAACATCATGGTGAACTCACAAAAACTATTTTTGAGATCTTCCTTTGGGCATTTCCAAACCGATCTCTAAATCGTAGTAGATGCCCAGTTACTGTGTGTATGCGGTTTCCTATGAAGTTCCAACGGCACAATAGTAAAATCCCTGAGGACGTTCAGTCCATTGTTTCCAGACAAAGCATTGAAACAGTTTGGACATGACCATATGTGCCGAGAAAATTAAAAGGGTAGTACTTCTTTTTAATATCTCTGTCTGTGTTTCCTAATTGCAATTACAACTTAATAGGTTGGTGGTGGCGCTGCAAGCCGGCAGCCCGGCCAGCAGCGTGTTAGTTTTTTCAACTTTTTTGATTTTTTGAGTGTGTTTTAATGTGTGTTTTCAATGTCTCTCTGGGTGTCTTGTGTGGGGGGGTGGTGTGGGGGGGCCGGGGGGGGGGGGGGGTGGGTAAGGGGGAAACCGCTTTGGTCGCCTCCTCCACGGAGAGGCAACATTTTCCATGTCGCCTCCCCCGTGGCCTAACATCGAGGATTGGGCGGCCTTTCCTGGAGACCCACCCGGGGCTTTAGCGGCGGGCACAGTGCGGTCTCTCGTCGCGGAGGTGGTGAGCCCTCGCCGGGGGTCGCAGGAGGGGAGCGTTCCGTTCGCTGGTCCGCGGCAGCCTGAAGCCGCGGTCTGCAGAGCTCCAGCTGGCGCAGCGTTCGCAGCCTGGGATCCCTCCTTGAGGACCCGGGAGCAGAACAAGCTCCAACCGCCGGTCCGAAACTACTTCTACCGCTGGTGCGGCGGGGACTTACCATCAGGAGCGGGGTCCCTCGCCGGGGACCCCTGGAGAGGAGCTCTGACCGCCGGCCCTGCCTTCTGCGGTGCAGCATGAACTTTAAATCTTCGACGGCCGGCCTACGGCCTACACCAACCTGAAGCCGCGGTCTCCAGTGGGGAAGCAACGAATCAGGACTTACCTGGATATTGCCTTGTCTGAACTTCTTGATGCCCGCAGCGGCAGCTGCGGAGGGTGGAGGTCCCGACCACGGGGGAAATGGAGGAGCACTGGCCAAATGTTGTGCCTTCCACCACAGTGATGAATGGTTGTTTGTGTTAAAAAAAAAGTATTGTGTTTTTGTGTGTTCCTTTTCATTGTACCGCTGCTGGCAAATTCATTTCACTTGCACTTTATGTGCAAGTGACGAATAAAACTGATATTGATATTGATATTACAAGTCCTGTTCATTGAAACTTCTCTAAGTATTGACATTGCCATCCCACTGGGAATTTCCAGTGCTATAACACGGTCTGTTCTAACACTCACCATGGTGAATTAAATCCCTAATCCTTTGTGAAAATACTCTGGCCATAATTTAATAGGCATTTACAGAAAAACCTGATTTGGTCTTCCAACACACACCCTTGCTGCGATGGACACATGTCTATTAAATCATGGCCAGAGAATCTTCACCAATGACTTATTTTACAATCCTTACTTCACTCTTCTTCTTCTGCAATGGATAAGAAAGGTTTAGAATGGATAGTTCAGTTCAGTTTATTGTCACATGTACCAAGGTACAGTGAAAAGCTTTTGTTACAGTCAGTCAGCAGATAGACAATTAGAACGATATGGGCCAAAAGCAGGCAGGTGGGTCTTGTGTACGAACGTTGGGTGGAAGGGCCTGTTTCCATGCTGTATGACTCTATGACTGTGTGACATGCTGCCCTCTGTCAAAAGGAAGCCATCTTTCGAAAGAATGAAGGCATAGTCTTTGACCCACTCCTGCATCTTCCCCACAGAACCTCTGCAGTCTCAATGCTGCCCAGAAATATTACCTCTGCAATGAACGGCCTGCTAGACCATTTAAGAATCAACCATGGATCTGGCATGAAATATTCCATAACTAGCTAAAGACTGCAAACTTCCTTCCTTGAAGGGCATCACTGAAATGGATTGATTTTACAATCCAGTAATTTTAAGGTCACCACGTTAATCTTTCATTCCAGATTTATTTAATTACTTACATTTCCGAGCAGAATTGAAGCTCGTCCTTAAATCAAGTATCCAAGCCACTGACTGCTAACCCTATGACAACCATAATGCTACTATGCCCAATGATCCCATCTTCTCCCCAACTTTAGTCAGCATGAACATTCACTGCATTGGTTTTATGTCCAGTTCAAACCAACATTAACCTCTTCGACACTGTTTCCATCCCTGTCTTGTCCATTGCCTCTGTCTGTTTGGTGTCATAGAGTGAATGATACAGTGTGAAAACGGGCCCCTCGGCCCAACTTGTCCACACTGGCCAACATGTCCCAGCTACACTAGTCCCACCTGCCTGCGCTTGGTCCATTTGCCTCCAAACTGGTCCTATCCATGTACCTGTCTAACTGCTTCTTAATCGTTGGGATAGTCCCAGCCGCAACTACCTCCTCTGGCAGCTTGTTCCATACACCCACCACCTTTTGAGTGAAAAAGTAAATATTCCTATTAAATCTTTTCCCCTTCACCTTGAACCTATGGCCTCTGGTCTTCGATTCACCTAGAAGGGTCTCGACCCGAAACGTCGCCTATCTCCTTCGCTCCTTAGATGCTGCTGCACCCGCTGAGTTTCTCCAGCTTTTTGTGTAACCCTCGATTCTCCAGCATCTGCAGTTCCTTCTTTAACACTGGGTAAGAGACTCTGTGCCTCTACCCGATCTATTCCTCTCATGATTTAATACATCTCTATAATATCACCCCTCATCCTCCTGCGCTCCACAGAATAGAGTCACAGCCTACTCAACCTCTCCCTGTAGCTCAGACCATCTAGACCTGGCAACATCCTCGTAAATCTTCTCTGCACCCTTTCCAGCTTGACAACATCTTTCCTATAACATGTTGCCCAGAAATTAATGCAATACTCTAAATGCGGCCTCACCAAGTCTTATACAACTGCAACATGACCTTCCAACTTCTATACTTAATACTCTGACTGATGAAGCCCAATGTATCAAAAGCCTTTTTGACCACCTTATCTACCTGCGACTTGACCTACCGGGTGGCGCCACAATGGCTGCCTCGCCAACGGTCTGTCTCGTCCTTTTCCTTCTTTGTTGTTTTTCACTATGGTGTTAAATGTATGTTTTACTGTTCTTTAGTTTTGTTTTATGTGCGGGGTGGGGGTTGGGGGAAACCTTTCTTTAATATCTTACCTCGACAGATATCCAATTTTTTTCCCGCATGTATCTCCGTCCGCATTACAGCCTAAAATCGAGGAGCTAGCGGCCTCTTGCTGGGGATCGACTTTGGGAGCTCCAACTGCGGGAGCCTGCAGACTTAACACTGTGCGCTGGCGGTCCCTGTTGGTGATCGAACTTGAAGCTCCAACAATGGGAGCCTGCGGACTTTGACATTGTGGCACTTGTGGTCCCTGGGTTAGGGATCGACTTCGGGAGCTCCAGCCCGCAGGAGCTTCAACCGCCACGATCGTGCGAACTTCGACTGCCCCGACATGGGGGCTTCGATTTTCGGCTGCGGGAGCTTCGATCACCCCGATAGAAACATAGAAACATAGAAAATAGGTGCAGGAGAAGGCCATTCGGGCCTTCGGGCCTTTAAGCCAGCACCGCCATTCATTGTGATCATGGCTGATCATCCCTAATCAATAACCCGTGCCAGCCTTCTCCCCATATCCATTGATTCCACTAGCCCCTAGAGCTCTATCTAACTCTCTCTTAAATCCATCCAGTGATTTGGCCTCCACTGCCCTCTGTGGCAGGGAATTCCACAAATTCACAACTCTCTGGGTGAAAACGTTTTTTCTCATCTCAGTCTTAAATGGCCTCCCATTTATTCTAAGACTGTGACCCCTGGTTCGGGACTCGCCCAACATTGGGATCATTTTTCCTCCATCTAGCTTGTCCAGTCCTTTTATAATTGTATATGTTTCTATATGATCCCCCTCATCCTTCTAAACTCCAGTGAATACAAGCCTAGTCTATTCAATCTTTCCTCATATGACAGTCCCGCCATCCCAGGGATCAATCTCGATAACCTATGCTGCACTGCCTCAATCACAAGGATGTCCTTCCTCAAATTAGGAGACCAAAACTGTACACAATACTCCAGATGTTGTCTCACAGAGCCCTATACAACTGCAGAAGAACCTCTTTACTCCTACACTGAAATCTTGTTATGAAGGCCAACATTCCATTAGCTTTCTTCACTGCCTGCTGTACCTGCACGCCAACTTTCAGTGACCGGTGTACAAGGACACCCAGGTCTCGCTGTACCTCCACCTTACCTAACCTAGGGTCATCCAGGGTTTCTGGTTGGCCCGTATAGTGATGGTCTTGGTGACACAGACATCCTCTATGCACTTTTCCATGTAAGCAGACACGGACACAGTGTACTCCTCCAGGTTGGTGTGTTGACTGTCAGTTGCAGCCTTCTTGAACAAGTCCCAGTCCGTGCATTCAAAACAGTCCTGTAGTGTTGTCATAGCTCCCTCTGGCCAGACCCTAACCTGCTTCACAGTAGGTATTTCTCTGGAAAGCAGGGGCCTGTATGCAGGAATTAGCATCACAGAGATATAGTCTGAGGAGCCAAGGTGGGGGCGGGGGACTCCCTTGAATGCCTTCTTGATGTTTGTATAGGCTAGGTCCAGTGTGTTCACTCTCCTGGTTGCGAAGTCTACATGCTGGTAGTAATGTGGGAGAACTGTCTTCATGTTGGCCTGGTTAAAGTCCCCAGCAACAATGAAAACACCATCTGGATGTATAGATTGTAGGTCACTAATGGAATGATAAAGAGCATTCAGGGCCTCCTTAGTGTTTGCACTGGGTGGGATGTACATGGCTGTGATGGTTATAATGGTAAATTCCCTGGGCAGATAGAAGGGTCGGCATTTTATTGTCAAAAACTCAATGTCTGGGGAGCAATAATTTGACACTACTGTGGCATTTTTACACCAGCTGTTATTAGTGTAAATGCACACACCACCACCCCGGGATTTCCCACTGAGAGCGTAGCTTCTGTCCAACCTGAATGTTGTTAACCCCTCCACGCTAATGGCGCCGTCGGGAACAGAGGAGTTTAACCACGTCTCTGTTAGGTTCAGGGCGCAGCAATCTCTTACCTCCCGTTTGGTTACCAGGTCCAGCCTCAGGTAGTCCAACTTATTCTTCAGGGAGCGGACGTTGGTGAGCAGAATAGACGGAAGCGGTGTCCTGCAGGGGTTAGCCTTCAGTTTCGCCATTAGCCCCCCACGAGTACCGCGCTTCTGCTTCCTGTTGCACCGCTTCCTCCTCCTCCGAGTGCGGCCAGTGCTGGTAGGAAACTCCGCGGCTTCATGGCCACTGGCTCCAGCCGACGCAGCAGTCCGAGACTCCGTAGAGTCTCCAGAGTAACCCGATTCACGACCGCCGAACTGCTGGACGCATGCAGTTTCAACACGGACTTACAGTCACACCGAAAAGCGACCATCAGACTCTGGACTGAACAAGTAAGTGTATGATTTTTTTCTCTTCCAAATCATTAATGGTAAACATTTGCAGCCCCAACACAGTGCTTTGCGGCACTCTGCACGCCATTGCTGCCATTCTGAGAAGGACCCGTTCACTCCTACACTTTGCTTCCTGTCTGCCAACCAATTTTCTATCCACATCAACACCCTACCCCCAATACCATGTGCTCTAATTTTAGTCACCAGTCTCCCTTGCGGGACCTTATCAAAGGCTTTCTGAAAGTCTAGATACACTACATCCACTGGCACCCCTTCATCCATTTTACTTCTCACATCCTCGAAAAATTCCAGAAGATTTGTCAAGCCTGATTTTCCTTTCATAAATCCATGCTGACTTGGACTAATCCTTTTACTGCTATCCAAATGCCCCATTATTACCTCTTTAATTATTGACTCCAGCATCTTTCCCACCACCGAAGTCAGGCTAACTGGACTGTAATTCCCCGTTTTCTCTCTCGCTCCTTTCTTGAAAAGTAGGATAACATTAGCTATCCTCCAATCCACAGGAACTGATCCTGAATCTATTGAACATTGGAAAATGAACACCAATGCGTCCACTCTGACTAGACCCACCTCCCTGAGGACCCTGGGATGCAGACCATCAGGCCCAGGGGATTTATCATCCTTCAGTCCCATTAGCCTACCCAATACTATTTCTCGCCTAATGAAAATTCATTTCAGTTCCTCGAACCCCTTAGATCCTCTGTCCTCCCATACTTCTGGGAGATTGTATGGATCCGAAGTACCTGTTCAACTCTTTTGCCATTTCCTTGTTCCCCATAATAATTTCACCCGTGTCTGCCTTCAAGGGACCCACATTTGACTTTGCTACTGTTTTTCCCTTAACATATCTAAAGAAGCTTTTACTGTCCTTCTTTATATTCCTGGCCAGCTTCCCCTCGTACTACATCTTTTCAGCCCGTATTGCCCGTTTTGTTTCCTTCTGTTGTCCTATGAGAGTTTACCAATCCTCTGGCTTCCGGCTACTCTTTGCTGTGTTATACATCTTTTCTTTTAGTTTTATTCTATCCCTAACTTCTCTTGTCAGCCACGGTTGCCTCCTACTCCCCTTAGAATCTTTCTTCCTTGTTGGAATGAAATGATCCTGCGTCCTCTGGATTATGCCCAGAAATTCCTGCCATTGCTGTTCCACCGTCATTCCTGCGAGTATTCCTTTCCAGTCTACCTTAGCCAGCTCCTCTCCCATGCCTTCATAGTCCCCTTTGTTCAACTGCATCACTGACACTTCCGATTTAACCTTCTCCTTCTCAAATTGCAGATTAAAACTAATCATATTATGATCACTACCTCCAAGCGGTTCCTTTACCTCGAGTTCTCATATCAAATCTGGTTCATTGGACAACACTAAATCCAGAATAGCCTTTTCTCTGGTCGGTTCCATTATAAGCTGCTCTAAGAATCCATCTCGGAGGCACTCTACAAACTCTCTTTCTTGGGGTTCTGAACCACCTGATTTTCCCAGTTTACCTGCATATTGAAATCCCCCATCACCACAGTAGCATTACATTTGTTGCATGCCAGTTTTAACTCCTGCTGCAAATTACACACTACATCTGGGCTACTATTTGGGGGTCTGTAGATAACACCAATTAGCGTCTTCTTGCCTTTGCAATTCCTCAACTAAATCCACAGTGATTCTATCTCGTCAATCCCTATGTCTTCCCTTGCAAGGGACTGAATTCCATTCCTCACCAGAAGAGCTATCCCCCCTCCTCTACCCATCTGCCAGTCCTTTCTATAGGATGTATAACCCTGAATATTATGTTCCCAGGCCCGATCCTCCTGCAGCCACGTCTCGGTTCAACTGATGTTTCAACTGCTCCGACCGCGGGTGAATAAAGAGTGAAGGAGATTAGACTTTATTGCCTTCCATCACAGTGAGGAATGGGGAATCCACTGTGGTAGATGTTTATGTTAATTTTTTTGTAGTCGTGTGTCTTATTGCTTTCACCAGTATTACTGTATGGCAAATCGAGTTTCACTGTACTTTAATTGGTACGTGACAATAAAATACCTTTGAACCTTTGACCTTCAAGGAACCATGCACCTGCACTCTCTCTCCTCTACAACACCACCTAGAGACCTACTATTTACTGTCGTACCTTGTTCTGGTCGCCGCTGGATTTTCAACATGTTGAAAATTTTCGGCAACCTGTAACGACCTATGACAGGTGTCGGTAGTCGCCGAAAAAGTCAAGTAAGTGGGACAGGCCCTTAAAAGCCTTAAATCGCCTTCTTATCCTAAGCAAGCAATTCTCACTAATTTCGCCAATGGTTCTCCAGTGGTTCCTCACCACACCTAATGTAAATGGCTCATCTTCACGTTTATGTTCCTGCCCAACCTTACTCCACCTATGTTGTAAGCTAAACATAAGGGCATAAGGGTTAGGAGAATTAGGCCATTAGACCCATCAAGTCTACTCCACCATTCAATCATGGCTGATCCATCTCCCTCCTAACCCCATTCTCCTGTCTTCTCCCCATAACCCCTGACACCCGTACTAATCAAGAATCTATCTACTGTTGTATTCTTTTTCTATACTATTAGTGTCTGTTCTTCAGTTGTGCAAATACCCAGCCTGTGGAACTCTCTCCGTGATATCCTTCACCGCCCTTCTCCCATTTGTTCTTTTAAATCATGCTTCTTTGATGAACCTTTTGGTTACTTTCCCACAGATTCACATTGTCATTGGTTTGGCATCAATTTTTGACGCTTTGCTTTGATGAAGTGTCGTGAGGAATTTTTTTTCCTGTGCTATTGGGGCTATATTGCTGAAAGTTGTATGAGCAAATGAATTATAACATTATCTCCTTGTCTAGGTGCAGTCTGTGAAATATGTACAGTATAATTGGCATTGCTTCAATAACAGACTCTATATCTCTTTCTATTGCAGCTGATCTTGCTCCATAGATCACAGTAACTTCAGCCATAATCTGTACTGACAACATTCCTGCCGACTTTTCAAACTATTGAAGAGTGCCATAGGGTTTCTATTTTAACTTTGACAACATTGAACCATATTTGCATATGTTCAAAGTATTTCTGATAATGATAATTACTTGCATTTCTTCTTGAATAATTTAACTCAAAGTTGGTAATTAGATTTCCAAAATTTTGCCATAAATATGCAATCCTATTAGTGATAAAACTAAGGCTTCTGGCAAAATATGCATCCTTTACATAAGGTCTGATTAAAATCCATTTGAAAATGTAGTGCGGTCTAATGAGTTATAACTGTAAATCTTATGGCAGGAAATGCTATGGAAATGTAACCTGCTGAAGATAGACACAAAAAGCTGGAGTAACTCAGCGGGACAGGCAGCATCTCTGGAGAGACAGAGTGGGTGACGTTTTGGGTCGAGCCCCCTCTTCAGATTCGCCAGGGGAAATGGAAACCAGGGATATATTGGCGATGATGTAGAGAGATAAAGAACAATGAATGAAAGATATGCAAAAAAGTAATAATGAGAAAGGAAACAGGCCATTGCTAGCTGTTTGTTGGGTGAAAATGAGAAGCTGGTGCAACTTGGGTAGAGGAGGGATGGAGAGAGAGGGAATGCCGGGGTTTCTTGAAGTTAGAAAAATCAATATTCATACCACTGGGCTGTAAGCTGCCTAAGGGAAATATGAGATGCTGTTCCTCCAATTTGTGTTTTGCCTCACTCTGACAATGGAGGTGACCTAGGACAGAAAGATCAGTGTGGGAATGGGAAGGAGAATTAAAGTGTTTAGCCACCGGGAGATCTGGTAGGTCCAGATGGACTGAGCAAAGGTGTTCAGCAAAACACCAGTTCAAAATGGGCAAAACCCATCGGAAACCTGCGTCATGTGGTGGAATATTCTCCCAATGTAAATCATGAGGCGATGGCATTAAGAGTGGGACAATGGATTGTGGGCAATTCTCCCAAGAGGGGTTTCACGGAAAGTTCCATCATGAAGACTGGAGTTCTTTGGTTGTTCTTCAATGTAGCTGCAGCATTAATGTTGTTAAATCGGAGCCTATTACCTCGTCTCAGTGCATGTACATTGGAAGTTAGAAGGCTCTGCATTCACTCTGTGGCGTGGAGTAGGTTTGATGACATTAGCAAAATGGGTTGCCAGAATCTTAGGATTTACCTCCGAACGCATGAGGCAATGTGGCGAGGTTGGTTGGTCATAATTTCTACTTGTGATTGTTATCCCAATAGTGGTCTGAAAAACCAATTCCCCTCCTTCCATGTTTAAAAAGCTAAACACAGGCTTAATACAAAGAAAGCATCCTCATTGATGAGACTCCTACTGCGGAGGGCCCCAGCCTATATTCTCATGGCATGCCACATCTGCCTCACCGTATGTGTGGGCTCCTGGCCCATATAATTTGGCCCGTCAATGAAGTGAAGAGAATGTCATTGTGGCTTTACTTATGAATGCAGTAGATGCTTCAGAAGGCAAGACTGCAAACCTAAAACCCAAAGATTTTCTAAGAAAAGTTGGTAATTGTAGAAAAAGAGCCTAGGGATACAGTGGTCGGCACGGTGGCGCAGTGGTAGAGTTGCTGCCTGAGAGCGCAAGAGACTCAGGTTCGATCCTGACTATGGGTGCTGTCTGTGTGGAGTTGGTACGCTCGCCCTGTGCCTGTGACCTGCGTGGCTTTTGTTCAAGTGCTCCAGTTTCCTCCCACACTCCAAAGGCGTACATGTTTATAGGCTAATTGGCTTGGTAAAATTGGAAATTGTCCCTAGTGTGTGTCCAATAGTGTTAGTGTGCGGGGATCGCTGGTCAGCATGGACCCGGTGGGCCGAACATGCCTGTTTCGGTACCGTATATCTAAACTAAACTAAAAAGGTACAGATTGCGGCATAGAACTTAGAACAATATCGCACGTGAACAGGCCATTCAACCCACAATGCCTGTCCCGCACATGACGCTAAATTCAAGAGACCTCTTCATGCACGTGATCCATATCCCCTGATTCACTGCAAATCCATGATGCCTATCTAAAACTTTCTTAAATGCCACTATCATCCCCTCCTTTACCACTACTCCTGGCAGCGCATTCTGGGCATCCTTCACCCTCTGTGTAAAAAAACTTGACTGATACATCTCCTTCAAACTTTACCCCTCTCATCTTAAAGCTATGCCATCCAGCCTTTGACATTTGCACCTTAAGTAAAGGTTTTGTCTACCCTATCAATGCCTCTCATAAGTTTATATGTGAGATTTCTAATTGTTCCCAGGATAGAGATGCCATCAGTCAGATTGCCTGTCTAAAAAGTGTGGCAGATTGTCTTTTTCAGATAAGAGATTAAACCAAGATCAATCTCCAGTGGACATAACATATGCAGTGGCACTGTTTTGAAGAAGAGCACTTGAGTTATCCCTCAGTAAACATCATCAAAATAATGTATTTGGCCCTTTATCCAATTGCTGATGTAGTGGCTTGCTGGTGTGCAAATTGGTCGCCAAATTTCCTATCTTAAATAATGAACTGACTTTGAAAGTTTTTGAACTGTGTTCAGTTTTGGTCACTCTGCTATAGGACAAACATCTAAGAGTTGGGAAGAATGCTGAGATGATTTATGAGGATGTTGCCAGGACTTGAAGGCCTGAGCCAGAGAGAGAGAGGTTGGGCAGGCTAGGACATTATTCCTTGGAGCGCAGCGGATCTTATAGAGGTGCACAAAATCTTGTACCCAGATCAGGGGAATTAAGAACCATGGAACATAGGTTTAAAGTGAGATGGTTGCAACCCAGGAGGCAGTGGGATGATCTTATAAAGGTGTACAAAATCGAGTAGGGGATTGATAGGATGAATGTGCAGAATACTTTACCCAGAATAGGGTTGGAATGCAGGAGGGTTACCCAGAAAGGGGTTGGAGGGCAGGACGCTGTGGGGTGATCTTATAGAGGTGTATAAGATCATGAGTGGAAGAGATGGGGTTACCCAGAGAAGGGGATTCGTGAACCAGGAGATATAGGTTTATGGTGGGAGGGGAAAGATTTAATAGGAACCTGAGGGCCACACAAAAGGTGGTGGGTGTACAGAATGAGCTGCCAGAGGAGGTAGTTGAGGCAGGGACTATATCACCATTTATAAGACATTTTACTTCGGAGTCACGTGAGTGACTACGTGAAGACCCCGCCAGCACGCATGCGCGACATATCGTCGTACGCATGCGGAAGCGACGGTCGGGAGGAGCGGGGCTCCTCCAGCGTGAGTTTAAAAAGCTCACGCCAGGTAAGTCTCACCGAAGGAGTGAGTCGACCATAATGGAAGGGAGAAAGAGTAAGAGAGTGGCGGCCAAATCAGCGGCTAAGGACAGCAGCCAGCGGAGAACCGCTTCTCCAGAGCTTCAGGTTCCACCTGCAGCTCCCGACTTTTCGGACTTTGAGACCGTTGGTACGCCATGGTCGGGGAAAACTACCCGGAAGTCGGCCGGGGCGGACTCAGCGGAGTCCGGTCCCGAGGGCACCCCGCTCGCTGGTAGCGACGGAGGTCGCCTTGACCGCATTGAGCGGCTGATGGAGCAGATGCTCCAACGTGACCTGTTACAGCAGGGGCAGGATCACAGTGGGACCCCTAGTAGGCCCACGGCAAGTTCCTTTCGAGGACTGCCCAATGTATCCCCTTCTATACAGGGGAGCATTGAGGGTCAGAACTGGGCTGACCCAGAAGAGGGAGAGTTGGCTGAAGCACCTGCAGCGTCAGGGGTGTGTGAAGATTATATGGATGTGGTGAGCAAACATGCCATGCCCCACCAGAAGGGCCTACCCATCCACCCCAAGCTGGCTGCCAGCATTGATTATATGGCCACCAACCAACTTCAGGAACAGGCCATCAATGCCACAGCAGATAAATATTTGGCGCCAGAAAACTGCAAATCGTTAAATGTGCCCGCGGTGAACAACCCGATATGGGGGAACATGAGCCCCTCAAGTAGAGGGCAGGAGATGAAACTTCAGAAGATCCTGAAGCTCCTTACCGCAGGGATTACTGCAGTAGCCAGAACAGCAGTGGGAGTGGATATGCCGCAAGAGCTGCAAGATGCTTTGGCCTTACTGTGCAATACACAGTATGAAATTAACAATTTCAGGAAAAGCATTATAAAGCCGGCGCTTAACCCCAAGTTCGCGGGGTTATGCAAGCCTGGGAAGACGCAGCCTCCAAGCCTGTTATTCGGGGAAGATCTCCCCAAACAGGTAAAAGATCTTGACGAAGAGGCTAAGGCTTTGGGCCTTATTAAAGTACCTGGGTACACTAAGCCTCATCACCCACACAGAACGCACCCCTACGCACCCACCGGGCAGAGTTACCCTAACAGGTCTGCCGGTGGTGAAAGCTCGAAGGCCGGCATACCTGCACAGCGGTCTTTTTTAGGCCAAGGCCCAGGCCGGCCTCCTTGGAAGATGCGCCACTCCCAGAACACCTACAACCAGCCGAGGAAGCAAGGGCAGAAACCTCCACACCGGCAGTAACCATGGAGGTAGGTGGGTCTGGGATCCCCAAGAACACTACTGACCTAAATTCACTCTGCATAGGGGGCAGGTTGCACATGTTCCTCGAGAATTGGCTCACTTTTACCTCTGATCCTTATATACTCAGGAGTATTCAGGGCTACAAAATTGAATTTATTCACGAATTCCCTACCCCGTTACAGCATGCGCCTAGTCGGAAATTCGTCCTTTCTCATAGAGATAAGGCAGCAGGGCATGCTGAACTACAGAGGTTAATAGAAAAAGGGGTAATTGAAAAGGCCTTTAAAGAACCTCAGGAGTTCGTGTCTAATATATTCACTAAAAACAAAAAAGATGGCGGGTGCCGCATCATCATAGATTTGACCGACCTGAATACTTCTGTCCAGTATATTCATTTTAAAATGGACACCTTCGACACTGCTACTCAGCTTGTAGCCAATAGGTACTACATGGCATGCGTTGACCTTAAAGATGCATACTATTCAGTACCCATACACAAGGATCATAGGAAATACTTAAAATTTATCTGGATGGGACAATTATGGCAATATAAAGCTTTGCCTAATGGGCTATCGTCAGCACCCAGATTGTTTACCAAGATATTGAAACCAGCTTTGGCCTATTTAAGGAAACAGAATCATACTGTTATGGCCTATCTTGATGACATCCTCATAGTGGGGGAGAATTTGGAAATGGCTACTTTGGCAGTCACAGCCACGAAACATATTTTTCAGATACTGGGGTTTACGATACATCCAGATAAATCAATATTGGAACCCTCTACCACCATGAAATATTTGGGGTTCATTATTGACTCAGTGCAAATGTCTGTCACGTTACCACCAAGCAAGGTGGAAGACCTGATAGAGGCTTGCAGGAGCCTCTTTGGCATTAAGGTCCCATCCATTCGGCAGGTGGCCAGGGTGATTGGGAAGATAGTAGCTGCATTTCCTGCAGCACAATATGGGCCCTTACATTACCAAAATTTACAAAGAGCAAAAATTACGGCGCTCAAAAATCATGTTGGCCATTTTGATAGGCCCATGAAAATTCCAGAAAAGGCAAAAGCTGAACTATATTGGTGGATGGGTAATGCCCAAAATTGTTCCAAACCCATGACTATCGCCAATCCCTCGATCACCTTACAAACGGATGCCAGTGCCAAAGGGTGGGGAGCTACTAACACTACCTCTAGCTGTGGAGGTAGATGGAGTGCACCAGAGTTAACCCTATTTAAAAACTTAGGGATTAACTATTCAGAAATGCTCGCAGCATTTCACGGACTTAAAGCATACTGCACTAACATGCACAAAGTTCATGTTAGACTACAGATTGACAACACCACGGTGGTAGCCTATATTAACCACATGGGCGGTGTAAAGTCGATATCGTGTGATGAATTGGCCAACAATATCTGGCACTGGTGTCTGCAAAGAGGAATTTGGATCTCTGCAACTTACCTACCAGGTAAACTAAACACAGTGGCAGACACCAGATCACGGAAATTCAACGACAACATAGAATGGATGTTGGATCGGAAAGTGTTTACAGATATTGTAGAACGTTATGGGACACCAGATATCGACCTTTTCGCGTCCAGGCTAAATCACCAACTACCAACGTATGTTGCTTGGGAGCCAGACCCGGGGGCGGTAGCGATGGATGCTTTCTCGCTACACTGGGGGGATTTGTTTTTCTACGCTTTCCCCCCTTTCTGCCTCATCAGTCGGGTCTTGCAAAAAATCAGGCAAGACTCCGCATCGGGTATCTTGGTAGTGCCCGACTGGCCTACTCAACCATGGTTCCCTCTGGTACAAAAGATGGCCACAGAACCCTGTGTCAGGGTGAATAAAAGACCAAGCCTGCTTGTTCATCCTGTTACAGGAGAAAGTCATCCATGTCATGATCGTATGGATTTGTTAATTTGCAGACTTTAAAACGGCCACTTCATGGACTCGGACTCTCCAACAGGACCATTGATACTATCACGGGAGCCTGCAGAGAGTCCACAAGGAAGCAGTACTTGACCTACATCAGGAAGTGGGAAAGATTCTGCGTGACTACTAAAACTACATACGAAACCGCCACCATCACGGAAGTGCTGGAGTTTCTGGCTACCCTTCATTACGATGAGGGTTTAAGCTACAGCGCCATTAACTGTGCCAGGAGTGCCCTATCGTCTTACTTGGGCAAGGGGAGTGACCAATTGGGAATTGGGTCACATCCCCTGTAATCCAAATTTATGCGGGGAATATTTAATTCTAATCCCCCCAGGCCCAGATATAGCCATACCTGGGACATCAGCACGGTATTGACGATGCTGCGAGGATGGACACCGAACACGGGACTCCCTTTGGCCAAATTAACCTACAAAATGGTCATGATAATGGCACTGATCACGGCGCAACGGGTCCAGTCCCTGCACAAACTCAGTCTGGATGCCATGGCAATTACCAGTGGGAAAATCACATTCCAGGTGCAGGGACTATTGAAGCAAGATCGACCCGGAGTGTCTGGACATACTTTGGAGTTCCTGGGTTACCCAGCGGACACTCGTCTTTGTATCGTTACATTGATTCTGCGATACATTTCAGTCACTAAAGATCTAAGGGGCACGGAAACAGCTTTGCTTGTCAGTCACAAGAAGCCTCATCACAGGGTCACGGTGCAAACCATTTCCAGATGGTTAAGGGTGGTACTGGATGCGGCGGGGGTGGATACTAATGTGTATAAATCTCACTCCACCAGGGCAGCATCCACCTCGGCGGCTAGAAGGATGGAGGTACCACTGGATCACATCCTGGCCACAGCGGGTTGGAACAATGAGAGAACCTTCCACCGCTTTTATAACAAACCCGTGACCTCCCCTGACAATTATGCAGGGAGGATCTTAAGTGCTGCCAGTTAAATAACCCTTTTGGGACACAATATTGTGTTTGGTATGAATAAATACCTGTTTTGTTTTTCAGCCAGTGTCTTGTCTGAATCACGTCCATCCTCTTATCCCAGCTTTAGCGGTGTGTGAGCATGGAGCTTCCAGGGCATGAAATCACAGAGCTTTGAAATCTTCACGTAGTCACTCACGTGACTCCGAAGTAAAATAGTAAGATTAAACGAGAACTTACCAGTTTGAAGTTTGATCTTTATTTTATGAGGAGTTACGATGAGGGATTACGTGCCCTCCGCTCCCAACCCTCTATTATAAAGATCACCTGGTATGAAAGTTCTCTTTTTTCTCTTACTATGTCAGTCATTGAGACTGTTTTTTGTTCTGTGATTTCACACCACTGCTTTGAAGAATGTCGCGCATGCGTGCTGGCGGGGTCTTCACGTAATCCCTCATCGTAACTCCTCATAAAATAAAGATCAAACTTCAAACTGGTAAGTTCTCGTTTAATCTTACTATTATAGGTACATGGATAGGTACATGGGTAGGAAAGGTTTAGAGAGCTATGGGCCAAAAGCGGGCAGGTGGGACTCGTGTAGAAGGGACATCTTGGTCGCCATGGATAAGTTGTGTTGAAGTGCTGTTTCCAGGCTGTTTCCGTGCTGTATGACTCAGTGACTCTAAAATGGCTTTTCAGTCAATGGAGCACCTGAAAGTGACGTGATTGCCATTATATAAATCCAGTCTTTCTTTCTTCCCAACTCTGAGAGAACAGTAATGGACCTTATCCTTTGTGCTCACTGTAATTATGGGCAGATTAGACTTGGTCCATGATTATGAGGATACTTGAATCCATTTCTTAACTCCACATCGGTCTCATGCCTGTTCACAATGTTTAATTCAATGCCTCCAAAGCCTTCAGCTTTGGGATGTTGTCAAAATTTCCTTGAAGTTATTCCTTGAAGACTCTGCTTCAAACTGAAATCTTCGACCATGCCTTTGGGGCACTTGCGTTGACTGTTTCCAAATGTCTCTTGTGAACTCGACTTTGCAGCATTATTTGGATACATGATCATCTGTGATTTTTTATTGTTCTTGAAAAATATCAAAATGATCATTAGGTTTTTCGGATGACATATCCGAGTGCTTTTTCCCTGACCTTGTGTGCAAATGGGACATTACCAGAGGCTATTTCAATGCTGATTGTTTAATAACTGATGTTTATGCGGTTAGATTGAACCTATCTTTGCAGCCGAGATATGAATTGCAATTGGCCTTGTTCTCACTTGAAGATAATAGGCTCATCTACAATTGCCCTGCTGAACCAATTTATTTGGAGGAATAATGCCGATAATTCTCATTTCCACTCTATAACAGTGTGATGAAGAAGAAACATAAAGATTCATACATTGGCATGCCATGATGTAAGACTAGAGTTTAGAGAATTAGATTGTAAAGTTTAGAGAGATACAGCTTGGAAACAGGCCATTCGGCCCACCGGGTCCGCGCTGACCAGCGATCACCCTGTACACTAAAACTATCCTACACTCAAGGGACAGTTTACAGTTTTTTATGGTAGCCAATTAACCTTCAAACTTGTACGTCTTTGGAGTGTGGGAGGAAAGTGAAGCACCCGGAAAAAACCCATGTGGTCATGGGGAGAAGGTACAAATGCCATGCAGACTGCACCTGTAGTCAGGATCGAACCCGGGTCTCTGGCGCTGTACGGCAGCAACTCTACCGCTGTGCCACCCAAGCAACACATTGCCGTTGTCAACTTTATATCACCCAGCTATAAGGCAGGAAGGTTTAATGACATACAGTTATCCAGTACAGGTGAAAACCAGATGGGCGAAATCTGTGCCATTGACAGGAGGAGGCAAACCAGTTTTGTGAACTTGTCTTCAACAGTAGAAATCTTTTCCCTTGCCACTTGGGCAGAACACTGATCAAACAGGTTCCCACTGAAAATCAGACTGATTCTATACAGCCATTCTGACCAATGTTGCTGGTCAAATAAACAAAATACAAAACACTGGAGTAATTTAGTGAGTGAGGTGGCATCTCTGGAGGACATGGATAGGTGACGTTTCAGGACAGGACCCTTCCAAAAACTGGACTAGTCTGGGAAAAGGGTCTGACCCGAAATAAACTGTTTACCTGATGTTAATTGATGAGGGGCCCCGACCCGTCACCTATCCAAGTTCCCCAGAGACGCTACCTGACCCGCTCAGTTACTACAGCACTTTGTGCTAATTTTGGTAAACCAGCATCTGCAGACCCTGGTGTCTATATTTTGTTGGCCAAATACTGATGTGAATTTTATTTGGACCATTCATCGGCAGAAGAAGGGGAGTGAAAGGGGAGTGAAATGAAAAGCCTGAGGGAAGGATATAGGTGGTAGTGGATGGAAGGGCGGGGTTGGGTGGAAAGAGTAGCGAGATATTGGGAGACATCAGTGCACTGGGGTGGGGAGCATAGGAAATGGGGGAGGGGGATAACCAAAATCAGAGAATTCAATGGTCATGTCATTGGGTTGTAATCTATCCGAGCGGAATATGTGTTGCTGTCCCTCCAGTTTATCTGTGACCTTCACTCAGGCAATGGGGTTGAAGTTGGATGAATGAGCAGGATCGTTTGTTGATACCTCAGCATAGACTGTAAACAATTCCACTCTTATTCCCACTGCCACGCTTTGCTCAGTCCAACCAACCGGTGATTGGCATGTTTCCCATCTTGCCGACAGCGTGGGATTTGAATCAACTTATTTATTGGATGATGTCCAGGGAACAGAGGAGGTGAGTTTTCTCTGTTTGTGTGGTGTTAGTAGTACTGGAGTTGATGTCCCGGTGTTAAGGTCACAGGGGAACTCACTGTAGCAGTGTCCAAGCATAGCAGCATGAGAGGTGTACTAAAACACACTCCAGAGCTGTCAACAGCCTTCTGCGCATTTAGTCAGTAGTGTAGTGGCTGAGATGATTTAGTTTGGGAAAGAACTGCAGATGCTGGTTTAAATTGAAGGGAGACACAAAATGTTGGAATAACTCAGTGGGACAGGCAGCATCTCTGGAGAGAAGGAATGGGTGACGTTTGGAGTCGAGACCCTTCTTCAGACTGATGTCAGGGGAGTGGGCGGGGCAGAAATATAATGTAGTTGGAGACAGTAAGACTGGTGGGAGTGTAAATAGCTCGTTCTAAGCTTCCACTCAGTCTAGTTTCAGTCAATAAAATACTGAGTCAAGCACTTGCGCATCTAAATTTTATTTTGGATAAACACAATAACAGTTACCCACTACTATGCCTAACCACTGTGGGTTCAATCCTTGTATCTGCTTGGCCAAGCCCTTCTAGTCTCATGCAAGCAGAGACACTACAAAAGGTCACGCAGTCCCAAGCGTTCTCCCAGAAGATCGACACAGGATCTCATGGGAGCTACCTTTTATAGGTCCCCGAACCTTGAGGGGCCGAACCACATGGGGGTGGTCTCTAAACAGTCCAATAACAGATATCAATTAACACAGTACATGATAGACATTTCCATAACCCAATAAAACAGTAACCAATACATTGTACTCAAACGGAGCTTCTGGAAGGAAGCAAACATAGCAACATTTGCCCAGATAGTCAAGAAACCCAGACAAGGCTCAACACTTAACCCAATCAACATCTAGCAAAGTAAAGCTTTGCAACAATATTTACAATGTGTATGTTTGGTTTGCATTCACCCAATCCGTTTCATGCAATTTACACCTAATTGTAAGAACCTGCAGAATGTCCCTTCGTTTCCCTGCAACTCTTATCTAGGCTCCTGACAAGCTGGCACCATTCAGCAGCTTGCCCCATTTCTGCAGAAGGCACATTTAAATTGACCAAATGGCCTAGCAGCACAAAAGCCTTTACTCAATTTTCTCCAATTTGGCCAGAATTAACAGGAAAGTGGGAAGGGGGAGGGGATGGATAGAGAAAGCAAGGACTATTTGATGTTAGACATGTTAAAGTTCGTACCGCTGGGGTGTAAACGACCCAAGCGGAATATGACGCACTGTTCCTCTCTCTGACAATGGACGAGATCCAGGACAGAAAGATCAGATTGGGAATGGGAATAGGAGGTAGTGCTAAAGTGCTGAGCAACCGGGAGATCAGGTAGGTTAAGGCAGACTGAGCGGAGGTGTTCAGCGAAACGATCGCCGAGCCTGCGTTTGGTCTTGCCGATGTTCAGAAGTTGACACCTGGAACAGTGGTTACAGTAGATGAGGTGCAAGTGAACTTCTGCCTCACTTGGAAAGATTGTCGGAGT
Organism: Raja brachyura; assembly: GCA_963514005.1. Next base: position 33,745,607 of record OY740801.1, read on the forward strand.
CCTTGGATGGAGTCAAGGTAAAGGGACAGGTGTTGCATCTCCTGCGGTCGCAGGGGTAAGTACCTGGGGAGGGGGTGGTTTGGGTCGGAAGGGACGAGTTGACCAGGGAGTTGCGGAGGGAAATGGTCTCTGCGAAAAGCAGAAAGGGATGGAGATGGAATGTGGCCAGTAGTGGCATCCCTTTGGAGGTGGCAAAAATGTTGGAGGATTATATGCTGTATGTGGCGGCTGATGGGGTGGAAGGTGAGGACAAGGGGACTCTGTCCTTGTTACGAATGGGGGGAGGGGGAGCAAGAGCGGAGCTGTGGGAGCTCACAAAGTATCAAAGTTTTTAAGATACAGTCTTACAGTATATTGTACTTAAAGACCCATTGCCATGGTGACACCAACCTTCTCTTCCATCCACCAGCATCTTGAAAACGTCCCTTTGTCCAGCGTCTGTCGCCATTGCCGACTCTCCCTCCTCCATCCTTGTGTTCGGTTTTTGGAGTCAAGCATGGGATGAGCTTCAGACGCCTCCAGGTGGGTTCTCGGTTCCGGGTTCCTCCCACACTCTAAAGGCGTACAGGTTTGTAGGTTGACACAAAATGCTGGAGTACCTCAGCGGGGCAGGCAGCATCTTTGGAAAACCTCAAATGAAGTTCAAACAAAATTTGGTTTCTGCAGTCATACAACAAGAAAAATAATAGGCGATGTTTCAGGTCAAGACCATTCTTCAGACACCTTCTTCAGGTTAATTGGCTTCGGTAAAATTGTATATTGTCCCTAGATTATAGGATTGTGGGGTGATCGCTGGCCGGCGCGGTCTAGGTAGGCCAAAGGTCCCGTTTCCGCGCTGTATCTCTGAAGTCTAAAGTTCCTCAGCTCTGGCCTGAAACTACTGCATCAATGCGGGACGTGATGAGGTTGGCATTTTTAAAGCTTTAATCTTGAATAATGTATCAAATATAGGATTAAATCTTCAGTGACACTGATCACTACTAGCCGAGCCATTGTGACATCATCAGTTGAAGCTGGTCGTTTTAATTCCAAAGTCTTTTGACTTTTTAGACTTTGAATCGGTAATGAGTTGAGAATAAGTAAGGGAAATAAAGCATGAAATGTTCAGTGAAGGTGACCTCAGCCTCGAGGGAAAAAATGTCAATCGGAATATGCAAAAATGTAATCGTTACCGCGTAGTGTTTTTGCGAAGATGTAAAGACAATCACATATACACACATACAAGATTAGACTTTTAGTAAATACTAGACTAAGTGGGACCCGTTGGGTCCCATGTTCACACAGGAGGGCTGGTCCCCCGATGCAATATTCCACCTCTCCACCAATTCTAATATTGGTGGCCAGTGGAGGGGCTTTCTGGAGCGCTGGTATGGGTTCTTGGGGTGGCAGCTCAGTCCCTCAAGCCTGATGTGCTGGCAGCTCATCACGGCTGGTGGGCTGGCAGTTGACTTATGGCTATTCCTTGAAATTCCATTTCAAGCAGGGTGCAAGGCCACCAAATTCAAATTGATTTTCCTACCATTTCAAGCAGGGTGCAAGGCCACCAAATTCAAGTACAGTTTCCAACCACTTCAAGCAGGGTGCAAGGCCACCGAATTCAAGTGCAGTTTCATACCACTTTCAGCAGGGTGCAAGCAAACCAAATTCAAGTGCAGTTTCCGACAACTTCAAGCAGGGTGCAAGGCCACCGAATTCAAGTGCAGTTTCATACCACTTTCAGCAGGGTGCAACGCCACCACATTCACATGCAGTTTCATACCATTTCATGCAGGGTGCAAGGCCATCACATTCAAATGCAGTTTCATGCCATTTCAAGCAGGGTGAAACCACCATAAAACCACCATAAAACCACACAAAACACCAAACTCACAGTTCAGTAGACATTCAGTGTGTTCAGTTGATTCACAGATCAGACAGAGTTGTGACCTCTCCATCCCCCATCATGCAGAAACTGAGCCACACCCACATTTCCGAGTTTTATAACCCCCCCCAGAATAGGTGTGGCCTTCATGGCGTGATTGACAGGAGAGAGATTCTCAACATTTTTTAAACACTAATAACACTTTTATTTTTCATTAATGGGAAGAATCCTCTGCACCTGCTGAGCAGAGGGGGACCGAGTAAGATGGCCAAAAATCACCGCCATAAGTGGTAGCGTTTTATCTATAATCAATATACAGTGCAAACAGGAAGTTACCCAAAGCACCCAAACCAACATTTGCAGTAGTGCTTTTTTACTTCAACCCAAAGCACCCAAACCACCATTTGCAGTAGTGCCTTTTAACTTCAACCCAAAGCACCCAAACCACAATTTACAGTAGTGCCTTTTACCTTCAACCCAAAGCACCCAGACCACCATTTGCAGTAGTGCCTGTTACCTTCAACCCAAAGCACCCAAACCACCATTTGCAGTAGTGCCTTTTACCTTCAACCCAAAGCACCCAAACCACCATTTGCAGTAGTGCCTTTTACCTTCAACCCAAAGCACCCAAACCACCATTTGCAGTAATGCCTTTTATCTTCAACCCAAAGCACCCAAACCACCATTTGCAGTAGTGCCTGTTACCTTCAACCCAAAGCACCCAAACCACCATTTGCAGTAATGCCTTTTATCTTCAACCCAAAGCACCCAAACCACCATTTGCAGTAGTGCCTGTTACCTTCAACCCAAAGCACCCAAACCACCATTTGCAGTAGTGCCTTTTACCTTCAACCCAAAGCACCCAAACCACCATTTGCAGTAGTGCCTTTGACCTTCAATCCAAAGCACCCAAACCACCATTTGCAGTAGTGCCTTTTAACTTCAACTCAAAGCACCCAAACAACCATTTGCAGTAGTGCCTTTTACCTTCAACCCAAAGCACCCAAATCACCATTTGCAGTGGTGCCTTTGACCTTCAACCCAAAGCACCCAAACCACCATTTGCAGTAGTGCCTTTTAACTTCAACCCAAAGCACCCAAACAACCATTTGCAATAGTGCCTTCTTATTTCAACCCAAAGCACCCAAACCACCATTTGCAGTAGTGCCTTTTTACTTCAACCCAAAGCACCCAAACCACCATTTGCAGCAGTGTCTTTTACCTTCAACCCAAAGCACCCAAACCACCATTTGCAGTAGTGCCTTTTACCTTCAACCCAAAGCACACAAACCACCATTTGTAGTAGTGCCTTTTAACTTCAACCCAAACCACCCAAACCACCATTTGCCGTAGTGCCTATTAACTTCCACCCAAACTACCATTTGCAGTAGTGCCTTTTAACTTCAACCCAAAGCACCCATACAACCATTTGCAGTAGTGCCTTCTTATTTCAACCTAAAGCACCCAAACCACCATTTGCAGTAGTGCCTGTTACCTGCAACCCAAAGCACCCAAACCACTATTTGCAGTAGTGCCTTTTAACTTCAACTCAAAGCACCCAAACAACCATTTGCAGTAGTGCCTTTTACCTTCAACCCAAAGCACCCAAACCACCATTTGCAGTAATGCCTTTTATCTTCAACCCAAAGCACCCAAACCACCATTTGCAGTAGTGCCTGTTACCTTCAACCCAATGCACCCAAACCACCATTTGCAGTAATGCCTTTTATCTTCAACCCAAAGCACCCAAACCACCATTTGCAGTAGTGCCTGTTACCTTCAACCCAAAGCACCCAAACCACCATTTGCAGTAGTGCCTTTTACCTTCAACCCAAAGCACCCAAGCCACCATTTGCAGTAGTGCCTTTGACCTTCAATCCAAAGCACCCAAACCACCATTTGCAGTAGTGCCTTTTAACTTCAACTCAAAGCACCCAAACAACCATTTGCAGTAGTGCCTTTTACCTTCAACCCAAAGCACCCAAACCACCATTTGCAGTGGTGCCTTCTTATTTCAACCCAAAGCACCCAAACCACCATTTGCAGTAGTGCCTTTTAACTTCAACCCAAAGCACCCAAACAACCATTTGCAATAGTGCCTTCTTATTTCAACCCAAAGCACCCAAACCACCATTTGCAGTAGTGCCTTTTTACTTCAACCCAAAGCACCCAAACCACCATTTGCAGTAGTGCCTTTTAACTTCAACCCAAAGCACCCAAACAACCATTTGCAATAGTGCCTTCTTATTTCAACCCAAAGCACCCAAACTACCATTTGCAGTAGTGCCTTTTTACTTCAACCCAAAGCACCCAAACCACCATTTGCAGCAGTGTCTTTTACCTTCAACCCAAAGCACCCAAACCACCATTTGCAGTAGTGCCTTTTACCTTCAACCCAAAGCACACAAACCACCATTTGTAGTAGTGCCTTTTAACTTCAACCCAAACCACCCAAACCACCATTTGCCGTAGTGCCTATTAACTTCCACCCAAACTACCATTTGCAGTAGTGCCTTTTAACTTCAACCCAAAGCACCCATACAACCATTTGCAGTAGTGCCTTCTTATTTCAACCTAAAGCACCCAAACCACCATTTGCAGTAGTGCCTGTTACCTTCAACCCAAAGCACCCAAACCACCATTTGCAGTAGTGCCTTTTAACTTCAACTCAAAGCACCCAAACAACCATTTGCAGTAGTGCCTTTTACCTTCAACCCAAAGCACCCAAACCACCATTTGCAGTAATGCCTTTTATCTTCAACCCAAAGCACCCAAACCACCATTTGCAGTAGTGCCTGTTACCTTCAACCCAAAGCACCCAAACCACCATTTGCAGTAATGCCTTTTATCTTCAACCCAAAGCACCCAAACCACCATTTGCAGTAGTGCCTGTTACCTTCAACCCAAAGCACCCAAACCACCATTTGCAGTAGTGCCTTTTACCTTCAACCCAAAGCACCCAAACCACCATTTGCAGTAGTGCCTTTGACCTTCAATCCAAAGCACCCAAACCACCATTTGCAGTAGTGCCTTTTAACTTCAACTCAAAGCACCCAAACAACCATTTGCAGTAGTGCCTTTTACCTTCAACCCAAAGCACCCAAACCACCATTTGCAGTGGTGCCTTTGACCTTCAACCCAAAGCACCCAAACCACCATTTGCAGTAGTGCCTTTTAACTTCAACCCAAAGCACCCAAACAACCATTTGCAATAGTGCCTTCTTATTTCAACCCAAAGCACCCAAACCACCATTTGCAGTAGTGCCTTTTTACTTCAACCCAAAGCACCCAAACCACCATTTGCAGCAGTGTCTTTTACCTTCAACCCAAAGCACCCAAACCACCATTTGCAGTAGTGCCTTTTACCTTCAACCCAAAGCACACAAACCACCATTTGTAGTAGTGCCTTTTAACTTCAACCCAAACCACCCAAACCACCATTTGCCGTAGTGCCTATTAACTTCCACCCAAACTACCATTTGCAGTAGTGCCTTTTAACTTCAACCCAAAGCACCCATACAACCATTTGCAGTAGTGCCTTCTTATTTCAACCTAAAGCACCCAAACCACCATTTGCAGTAGTGCCTGTTACCTTCAACCCAAAGCACCCAAACCACCATTTGCAGTAGTGCCTTCTTATTTCAACCCAAAGCACCCAAACCACCATTTGCAGTAGTGCCTTTTACCTTCAACACAAAGCACACAAACCACCATTTGTAGTAGTGCCTTTTAACTTCAACCCAAAGCACCCAAACCACCATTTGCCGTAGTGCCTATTAACATCAAGCAAAAGCACCCAAACTACCATTTGCAGTAGTGCCTTTTAACTTCAACCCAAAGCACCCCAACAACCATTTGCAGTAGTGCCTATTGACTTCAACCCAAAGCACCCAAACAACCATTTGCAGTAGTGCCTTTTAACTTCAACCCAAAGCACCCAAACCACCATTTGCAGTAGTGCTTTCTTACTTCAACCCAAAGCACCCAAACCACCATTTGCAGTAGTGCCTTTTACCTTCAACCCAAAGCACACAAACCACCATTTGCACTAGTGCATTTTTACTTCAACGCAAAGCACCCAAACCACCATTTGCAGTAGTGCCTTCTTATTTCAACCCAAAGCACCCAAACCACCGTTTGCAGTGGTGCCTTCTTATTTCAATCCAAAGCTCCCAAACCACCATTTGCAGTAGTGCCTTTTACCTTCAACCCAAAGCACCCAAACCACCATTTGCAGTAGTGCCTTTTACCTTCAACCCAAAGCACCCAAACCACCATTTACAGTAGTGCCTTTTTACTTCAACCCAAAGCACCCAAACCAACATTTGCAGTAGTACCTTTTACTTCAACCCAAAGCACCCGAACCACCATTTGCTGTGTCCTTTACTTCAAACCAACCATATTTTCATTTTCAAACCACATTAAGGGCACTGAAGGTCAGTAAAACTACACTCACAGTTTAGTAGACATGTGTTCATTGTTATTCACTGCTCAGACTGAGAGACATGACCCTCACACTTCCCCCCATCTTGCAGAGACTGACTGAGGCACAACACTTCTGGGTTTTATAGTCCCTCCCCCCTCACACCAGCAGGGGCAGCAGAGAGAATGTCAACATTTTTTAAAACGTTAATAATTCATTTATGTTTCATCAATGGGAAAAATCCTCTGGTCCAGGAAGGCAGAGGGGGGCTCTGAGGTGGCCAAAAATGACGGTCGCAGGTGGCGGCGTTCCAATTGAAATCACAGCACAGCGAGCCAAAAGCGGTCAAGATCAGACTTTTAGTAATATAGATATATAAGATATATGATATGATGATGATGATATATATGCCAAGAATATAAAGCAGGATGGTAAAGGCTGCTTTAGGTATGTGAAGAGGAAAAAATTAATTAAGACCAAAGTTGGACCCTTGAAGCCCGAAAAAGGTGAATTTATTATGGGGAACAAGGAAATGGCAGATGAGTTGAACAGGTACTTTGGATCTGTCTTCACTAAGGAGGACACCAACAATCCTCCTGATATAGTAGTGGCCAGAGGATCTGGGGTGACAGAGGAACTGAAGGAAATCCACATTAGGCAGGAAATGGTGTTGGGTAGACTGATGGGACTGAAGGCTGATAAATCCCCAGGGCCTGATGGTCTGCATCCCAGGGTACGTAAGGAAGTGGCTCTAGAAATCGTGCATGTATGGGTGATAATTTTCCAATGTTCTATAGACTCAGGATCATTTGCTGTGGATTGGAAGGTAGCTAATGTTATCCCACTTTTTAAGAAAGGTGGGAGAAAGAAAACAGGGAATTATAGAGCAGTTAGCCTGACATCGGTAAGTTGCTGGAGTCAATTATAAAAGATGAGATAGCCGAACATTTGGATAGCAGTAACACTATTGATCCGAGTCAGCGTGGATTTACGAAGGGGAAATCATGCTTGACTAATCTTCTGAAATTTTTTGAAGATGTAGCTCGGAAAATGGACAAGGGCGAGCCAGTGGATGTAGTGTACCTGGACTTTCAGAAAGCATTTGATAAGGTCCCACATAGGAGATTAGTGGGCAGAATTAGGGCACATGGTATTGGGGGTAGAGTGCTGACATGGATAGAGAAGTGGTTGGCAGACGGGAAACAAAGAGTAGGGATTAACGGGTCTCTTTCAGAATGGCAGGCAGTGACTAGTGTGGTACCGCAAGCTCGGTGCTGGGACCGCAGCTATTTACATTATACATCAATGATTTGAATGAAGGGATTCAAAGTAACATTAGCAAATTTGCAGATGACACAAAGCTGGCTGCAGTGTGAACTGTAAGGAGGATGATATGAGAAGGTGAGGTGATATGAGAATACAAGGTGACTTGGACAGGTTGGGGGAGTGGGCAGATGCATGGGAGATGAAGTTTAATGCGGATACATGTGAGGTTATCCACTTTGGTAGCAAAACCTGGAAGGCAGATTATTATCTAAATGGCGTCAAGTTGGGAAAAGGGGAAGTACAACGGGATCTGGGCCTCCTTGTACATCAGTCTATGAAGTAAGCATGCAGGTACAGCAGGCAGAAAGCGAATGGCATGTTGGCCTTTATAACAAGAGGAATCGAATATAGGAGCAAAGAGGTCCTTCTGCAGTTGTACAGAGCCCTAGTGAGACCACACCTGGAGTATTGTGTGCAGTTTTGGTCCCCTAATTTGAGGAAGGACATTCTTGCTATTGAGAGAGTGCAGCATAGGTTTACAATGTTAATTCCTGGAATGGCGGGATTGTCATATGCAGAGAGAATGGAGCAGCTGGGCTTGTACACTCCAGAGTTTAGAAGGACGAGAGCAACCTCATTGAAGCATACAAGATTGTTAAGGGCTTGTACATACTAGAGGCAGGAAACATGTTCCTGATGTTGGGGGAGTCCAGAACCAGGGGCCACAGTTTAAGAATAAGGAGTAAGCCATTTAGAACGGAGATGAGGAAACACTTTTTCTCATAGAGAGTAGTGAGTCTGTGGAATTCTCTGCCTCAGAGGGCGGTGTAGGTGGGCTCTCTTGATGCTTTCAAGAGAGAGCTAGATAGGGCTCTTAAAAATAGCGTAGTCAGGGGATATGGGGAGAAGGCAGGAACGGGGTACTGATTGGGGATGATCAGCCATCATCACATTGAATGGCGGTGCTGGCTCAAAGGGCCAAATGGCCTACTCCTGCACCTATTATATATTGTCTATAACTGTAAATGTCATAACAAAGAGACTATATAGATATATAAAACTATGATTTATGAAAATGTGTTAATATGACTCTATGTTTCACATGTCTCTCTTTGTTACGACATTTACAGCGTTCCAGTGATTTCCCTGCTGGCTTTCTTCACCCCTCTCTCTGTGAACTTCAGGCCTTCTATCACCTGTATTCATAAACCGCCATAGGAGGTCCTGCACTGTCAAAGAAGCAATATAAATGGGAAGAGTTGTTGATGTAGGGACTTTTTTGTAATGATTGACTGAAACTGTGGGATGTTTTACTCATTTTGTCATCAACTATACTACTGTTCAATTTATTGGTCTGGGAGTAGGATCTTTAATGCCTCCAATTCTACTGCTTGGTTCTCAGGTAATTGTGAATTGATTTATCTTTTGACTGGTGAAGATAATCGATTGTCTAACGTTGCTGCTGTCTTTGCAGCTGGTGACCAATTGGGGAAATAGTTGTGGCAGAGAATCTTAATGCTGTCTGCTACTTTGTTAGAGAAACACCTTACTCGACCTTTCTCTGTGGAAACATTTCGAGGTGCAGCGCTGAACAAGGTCCTTCGGCCCACCGAGTCCGCGCCGACCAGCCATCACCCCGTACACTAGCACAATCCTGCACACGAGGGACAATTTACAACTTTATCAAAGTCATTTAACCTACAAACCTATGCATCTTTCGAATGTGGGAGGAAACCGGAGCACCCGGAGAAAGCCCACACAGTCACAGGGAGAAGGTACAAACTCTGTTCAGGCAGCATTTGTAGTCATTATTTGCAGCAGTAATCAATGTATAGTTTATTGGTTTCTTTTCCTTTCTGTCGGTGGCAGTTAAGATGCTCCCTTGCTATTTTTTTAATTGTAGGTGTGGCAGCCCAATGATTAAGGGACAAAGTTTAAAGGAGAAGTACGGAGCAATTTGCTGACACAGAGGGTGGTGGGAGTATGTAACTCTCTTCCTGGCTGGTGGTGAAAGCAGATACGATAGTGGAATCTAAGAGGCTTTTCGATAAGCACATGGATATGTCGGCAATGGAGGGAGATACAAGGAACTGCAGATGCCTGTTTAAAAAAAAAGACACAAAGTGCTGGAGGCACAGGCAGCGGGTCGGGCAACATCTCTGACGAACATAGTTAGGTGAACATTCGGGTCAGGATCCTTGTTCAGAATGGAGGGATATGGATCATGTGCAGTCAGGTGCGATTAGTTTATCTGGGGGTCATGTTCAGCACAGTCATGTTCTATGTTCCATGTTCTATGTTCTATGTGATTGGGTGAAGCGAGCTGAATTCATGATCAAGACACATTAATTCAAATCCCACCAAAGCAGCAGGAGAAATATATCCACAAAAATAAATAAGCAGGAATAAATGAAAACATTGTGACAGCATTGGCAGATGGTGAATTAGTCTGATTATAGAACATGGAACAAAGCACAAAGTCCACTGATTGTGGACTTTGGAAGGAGTAGGTTGGGGACCCACAGTCCTGTTTATATCAACGGGTCGATGGTTGAAAGGGTCAAGAGCTTCAAATTCCTGGGCATGCACATCTGTGAAGATCTTTCCTGGTCCGAGAACACAGATGCAATTATTAAGAAAGCTCATCAGCGCCTCTACTTCCTGAGAAGATTACGGAGAGTTGGTCTGTCAAGGAGGACCCTCTCTAACTTCTACAGGTGTACAGTAGGGAGCTTGCTGACTGGTTGCATCATGGCTTGGTTCGGCAACTTGAGCGCCCTGGAGAGGAAAAGACTCCAAAAAGTAGTAAGCACTGCCCAGTTCATCATCGGCTCTGACCTTCCTTCCATCGAGGGGATTTATCGCAGTCGCTGCCTCAAAAAGGCTGGCAGCATCATCAAGGACCCACACCACCCTGGCCACACACTCATCTCCCTGCTACCTTCGGGTAGAAGGTACAGGAGCCTGAAGACTGCAACAACCCGGTTTAGGAATAGCTACTTCCCCACAGCCATCAGGCTATTAAACCTGGCTCGGAACTCTGAACATTAATATCCCTCCATCTGTTATTTGCACTTTATTAATTTATTAAGTCATGGGTGTATTTATGTATAGAATTGTAGTCAATGCCTTCTATGTTCTGTTGTCCTATGCAAAGAAAGATTTTCATTGTCCTGTCAGGGACACATGACAATAAACTCTTTTGACTTTGACTTTGAACGCAGAACATCGGACAGTACAGCACAAGAATAGGCCCTTTGGTCCACAATGTCTGTGCCGAACATGATACCAAGACCAACTCTTATCTGCCTGCACCTAATCCACATCCCTCCATTCTCTGTATATCTACTTGCCTATCCGAAATTATCTTAAATGCCACTATCGTATTTGCCTCCACCACCAACTCCAGCAATCGTTCTAGGCAGTCATCACTGTCCATGTGAAAAATAACTTGCCCCGCACATCTCCTTTAAACTTTGCTCTTCACACCCTCAAGCTAAGGCCACTAATATTCTACACTATTTAGAAATTACCATCAGGTCTCCCTGCAACCTCTGGCGTTCCAGAGAAAACAATCCCTGTCTGTCCAACCTCTCCATGTAACTAATACCCACTAATCCGGGGATTACCATTCTGGTAAACTTCCCCTGCATCTTCCAAAGCCTCCACATCCTAGAACGGGGAGACCCAAGATTCTTCACATAGGAGCTTGGATATTCAAAGTTACAATAGATAAGAACCTAGACGGTACTGTGAACAATAATTGCTCCCATGGTACCAAGGTGCAATATGCACCCTGACCGCACAAATAGATATGGAAGCAATGTGTTCAGCATGAAAGTTGTTAGTTGAATGTCCAGTGTCTACTAGTTAAGTTCAGTCTTTAGTCTTTTAGTGGATAGGTATATGGATGGGAAGGGAATTGAGGGGTATAGTCTGAGATGGGACTAGGGGAAAATAAATGGTCGTCACGGACTGGAAGGGCCGAGAAGGCCTGTTTCCGTGCTGTAATTGTTATATGGTTATATGGTTATATGGTTTTAGTTCTATTTCCATAGTTTGTTTGTTTTGTTAGTTACGACATGTGCAGTTTTTAGTTAAGGTCTGCAGATATTGTAATTCTTTGCTCTGATATCATGCAACCATTGTGCTTGAATAACAAGTTTTAAATGCTACTACTAGGGTGGTGGTAGAGTTACTGCCTTACAGTGCCGGAGACCCGGGTTCAATCCAGACTACGGGTTCTGTCTGTACGGATTTTGTACATGTTCCCCATGATCGCGTGGATTTCCTCTGAGCACTCTGGTTTCCACCCACACTCCAAAGTCACATAGATTTGTAGGTGAATAGGTTTTTGTAAATTGTAAATTGTCCCTAGTGTGTGATCGCTGGTTGGCATGGACACAATAGGCTGAAGGACCTGCTTCATAAGTTTATACGTTATAGGAGCTGAATTAGACCATTCAGCCCATCAAGTCTACTCTGCCATTCCATCCCATGAATTCCCCAGGTTCACCACCCTCTGACTAAAGACATTTCTCCTCATTTTCTTTCCAATGGTGTGTCCTATTATTCTGAGGCTATGGCCTCTGGTCTTAGACTCTCCCACTAGTGGAAGCATCCTCTCCATATCCACTCTGTCCAGTCCTTTCACAATTCCGTAAGTTTCAGTGTGGTCTCCCTAATTCTACTAAACTCCAGTGAGTACAGGCCCAGTGCCGTCATGCACTCATCATATATTTACCCAAATGTAAACCAAACCATCACGTTTCGTGCTGTATCACTAAATTAAACTGAATTAAACTTCTAGACTTGACAAATCATTGCGAATTCAGTGATCCTACACCACAAAAGGAAATCCAGTGTTGATTATATTAAAATGTAAGACATAAAACGCCGGGGTAACTCAGCGGGACAGAAAGCATCTCTGGATAGAATGAATGGGTGATGTTATGTGTTGAGCCCCTTCTTGACACTGATAGTCAGGGGAGAGGGAGACACAGAGATATGGAAGGATAAGGTGTGAAAACGAGACATCAAAGGGGACGGAGATCAAGGAAAATGTAGAAGAGATCATAGTTAGCTAGGGGAAGATGACATTGAAGCATACAAGGATAACATTTAATCAGGAGGACAGTATCTAGGGGAAGGTGACTGTAGACCCTCTGCCTGAAATGTTGTCTGTTTGACTGTCCTCTGAATCAGCTTGCCAAGTCAGTCATTTGTCAAGATGCCATTTCTCAAGGGCAATTAGGGATGGTTAATAAATGCTGGCCTTGCCAATGGCATCCATGAACAATAAAAATAAAATTTGATTGCATACTGAGTTGATTTATAATTGCAAATTGGAAGTAAAAAACTGCCTGGCACTATTACATATATATAATAATGTGAGGGGGGATAAAAAAAAGTGAAGTTTAAGATTTGAAGAGGTGAATTCATTTAACAAAGCTTATTTCACATGAGCTCTGGAAAAGGCATTAATGCTTGTAATAGCCTATTACCAGCAAAATAAATGATAGTGAGTAAGTGCATGATCGGCCATTAACCAGGGTAATGAGAAAAAAGAAAGGACATTGTCTACTATGTTGGGGCTAATGCCCATTTTATGCACTGGCTGATGATTTGACTTCTGCTATGTTAGAGGGCATTTGTACATCAATGATTGCAGCCATTATTCGGATTCTGCTTCTATGTATGCCGATTCTGCTGCAGCTGCACTCTGTAATGGGTAGTCTACAGTAACCTGATGATATCACAAAGCCCACACAATGAACATCTCCTTAAGTTTATGCTCGACAATTAGAGGCAGCCTGTCCGCAGGTTAAGACTCCGGTTAAATTAATTACATTACCACTGCAAGACGTCAAAGCTGGAAAATCGAATATGTTGCAATGAACCCCATCCCCATCCCTACCTGAATTCGAAAGCTTGAAGGCATAAATGTAGTTTTGTTTAGTTGAGGGGTACAGAAATTCAGATCATTTTGTGAAATCAAAGATTTAATTTAGTTTAGTTTAGAGATATAGCATGGAAACAGAGCCTTGTGCCCACCAAGTCCCTGCTAACCAGCGATCCCCGCACACTAACATTATCCTTGTTAAATCTAGAGAGAAATAGATCAGGTAAATGGACAGAGTCTATTGCCCAGAGTAGGGGAATAGAGAACCAGAGGACATAGATTTAAGGTGAGGGGGGATGGAACATTTTAATGGGAACCCGAGTCATAAAGCCATGGAGTGATGCAGTGTGGAAACAGGCCCCAATGTATTCCTCTCATGAATTTATACACTTCTATAAGATTAGACATCCTTGCCATAGAGGGGGTACAGAGAAGATTCACCAGACTGATTCCTGGGATGTCAGGACTTCCATATGAGGAAAGATTGGATAGACTCGGCTTGTACTCGCTGGAATTTAGAAGATTGAGGGGGGATCTTATAGAAACTTACAAAATTCTTAAGGGGTTGGACAAGCTAGATGCTGGAAGATTGTTCCCGATGTTGGGGGAGTCCAGAACAAGGGGTCACAGTCTAAGGATAAGGGGGAATTCCTTTAGGACCGAAATGAGGAAAACATTCTTTACACAGAGAGTGGTGAGTCTCTGGAATTCTCTGCCACAGAAGGTAGTTGAGGCCAGTTCATTGGCTATATTTAAGAGGGCGTTAGATGTGGCACTTGTGGCTAAAGGGATCAGGGGGTATGAAGAGAAGGCAGGTACGGGATACTGAGTTGGATGATCAGCCATGATCACATTGAATGGCGGTGCAGACTCGAAGGGCCGAATGGCCTACTCCTGCACCTATTTTCTATGTTTCTATGTTTCTATTACTCCTCATCCTCCTGAGCTCCGAGGAATACAGACCCAGCCTACTCAACCTCTCCCTGTACCTCAGACGCTCTAGTCCTGGCAACATCCTTCTAAATGTTCTCTGAACTCTTTCAAGCTTGAAAATATCTTTCCTATAACAGTGCTCAGAACTGAACACAATAATCTAAATGTGATCTCGACCTGCGACACGACCTTCAAGGAACCATGCAACCATCAACCATTCCTCTGCCCACCTGGCTAATTGATCCAGATCCTGCTGCAACCTTTTACAACCATCTTCACTATCTGTAAAACCACTAACTTTTGTATCATCAGCAAACTTGCTAATCTTGCCCTTCATGTTCGTATCCAAATTATTGATGTAGATGATAAGCAGTAACGGGCCCAGCACCGAACCCTGAGACACACCATTAGTCACAGGCCCCCAGTCTGAGAAACAACCTTCCACCATCACCCTCTGCTTCCTTCCGTGGAGTCAATGTGCTATCCATCCAGCTATCTCTCCTTGGATCCCATGCAATCTAACCTCCAGAGCAGCCTACATTGCAGAACTGAGGTGTAACTTTTTTAACACAAAGGATGGTGGGTGTATGGATGGAGCTGCCGGAGGCGGTAGTTGAGGCAGGTACTATCACAATGTTTAAGAAACATTTAGACAGGTACATGAATAAGATAGGTTTAGAGGGATATGGGAGAAAAGCAGGCAGGTGGGACTAGTGTCGGTGGTCCGTGCGGGCAAGATGGGATGAAGGGTCTGTTTTGACGCGGTATGGCTCTATGGCTCTATGATATGCAATCCATTTGGGCATCAAATCTGTTAGTCTATCAAGGCGTGTTTAGCAAGCTGTAATTTCAAGGCTCTCACAGTGGAAAGGCAAAGTGATTTTCATTTCCCTTTACATTCTTGCAAGCTGTCTCTGCAGGGATGTGCTGCAAATGACAACCTGCTTCCTGCTGCTGCAATGCAGAAGTCAAACTAATCCCCCTCCAGCAATGTGGAGAACTTTCCATTTTTAATACTTCTGCATTCACCTTTGGAAGGGTTATTTGGCTTCCTTGCAGAACTGAAGTATTGAGTATTGAGTTAAAGTATTGAACTCCACTGCCCAATGCCTGGTCACTGCTGAGACCTGGGCACCTAGCTTGTCCTGAAGTCCATGTCACAGGAGTGTAATTAGACCAATCAGCCTACTCTGCCATTCAATCAGGTTGATGTTTTCTCCCTCTCATCCCCATTTTCCTGCCTTCTCCCCATAACCTTTGACACCTTTACTAATCAACAATCTGATAATCTCTGCTTTAAAAATACCTAATGACATGGACTCCACAGCTTTCTGTGATGATGAATTTCACAGATACACCACCCTCTAACAAAAGAAATTCCTCCTCATCTTTCTAAAGACATGTCCTTTTATTCTGACATTGTGCTCTCTGCACCTAGACTCTCCCACTAGTGGAAACAACCTCTCCACATCCACTCTATCCAGGCCTTTCACTATTCTGTAGGTATCAATGAGGCTCCCCCTGATCCTAAACTCCATCGAGTACAGGCCCAGTGCCGCCAAACGCTTATCATTCGTTAACCCACTCATTCCTGGGATCATTCTTGTAAACCTCCTCTGGACCCTCTCCAGTGCCAGCACACCCTTCCTTGGAAATGGGGCCCAAAACTGCTCATAATACCACTTCCTGTTAGCATGGGGCGTTCTCTGCATTATACAGAATAGTGGAAGGCTTGGAATGAGTGGATGTGGAGAGGATGTTTGCACTAGTGGGAGAGTCTAGCACCAGAGGTTATAGCCACATAATTAAAGGACGTTCTTTTTGGAAGGAGATGAGGAAAAAATTATTTAGTCAGGGAGTGGTGAATCTATGGAATTATTTGCCACAGAAGGCTGCGGAGGTTAAGCAGTGGATATTTTTAAGGCAGAGATAGATAGATTCTTGATTAGTACAGGCGTCAGAGGTTATGGGAAGAAGGCAGGAGAATGGAGTTAGTAGGGAGAGTTAGATCAACCATGTTTGAAAGGCGGAGTAGACTTGATGGGCCGAATGGCCTAATTCTACTCATATTCCTTATGACCTTATGCATCCAGCTGAGTTATGTTTGCAACTGCACTGAGATGTCTATATTCCAGGCTGTATCATTGCTGCCCCATCACTGCCTCTTACATTTACCACAGCATTTCCCATCCCAGTGACCTCTGAATATCAGTGGTGTTACTCTGCGCAGCGGTTACTCTACTCAACACTAGAAGGGACACTGTTAAAGACACAATGGAACTCGCTGACTAGCTTATGGGTGCTGTTACGACTCCCAAAGGCAGGTTCCTTAGAGTCGCGTAACAAATCAAAAAAACAGGTTCAAGTTTAAGAAAAAAAACAGTCTTTAATTTTGTTAAACGAAGACAAAACCTGAACCTGATTTAAACAACACGGTCAGGGACCAGAATCGGCTAAGAAACAAATATAACAGTGCTCCAGCCAGCCTCGCAATGGGCCGTCGGACTGGACACTGTAATCCTGCCTAAATAGACATAACCCTGCAACGAAATACCCGAAAACCCTCAGGTCATCCCTTATCCGTCCCAATACAACATTAATTTACAAATATAGGCGACAAAATACAAAGTGCTATGCCATGTGGCCAGGCCTCCTGCAGCTCAGACTGGCAGCCTCTTCACTTGTCAGGGATCAGCGAAGAGAGAAAATTCTGGGAGCTTCTGCTATTTAAGCTACCGATGAGTCACCGGTCACCTGACATAGCTTGGCCAATTGGGTACAGAAGTTCTTAACCCCTTGATTCCTGACTCTCAGCCACGGGGCCTGCACTCAGGAGAGAAACAGAAAGTTAAGTACATAGCATTGACTGGGGGGGGCAAGTACCTAACAGGTGCAAAGCACTTGTATCAACCTGAGGGAATGAACGGTGCTCTCTAAATGTCAGGTACATGGAAAAGCACATAATTTCTAGCACTTTAGTTTAGTACAGCTTAGTTTAGTTTAGAGGTACCGTGTGCAAACAGGACTTCTGCCCACCGTGTCCACACCGATCACTGATCACTGCTGCACCAGTTCTATCCGACACGCTAGGTCAATTTTACAGAGACTAATGAGCCTACAAACCTGCACGAATTTGGGATGTGGGAGGAAACAGGAGCACCCGGAGACAACACATGCGGTCACAGGGATTACGTGCAAACTCCACACTGACGGCACCTGATGTCAGGATCAAACCCGGGTCTCTGGAACTGTGAGGCAGCAACTCTACCACGGCATCTCCTAAAGCAAGCCTTTTGACGCAACTGTTCCTAATGTGGGGTCCCAGAACATCGACATATACAATTTGCCTACACAGATGGCGGCACGGTGGCACAGCGGTAGAGTTGCTGCCTTACAGCGCTTACAGCACCAGAGACCCGGGTTCGACCCCGACTACGGGTGCTGTCTGTATGGAGTTTGTACATTCTCCCCGTGACCACGTGCGTTTTCACCGAGATCTTCGGTTTCTTCCCACATTCGAAAGGTGTACAAGTTTGTAGGTTAATTGGCTTGATATAAGTGTAAATTGTCCCTAGTAAGATAGTGGTAATGTGCAGGGATCGTTGGTCGGTGTGGACTCAGTGGGCCGAAGGGTCAGTTTCCGCACTGTATCTCTAAAACTAAAAACTAAAGCCAGAATTTATTGTCCATCCTTAATAAGCAGTGAGCTGCGGCGATGTGGAGATGGTGATGAGCAAACTGCATTGAGGATCCGGAATTACCTGGAGATCAGGTATGTAGATGTAGGTCAACGATAGTGGCATTTAATAGACTTTTGGAGAGGCACATGGAAATGCTGGGAATAGAGGGATATGGATCACATACAGACAGATGAGATCAGTTTATCTAGGCCTCATGTTCGGTGTAAACATGGTGGGCCGAATGCTGTACTGTTCTGCGTTCTATGTTCTATGTTTCCTTCCCTGGTAGATATTAATAATGTGCGTCTAGTGTGTGTTGGGCGGGGATCGCTGGGTGGTGCGGACTCGGTGAGCCGAAGGGCCTATTTCTGCACTGTATCTCTAAACAAACAAAACTAAACTAAAGATAGGGGTGACACAATAGCGTAACGGTAGAGCTGCTGCCTCATAGCGCCAGAGTCTGTCTGTGTGGAACTTGTGCCTTATCTCTGTGGCGCGTGTGGGTTTTCTCCGGAGGCCCCGGTTTCCTCCAAAATTCTAATGATGTGCAGGTTTGTGGGTTAATTGGCTTCGGATTGTATAGGGTGTGGATGAGAAAGTGGAATAATATAGAACTGGTGTATGTGTGATCGATGGACAGCATGAACTCCATGGGCTGAAGGGCCTGTATCCATGCTGTATCCTAAACTGAAATGCTGCTTGACTTACTGAGGTCTTCCAGCATTCTGTTTTTGTTCCAGATTCCAGCATTGGCAGTCATTCTTGACTTCGGTCAATATTGTTGTTTATGCTCACTTGGTCTTTCCCTACTTGTCTTCATCTAAAGCCATCTTTGGTCGCACAATCCATCCTATTTACTTAATAGGAGGAGTTGACTTCATCTAATGTTGTCTTCATTCCCATCCATCTCTCCGTACATTCAGCTTCAAGTGAGCGGCATTAATGCCGCTCACTTCTCTAAAATGTCATAACAACGTTTGCTTTATTCAACTTTAGAATTTAGACTTTAGAGATACAGTGTGGAAACAGGCCCTTCGGCCTACCAAGTTTGCACTGACCAGCGACCCCATACACTAGTACTATCCCACATATCTGGGAAAATGTACAATTTTACCGAAGCCAATTAGCCTACAAACCTGTGTCTTTAAAATGTGGGTGGAAACCAGAGCACACGGAGAAAACCCACACGGTCACAGTGAGAATGTACGAACTCCGTAGAGACAGGACCCGTAGTCAGGATGGAACATGGATCTCTGGCGCTGTAAGTGGCTGCAACTCTGCCACTGCACCACTGTGTCGCCCTTCCTAATCGATAAATAGGACGGGTCGTGTGATCAAATATTCCCTTTAATTACTGCGCGCATACTGGAGCACCTGTTAACATGTATATAACATCATACCTCTGCCCTACCTTGTTCAAGATATGATGTGAAAATATAGGTCTACTTTTAGCCCTGCGCCCCTGTATCATTTATTTTAATCTGTTCTTGTTCTAGAAAAGCAAATTAATTTTGAAAAATGTTCTCCCTCCATGAAATGCTAAAAGCTATTTCTTGCATTTCAGAAGCTGAAGCTCCTTGTCCAGTGGGAGCCACTGAAACTACCGGTGATTAATGCTAGACTTGCATTTTCTTTTAACCAGTTCCTTTGCAGGAAAAAAATGTTTCTCCCTGTTAGGCTCTGCAGCCTGCAGTTAACAGTGCTGTACTTTCTGTGCTGTAGGCAGAAGGGATAAAGGTCTCCTTGGGGAAAGCAGTGCTAAAATAACTGAAGACATTGCAGAAGCAAACAATAGCCTGCAGTGTTCAATCGGGGGCCTGTTCAGTCCGTTGTTACTGTAGAGGGCAGTGAAGTGCCACATGAACCTGGAAGGCAGCAAAAGGTGTGTTTTTTTATAGGCCAGCCGCCTTTTAAGAAAATCTCTGCTCCCCATTACCTTGAATCTGAATCATAGAGTGTGACACTCTGAGTGCAGCAGTGAGGATGGTGGTGACTGAGATGCGGCTATATTCAGGCCTGAGGCACAGTTACCTCGCTCACTGTGATTACTGCCCACTCCTTGAGTAAGCCGCTCGGCTAATAATACCACAGACGTCTTCATGACTGTCAGCGGGAACTGCAAAGTGAATGAAACCAATGAGCAAATCTTGACGTAAGAACGCTCACAAACAAATCACATTCACGGAGAGCCTTCATGAAGAACTGATCATGATCAATGCACTGGTTTGTAAATAAGAACCGTGTGTAAATAAGCACTCTCCTCTGAGACCCAAGCGTTCACATTAAGGTGGATGGTGATGATATTTGAATTATTGTTCCACGTCATGACCAATGCCAGCCAAGTTTTTTTAAAATACAGGATAAACTCCTCTCTCCACTTTGTTCACATTTGATCACCGCACTTTAGTTAATGTGGAGCACATCTTGAGAGATCATTAAGTCTCATCATCTTTACATCGGTCCGGATCTTGCGATGAAAATAAAACTGGCTGCTATTCCTTTACATGGGAGGACTTTGCCTCAGGTCAATGAGACTTCTGATGAGCCAGGCCTATTTAATTATTAACACTGTTTCCTATCAACTTGGGTGGAAATGTAAAATAAACATTGGCATGGAAATTTGGCTTGATAATCACATCCATGGACCAGTAAAATCCTGTCATGCTCTCAATTAGATGTTTAGACTTTAGATATACAGCGCGGATACAGGCCCTTCGCGAGTTCGCGCCCACCATACTAACACTATCTTACACACTGGGGACAATTTACAATTTTTCTGAAGCCAATTAACTTACTAACCTGTACGTCTTTGGAGTGTGGGAGGAAACCGGAACACATAGAGAAAACCCACGCAGGTTATGGGGAGAATGTACAAACACCGTACAAACAGCACCCACAGTCAGGAACAAACCCAGGTATCTGGCGCTATAACACAGCAACTCTACCGCTGCCCTGTTGTGCCGCTAAACTTTACAGGCTTTGATTGGTGCCAACCAGTCTAGGCTCAGACTAATATGCAGGATGGTAAGGGGTTCAGGTGTTCTCCCTGTTTCTCTTAAATTGATAACATGTATAGTGGTTTTGCAAACTAACCTTAAATGCATCATTTCTATTGGACTGCTGCATAAGCATTGTAAACAGTATACATAATGTTGCAAGATGGTCATTCTGTTAATTAATGATTGGTCAAACTGTTGAGCCTTGGAGAAATTGTTTGAATCTCAGGGTACATGTTTCAATCTTTGTTCTTGTTAGCTGCCTTCGAGAGCTTTCTTTCTTATACAATGTATGAGCTGTTGTATTTTTGGGTTTGGGAAATGACTGTTATGTATGGAGTTAATCGATATCTGTAATTGGGTTATTAAGAGACCACCCACATGTGGATCGGCCCCTTGAGGTCCCAGGGCATATAAAAAGTCTGCTACCACGAGATCCAGCACTGATCCTCTTGGAGAGGGCTTGGGACTACGTGAATTTCTGGAGTGTCTCTGCCTGAGCGAGGCCCAGAGGCCCAAATTTCAAATACTGAATTTCATATTGAAGTTCTGCCAGTAACATGGAATTCGAATTTGTGTAGATAGAACTTCAAAGTTGGCGCATGTCAATAGCGGCTGATCAACAGTGAATAGTAACCCTCTGGTCGATTATGACTAGTACCTGATAGCGAAGAGTACCTGAGAGTGGGAACCTGCTTACTGCAGGATCAGCTAAGTACTTTAAAGTTTAAAATGAATTCAACATTAGTGCAGTATGTTGATGACCTGTTGGTGGCTAGTAAAGATGAATCCAGTAATCGGGAAGCCACTGCACAACCATTAATGAAAAGTACTGGTAGCTCAGGAGAAATTAAATTTGTTAGGGATTATAATTTCGTCCACAGAAAGAAGTCTTGAGAAGAGCAGACTCGAACCTATTTGCGCATTTCCAGTTCCAAAAGAAGCCAAACAAATGAGGCAATGGCTGGGCATGGTCAATTATTGCAGACCCTGGATTCCAAATATAGCTCTAGAAACAAAGGAGCTAACACCCTATACCAGCAAGGAGGGTGAATTTAAACTAACAAGACAGCCACAGGAAGCATTTGAGAACTTGAAAAGATCATTGATGTGAGCCCCGGCATTGGGAAGGCCATTCTACGATCACCCTTTCCAGCTGTATTGTGCAATACTATCCGATTGTGCCACTTCGATATTAACGCAAAAGCATGGGGATAGACATAGCCCAGTTGTATGTTCCTCCAAATTAGATCCAGTAGCTAGGAGACATCCTCTTTGCACTCAAATCTTAACTGCAATCTACAACAGTTTACAATCGGCTGCTAATGGCCTGACAAAATAAGTAAGAGATCTACCTGTTAAACAATCTGAAATTGCAGTCTAAACACTGTTCATTAATTAACCCAGCTTCTTTTCTTATTTCACCCCAGAAGAGCGAGCAGAAGCAGGACACGACTGTCTATTTGTTATAGAGGAGGAAACATCAGTGAGAGAGGACTTGAGGGATGTACCCATGGAAGATCCTGACATCACATTATATGTGGACGGAGTGCATCCATTGGACCACGGGGTGAGAGGTTGTCTGGGTATGCAATTATTAATCAAAGGGAGATTGTAGAAGCAGCTGCTTTTGAATCACCCCATTCAGCACAACAAGCTGAATTATTCACTTTAATTAGGGCTTGTATTATTGGGGAAGATCTAAAAGTAAACATTTACACTGATTCTCGACATGCATGTGGGGTGGTGCATGATTTTAGACAATTATGGAAAAATAGAGGATTTCTAACTACTGCAGGAACCCAAATATCACACAAAACAATTGGTGACAGATTTATTGAAGGCCTTAATGCTACCCAGGCAAATATCTGTAATAAAATGTAGCGCCCATACTAAAGGACAGACCGCAGTGGACATTGAAAATCGTAATGCCGATTTAGTAGCTAAGAAAGTACCATGGGAACACAATGTGGTGGTACATAAAATGATGAGGTAGATTGAAAATTTAGATAATGAGCTCCCCTCGGAAGGTCAATACTAACAATCTAGGAAATTATGCAGTAGTTAAGAACTAGTACAAGTGAGAACTCCTAGACAGAGAATTAAACCAACATAGCAAAGAGCTAACATAGTAGAGAATCACAATGGGACCCCCCCATCAGTCTGAAACATTACCTATCTCCTTCGCTCCATAGATGTTGCTGCACCCGCTGAGTTTCTCCAGCATTTTGTGTACCCTAGTAGAGAATCAACACAATAATGAGTTAACATAGTAAGGAGACATGCATAAAGAAGAGGTACTGAAGGAGAGACTTTGTAAATTAGAGAAACTTGAATAGGTATTGAGAATAGCAGAGCTGATGCATATTTGCCCAATGGATTTGAATTGTTTAACCTTTGATGGTAAAGCGGCTTCTATTATCAAGGATGAAAAGAAATTGTCCCTGGATTTGGCAGTCTTGATTGGATTTAGGATAAAATTAACAGCAAAGGAAATTGATTGTTTAAATTTGAACAGCTGGGAATTCCACAAGAATTTGAATGGAATTGTATTATAAGCTACAATGCAGTGGAATGAAAAGGATGAGATGGATATTGAAATTTGAAAAAGTAAATTGAAGGCTGAGACTGGATTTGGTTAAATTGGAACATTTATCATGGTTTGCTTTAATTTAGAGTCACGCGTGTAGGGAAATCTGGACTGAACCCAGCTGAAATTTATATGATTAACCGTCATCAGATATACATATTATAACATCATATGAGTATGAAGAAGGCTAATTAGTGTTGATCCTAGAATAATAAAGAGTATATTAAGGAGCAGAATATGAATAGAGATCTAGTAATAGGGTAATATAATATGTTTGAATAGGGATAGTATTGCAGAACTATAGAGAATGTATGGGAATGCATGAGTTCATGATGTTAACTTGATTTGTCCCAAGTTTTTCAGAATGTTTAGGTTTTAGGTTCAACTATGGACGTTGATGGAAGACTGGGCAACAACACGGATGGAGGGAATTTGTGCCCATGAAAACTCGGGAGGTGAAGACTCATCAGACGGAACTTTTGAAGTTATGCCCATGAAAACCTAGGACGCTTGGTAAGATTCTGGGAAGAACCATCATCATCTTGTGTTGCTGATAGATGGGAAATGTAAAGGACACACTTAGGTATATCTGATTGTTAAAGAAGGAACTGCAGATGCTGGAGAATCGAGGGTACACAAAAGGCTGGAGAAACTCAGCAGGTGCAGCAGCATCTAAGGAGCGAAGGAGATAGGCGACGTTTCGGGTCGAGACTCTTCTAGACCCGAAACGTCGCCTATCTCCTTCGCTCCTTAGATGCTGCTGCACCCGCTGAGTTTCTCCAGCCTTTTGTGTACCCGAGGTATATCTGATTGTTTAGTTATCATTTATGATGAGGGTTATAATGAATGATAAAATGGGGTAATGTTAATATTGGCTAAATTAAAGACACCATAAAATGGAGGATCCCTGCACTTGTCAGAATTGTCAGCTGAACTTTACAGGCTTTGATTGGCGCCAGCCAGACTAGGCTCAGACTGATATGCAGGATGGTAAGGGGTCCAGGTGTTCTCCATGTTTCTCCTAAATTGATAACATGTATAGTGGTTTTGCAAACTAACCTTAAATGCATAATTTCTATTGGGTGCTACAAAAACATTGTAAACAGTATACATAATGTTGCAAGATGGTCATTCTGTTAATTGACGATTGGTCAAGCTGTTGAGCCTTGAAGAAATTGTTTGAATCTCAGGGCACATGTTTCAATGTTTGTTCTTGTTCGCTTCCTTCGAGAGCTTTCTTTCTTATACAATGTATGAGCTGTTGTATTATTGCGTTAGGGAAATGTCTGTTATGTATGGGGTTAATCGAATTTTGTAATTGGGTTATTAAGAGCCCACATCCATGTGGTTCGGCCCCTCGAGGTCCCGGGACCTATAAAAGTCCACTTCCACGAGGTCCAGCACCGATCATCTGGGAGAGCGCTTGGGCCTGTGTGAACGTCTGGAGTGTCTCTGTTTGAGTGAGGCCTAGAGGGCTTGAACAGGCAGACACGAGGATCGAACCCGCGGTGGGTTAGGCACAGTAGTTGAACAGTAATGCTCTTTTGTTCAAATAAAATGTAGTTGTTTCAAGTGCTTGATTCTGTGTTTTTACTGAAACTAGATGGGGGGGGGGGGGGGATGTTTAGAAACAAGCATTTTACACGCTATGCCGAACTATCTGCAGAGAATCCAAATATCAATGCTTTTTGCAAGTCAATGGGCGAAACACAGACAGATTGGATACAAGGAGCTACAGATGCTGGTTCACAAAACAGGACAAAGTGCTGGAGTTACTCAGTGGGTCAGGCAGCATTTATGGAGGACATGGATAGGCAACGTTTCTGTTTTGGACGTCTTCAGACTGA
This sequence comes from Raja brachyura, assembly GCA_963514005.1. The sequence continues at coordinate 33,771,105 of OY740801.1, forward strand.
TCGTAGTAGGAATGAGAAAGCTGGAAGAGAGGTGGGGTGGGTGAGAGAAATGGGACAAAAGGGGACAAATGGGGGTGGGGCAAGAATGAAGGGCGCCCATCGGGACTACAGTGAATACTTTAGTCACTCTGTCAGCACCCTATACGTGGCGACTTTTTGCATACTTTTTGTGTAATGTATCTAAAACAAAAAATGTCACTGTACCTCGGTATATGTAACAATATCATTGAATGTTAATTGAATGTGCAATTTGGGCCGATGGCTCCATTTATGTGCTGTATAATTCTACTGCTTTATTTTTAAGGTATTGGTGGATAGATAAGTAAAAGCGTGACAGGTCACTGGTGTGGATGAGAATGTAGATTTAATGTTACAAGTAAAACACCCACAATCTTATGAACTGGAGGAGCAGGATCAAGGGGTACGCTACTCAAGCTCTTAAATGTGCACATTTATGTAACGGGGCCATTGTGAACTTTTGGCGGCACAGGGGCACAGTAGAACAGTGGCACAGTGCTGCTGCCGCAGAGATCTCTGGAAGTAGGCCGTTCATCACAGGTTTTGTTCTGTTTACGTTTCAGATCTCTCTACTCCTGAGTGGTGCAGCTGGTAGAGCTGCTGCCTCACAACGGGTTTGATCCTTACCTTTTGTGCTGTCTGTGTGGAGTTTGCAGGGTCTCCCTGTTTGTGTGCGGACATGGCGTCGAAGGACGAGATGCCGAAGCAAAGAAGTGGAAGCCAAATAACCGAATGTAAATAAAGCTGAAACGCCAAATAACCGAAAGCGAAAACTAACCGAAAGGGTGGGTCGCCTAAATGCAAACTAGCCGAAAGGGCAGGACACCTAAATGCAAACTAACCGAAAGGCTGCATCGTCTAAAAGCAAACTCACCGAAAGGCCGCTCTGCCGAAACGCCAACTAATCAAAAAGCTACGTCGCCTACAAGCCAACTAACCAAATGGCCGCTCAGCTGCAAAGTCAAATAACGGACATAACGTCGCTGCAGGGTGGGGGGGGGGGGGGGGGGCGGGACTTGTCAGCGATTGGTCCAGACCCCCGCGTCCATCGCATCACTGGCCGATGGACACGGGAGGGTGAGGGTGATTTTCCCCACACAAGCCATAGGTGACTGGGCTCTCTGAACCCGAGCACCAAGTTGTAAACGATCCATGCGAAAGGACAACACCTACCAACAATGAAGGCACTATGAAACCAGCTGCCGCAAGCCCTTCCCACAGAACGGGGTTTTAACTTGGCATTAAAAATCAAAAAAGAGTTACATTGATTTAAAAACAAGAATATTACATGTATAAATAGATCTTACATTCGGGAACCTGGTTAATTAAGTGGTGGGATTATTTCCCTGTCCTAACTATACCTTTGCTTTAGCTGGTGGTTGCATCCATTCCATCCCTCCCTCGCAAAGATGTGAGATTTCATTAAGAGCACACTTGGATGAAGAGATGCAAGCAGCATGTAAAGCGTCTCTTCCATGTGCGCAATACATGAAGCCGATGAAATGAGACAACTGTCACACCAAAGATAGACTCCAGCTTTTCGTGTCCATTTTCGGTTAAAACAGTTTACAGATTATCTGGTTTTTCATGCGTGGGAGCTTGCTGTGTGCGTTATGCAGGCAACCAGACGGTAATAAATAAAACGTGCTTCTTGTTGTCGGGGGTGGGGAGGGAGTTGGAGGAGATAAAATTGTTCGTTGTCAAGCACACTTGTCATTGGGCAGCCAGGGATTTGTGTGTCCCCCTATGTTTTAAAAGTGATTTACTACGGCTGCCAATGCCCCGAGCCCTCTGTCCCCTTGGCCAGGGTGGGGGTGAATCACTCTGGTGTGGGGGTTGGGGTCCGATGGTGGTGCATCGCAGTCAGTGATTCTGGGTGGGCGGAGGGACCAGCCTGCCCAACACCTCTGCTCTACCCGGCGCTGCCGACACACAGCTCGTCACAGTGCGACTGTACGGGGGAGTCAAGGCGGAGGGCAGCCGTGGCCATGGGAGAGTGGGGGCTGTCCCGAGGCCGCTTACAACTTGGTGCTCGGGTTCAGAGTGCCCAGGGAATATGACCCCCATCCTCCCGTCTCCACCGGCCAGTGATGTGATGGACGCAGGGGTCTGGACCAATCACTGACAAGCCCCGCTCTCCGGCGACGTCATGTCCGTTATTTGACTTTTCGGCTGAGCGGCCATTCGGTGAGTTTGCTTTTACACGACGCAGCGTTTAGGTTAGTTGGCTTTTAGGCGTCCCGCCCTATCGGTTAGTTTGCATTTAGGCGTCCCACCCTTTCGGTTAGTTGGTGTTTTGGCTTCATACGCTTTCGGTTATTTGGCTTTTCAGCTTCATTTCCATTTGGTTATTTGGCGGCCACTTCTTTGTTTCGGCTTTTCGTTCTTCGACGCCATGTCTGGGTACCTTCCCCGCGACCATGTGGGTTTCCCGCGGGTGCTCCAGCTTCCTCCCTCATCCCAAAGACGTGCGGCTTTGCAGATCAATTGGCTCTTATGTAAATTTCCACTAATGTTTAGGGAGTGGATGCAAAAGTGATATAGCATAGTATTAATGGTCGGTGTGGCCTCGTTAGGCCAAATGTCCTGTTTCCATGCTGCATCTCCAAAACTAAAACAACATTTCCAGCATCTGTAGTTTTTTGTGTTTTGAATGCTGTTGCAAATGTTGGTGTGTGATCAATATGAATCCTTCTACGCTGGTGATCTTGGGCTACATTGCAGGTTCTGATTGTCTTCTCGAGTGTTCCCATCTCTTGTTTGGACTTTTGCTATAGGTTGCACATTGTGGGGCTGCCTCCTGAATAGCTTTCACAACTGTAATGAATCTCAACACAGAACAGTGCTGCTAGCATTGGCTTTGCATTGTGACCATTAAGGTTTTGAAAGTCTCTCTGCATCTCAAGACAAGAAATGCCTTGATTAGTGAATGCGCTTTAAGAGAAAATATTCCTCATGCAGAGTGTTGGTTGAGGACTAACAGTGCAGAGAAGACTTTTGAGGGTGTCACCAGGACTCGAGGGCCTGTGCTCTAGGGTGAGGTTGAGCATAGAAACATAGAAACATAGAAATTAGGTGCAGGAATAGGCCATTCGGCCCTTCGAACCTGCACCGCCATTCAATATGATCATGGCTGATCATCCAACTCAGTATCCCGTACCTGCCTTCTCTCCATACCCTCGGATCCCCTTAGCCACAAGGGCCACATCTAACTCCCTCTTAAATATATCCAATGAACTGGCCTCAACTACCCTCTGTGGCAGAGAATTCCAGAGACCCACCACTCTCTGTGTGAAAAAATTCCTTCTCATCTCGGAGCAGGCTAGGACTCTATTCCTAGTAGCGCACAAGGATGGGGATGATTTTATAGACATGTACAAAATCATGAGAGGAATAGATCAGGTAAATGCACAGAATCTCTTGCCCGGAGAAGGGGAATTAAAAACCAATGGACATAGGTTTAAAGTGAGGGGTGAAAGATTTAATAGGGGCCTGAGAGGTACCTTTTTTATGCAAAGGGTGGTGGATGTATGGAACGAGCCGGAGGAGGTAGTTGAGGAAGAAACATTTGGACAGGTACATGGATTGGATAGGTTTAGAGGGATATGGACCAAACGCAGGCAGTTGGGACCAGTGTAGATGGTTGGCACTCAGTCCATGCTGAGTTACTCCAGCACTTTGTGTCTTTGTGTATTAACCAGCATCTGCAGTTCTTTGTGTCCACATTCATCATAACAAGAATGTATATCCTTTGGGAACGCAGGGCAGGGTACACAACTGACTGAAACCGAATGCTGGCAATGGCTTGGACAGTACCGTACATGTGGGCACAGGTCACATTGGCAGGAATGGTCTGGGCCAACATATGGTGTTTTTCCTACCAGGCCCCATTGTCCTTTTTATCAGAATCCATGGAAGAGCAAACAGAAGCTCCTCTGATGACTAGGGCCCTGAATGACCAGGCTCCAACCAATTATCTGGTTCTTTCAATGGAGTTTTATTTTAATTGCTTCCATGGGCCTGTATTGCTGCAGCAACTAAGGCCATCATCATTCTGTTCCCTGTGTGGATTTCAATGAAACACATTGCCTCTTGATTCCCAGTTATCCTCAATAACAATGGCAGCTTTTCAGCTCCATTGAATTCAGCTCAAAGCTATTGGAAAATGGCCGTCATCCAGTGTCTATTTGGCATTGCATCTAAAGCAGCAATTACACTCAGAGAGGGCACTAGGCAAGGCTGCAGAATGGTGAAGAAGGGTTCCGATCCGCAATGCCAACTATTCTTTTTCTCCAGAGATCATGAGAGGAATAGATTGGGTCGATACACAGAGCCAAGAGTGGGGGAATTGAGAACCAGAGGGACACAGGTTTAAGGTGAGGGGGGAAAAGATTTAATGGGAACCTGAGTGGTAACTTTTTCAAGCAAAGAGTGGTGGCTATATGCAATGAGCTGCCGGAGGAGGTGATTGAGGCAGGTACTATTGCAACATTTAAGAAACATTTAGATAGGTACATGAACCGGATATGTTTACAGGGATATGGGCCAAACGCAGGCAGATGGGACTAGTATATATGGGGCAAGTTGGTCGCTGTAGGCAAGTTGGGCCGAAGCGCCTGTTTCCATGCTGTATGACTCTATGACTCTCTATAACTCCATGAGATGCTGCTGAGCTGCTGAGTTACTCCAGCATTTTGTGTCTATCTTTGGAGCTGGTTTTTCCATTCATGAAACCTGCAACCAAACCAGAAATCTAGATAAAGCTAACGGAAATGTCCCCATCTCTGCAATTTGCGCAGTTTTAAGTAAAAATGCGAATAATGCTATTAGCGATCCAGTATATTTCCACACAGAGCTATCTGCTCCATAAATATCAGTGGAAATAAGCAAACTGATGAAAGTTGTTGTGTCAGAAAGAACTGCAGGTGCTGGTTTAAATCAAAGGTGCTGGAGTAACAGCGGGACAGGCAGCCTCCCATTTCTTCTCTCCAGAGATGCTGCCTGTCCCGTTGAGTTACTCCAGCATTTTGTGTCTACCTTCGATGAAAGTTATTGGTCTTTCTGAACTAATCTTACTGCAAGGTACTTTGTCAATGTTATGGTTTGCTGCCAGTGGTGTAAATAAGTTTTTAATAGTGTCCCGAGCTTTAATTATTTTTTAATACCATTACCAGACTTGAAAAACTAATTTTAAGGATTCTCTCAGATAAATTGCCAAAAATATAATTAACTTATAAAATGTTATAATTAACTTTAAAAATATTATGTATGATGTACCAGTTTCTGCCCTAATCTTGTGTTTATATTCCAATTAATATTTATCAATGAGCAAGTTATTTCTAGGATTAGTTCCAAAGCTAGCAGAATGGGTATACTGTTGCTGGGTGTGAGGGATTTTCTTTTGACAGATGTGGCAGCTAGCTCGGCATGGGCAAGTTGGGCCGAAGGGCCTGTTGCCAAGTTGTATGACTCTCTGAGAATGATGCCAAACAATAACAATGCTGACCACAACATCGTGGGCGGAGGATATCTTGACTACAATCATTCGCAGGGTGTTGGATGTATTTGGGCCATGTTGTTTCCTCTCATAGAAAAATAGGTGCAGGAGTAGGCCATTCGGCCCTTCGAGCCACACCGCCATTCAATATGATAATGGCTGATTATCTAAAATCAGTACATCATTCCTGCTTTTTCCCCATGTCCCTTGACTCTCTTAAGGGCCTGTCCCACTTCATGACCTAATTCATTACCTCTGCCGAGTTTGCCCTTGACTCATACTCGCAGCATTATCGTCACGAGGTCGTAGGAGGTCGTAGGAGGTCATAGGAGGTTGTAGGAAGTCGTAGCAGGCCATGATGCTAGTTGTAGGTACTCGTGGCATTAAGTAGGTCTGGGCGTTTTTTTCTAGCCTGATGATAAATATCCACGAGTAAAAAAGGTAGTGAATTAGGTCATGAAAGTGGGACAGTTCCTTTAGCCCTAAGAGCTAAATCTAACTTCTATTTGCCCACATTTACCTCAGTCAGATGCTGAAATCAGCCTATTTCCCATCTCAGAGTTGGACAGTGCGGCATAATCAGGCCATCATGGTGACCATAGTGGTGAATGAGTTTCAGGTAGTTTTATTGCAGTAGTCCCATCCCAGGATTTGCAGGAAGTACATACCAGGAAGCACTTCCCTAGGCAGCATGGTGGCGCAGAGGTAGAGTTGGTGCCTTGCAGCGGCAGAGACCCGGGTTCGATCCTGACTACGTTTTCCCCGTGACCTCTGGGTGTTCCGGATTCCTCCCACATTCCAAGGACGTGCAGGTTTGTTGGTTAATTGGCTTAGGTAAAGTTGTAAAAGTTGTCCCTAATATGTATGAGAATGTTAGTGTATGGCGTAATCACCAGCTGGTGCGGAGTTGGTGGGCCGAAGTGCCTATTTCAGTGTTGTAAAGTCAAAAGTATAAAGTATAAAGAATACTATCTCAGCCTTTAACAGAAGGCAAAGCTGAGGTCATCTTACACAAAGCTTTTCCATGTAACTCAGCACACCTGACCTGAAAAGCTGCCATTAATAAACCTAAACCTGAACCTAAACCTCTTTCAATGCTACAAGACATTTTTAGCAGTTTATTAGATGTCTCTAAACATTTTTAAACTATTAGCCATGTGCATAAATAATTTTAAATTATTAAAGGTTGTTTCAAAATGAATGGACATTGGAATATTTTGAGATGACTAAAACAGCATAAAAAAAAGCACTTGCCTTTTCCTTATCTATCTATCTATATTACTAAAAGTCTGATCTTGACCACTTCCTGTTGTTCTGTATATTGATTTTAGAGAAAACGCTGCCACTTACGGCTGTGATTTTTGGCTATCTTACTCAGAGTCCCCTCTCCTGCGCAGGACAAGAGGAGTTATTAGTGTTTAAAAAATGTTGAGATTCTCTCTCCTAAAGGCCACGCCCCTTCCGGAGGGACTAAAAAACCCGGAAGTGTTCAGTGCCTCAGTCGATGAATAAGGAAAGAGTTATTAGTGTTTTAAAAATGGTGAAATTCTCTCTCCTGTCAATCATGCCATGAAGGTCATGCCCCTTCTGGTGGGAGGGGGAGGGACTATGAAACCCAGAAGTGTGGGCGTGGCTCAGTCTCTGCAAAATGGAGAAGGGAGAGGTCATGACCCACTGTCTTTAGTGGGCTTACATCCTGCTTGAAATGATATTTGTTTAAGAATGAACTGCAGATGCTGGAAAATCGAAGGTAGACAAAAGTGCTGAAGAAACTCAGCGGGTGCAGCAGCATCTACGGAGCGAAGGAAATAGGCAACGTTTTGGGCCGAAACCCTTCTTCAGACTGATGTAAGGTAGGGAGGGGGGGGCGGAAACGGGGAGAAGAAAGGAAATAGGAAGAGGAGGAGCCCGAGGGCTGAGGGAGAGCTGAGAAGGGGAGGAGACAGCAAGGAGACAGAAAATGCCCGGGGAGGGGGTTTTGCGGGAGGGAAGGGAAGAATTGACCAGGGAGTTACGAAGGAAGCTGTCTTTGCGGAAAGCAGACAGGAGGGAAGATGGGAAGATGTGGTGAGTGGTGGGGTCACGTTGGAGGTGGCGAAAATGATGGAGGACTATTTGTTGTAGAGTGACTGGATGTCCATGGTGAAGATGAGGGGACGAATATACCTATGGGAACGGGAAACAATCTTACTTAGATGACCTGAAATTAAAGCATATAATTAGTTAGTTACCTTATTGTAACTAATTACAAAATTTCATTACTAGATCTAAACATCTATCCATTTCTTAAGAAAAGGTTAACATTTTTAAATAGCCGAAGTGTCCAAAAAACATTCACATTCGTATGAATTCATATTAATTCACAATATAACATGATTTTTAAATCTAATTGTCATTAAGTTATAGGCCAAATGGAATGAATTTAGTGTTTAATTCCCGTAAATTAATGGCCATTTAAATCATCTTGCGAGTGAGTTTTGTGGAACACGATCATTTGGAACGTTGCGGTTGCAGTGAATTTAAACCCCAAATCGTCAGGAAAAGCACTGCCGGTTCGTATGGGGCCTTAATCACATTTTCGCCGATGAAATTTTGATTACAGTTATCCTAAGAAACAAGTTTATATGTAAAATAAACGACTTATCTATTGTTTTGTCCCCTACGTGAGATCCGTCCCAATGTCGGCGTTGACGGTGTTAGAAGTAGATGTTTATTTTACTCCAGCGATTACATTGTCCTGCAATTTAAAAAAAAAAACTTCTGAGAACGGCAGTCGGAACGATTTTTCAGCATCAGATAGTAGCCCGAGAAAATGTGTCTCCGACAGGCAGGAGAAAGCGACATTTTAATCCCACCCCCCCCCCCCCCCCCAAAGGCGCCAAAGTCACACACACGGCCAGTGACAGAACTGCAGCGCTGCTGAAGGTAAATTTTGTAACATACCTAATATAAATTAATAGAATTATAAATAATGGGTCTAACACTATATCACACACACAAACTGTTCCCCCGCAACGCTGATTACACTACGAGAGGGATATACAAAGTCGGGTCAGGTTGGGTTTACTGAAATGGCCGACGAAAAGGCTGACGTCCGCTCCATAGCGTACTACACGTCAGCCCATTAGTTTTAGCAGGAGTGCACTATCTTGCTTGCTATAGGATCTTTGGGAAAGAGTGCAGAGAAGATTTACGAGGATGTTGCCAGGACTCGATGGCCTGAGCTATAGGGAGCGGTTGAGCAGGCTTGGGCTTTATTCCTTGGAGTGCAGGAGGCTGTGGGGTGATCTTATAGAGGTACACAAGATTATGAGTGGAATAGATGGGGTTACCCAGTGTATGGGCATCAAGAAAATCTTCCCCCTCTCAACCAAGGTGAGAGGGGGAAGATTTAATAGGAATATGAAGAATATGAATATTTTCACAGAAACGGTGGTGGGTAAATGAAACTAGCTGCCATAATAGGTAGTTGAGGTAAGTACTATAACAATATTTACCAGGCATTTGGACAGGTACATGGAGAGGAAAAATTTAGAGGGGTATGCACCAATCATGGGCAGTGGGATTGGCATAGATGGGCCATTTTGGTCGGACTGGACAAGTTGGACAAGTTGTTTCCACGCTGTATGACTCTAATATTCGATCACCTCATATGAAGCAATTATGTAAATGACAAAGACTGTTGAAATTATATTGAAAATGATGGATGTTATTTACCAGGCTAAAGCATGTGGGCTATCATATGCCGTTTTACAACATGAAACATTTGTACATTTACTGGTCTAACGGATTTTATTTAAGCAGCAGTCCTGATCCATATAACTTGCTATAGATTTTAACCATGACTATCTGAATATATAATTTTTTTTCAGTTAAGCAAATAAATGTTTTTTTAAAAAGCATAAATAAGGATGAGTAAATAAGTTTGGCACAGGAGATTGTGTTTAATTCACTTCCAACTTGTGTTTTGGGTCAAAGTATAAAATGTAGGATTTACCGTGCAACTGAATTATTTATTAATTTGATATTAAATGTTAGTTTTTTGCTGTAATTCAAGTTATGGTCATGTGCTTGAAAGCCCAGATTTAGGATGTTTCAAGTCCTTTTCAGACCAAGGGTTTAGCTTAAACTAAATTGAAAAAAAAAGACCATTAAAACATTAGTTCAGATATTGCTATGGGGCCAGCCTCCAATATCAGAATGGCTAGAATTTGCATTTACCATAAGAAAAACATGTTGCTGTCACTTTTATGCAAAGAGTAAAGGGCGGCAGCATGGCGCAGCGGTAGAGTTGCTGCCTTGCAGCGCCAGAGACCCGGGTTTGATCCTGACTACGGGTGCTGTCTGTACGGAGTTTGTACATTCCCCCCGTGACTTGCTTGTGTTTTCTCCGGGTGCTCCGGTTTCCTCCCACACTCCAAAGACGTACAGGTTTGTCGGCTAATTGACTTTGGAAAAATTGTAAATGGTCCCTAATGTGTGTAGGATAATGTTAGTGTGCGGGGATCGTTGTCAGCGCGGACTGAAGGGCCTGTTTCTGCACTGTATCTCTAAACTAAACTAAACTAAAACGGGAGTAGAGGCAAAGCTGTCAGCTCTTGCTGACTTGTATTATAGAGATTCCACCCAAGTAGTTTTGCAAATATAGATGAGGTGTAGCCTTGGCCTGCGCTGTCACGTGGTGGTGCAGGAAGTAATTGACTAAGGTCCACTTTCACAAACCTTTTCCTGATTACAGAACAGATTGATAAGGATGTTGAAAAGGCCCACCAAGTCCTTGGTATTCTTTCAAGCTGCCATCCTTTAGAAGGTTAACAGTTAACTCTAACTTCACCGCACTCTCAGGCTGTGTGGGTTCAACCAACAATGGTTCCCAATGATTCAATCGTTCAATCTTGCTTTACTGTCATGTGTGTATAGGGTTGCCAACTTTCTCACTCCCAAATAAGGGACAAAAGGTGGCGTGCCGTCGCGGTGTGGGAATGGTGCTCACCCGGGATGAAGTGAACCTTTCCATGGGAGGAAGCAACGAGGGAGGGACATGTGAGAAATCTTGCAGGAGGGGAGATGGAGATCGACGGCAACAGATCTGATGAGCTGGTTGATAACATCTCAGAGCTGCCACCTGCTGTGACAATTTGCCATGTGTTCGCTCCTGCAGGGCCTGGCACTCAGGAGATTTAAGAGGCGTCGGTGTTCATGGAATTGGTGAGCACTCCGACCAAACAGGGGCAGTGGTGGGGGTGGGTGGTTGAGAAGCACCAAAGAGATTTCATAATTAAAACGTGGAAACTATGGGTGGCCTCATGAGGAAGGATGTCAACACTCTTGGAGAGGGTGCAGAGAAGTTTAACCAGAAGAGTAGAAGTGATGAGGGGTTGCTGTGAGTGTTAAGACATGGGAGACACTGGGACTGATTTCTCCAGAGCAGAGAAGGTTACGACCAAGCTAAACAGGGGCATCAACATGAAGAGGTGCTACGGTAGAGAATATAGAGGAACAATTTCCACAGTCAGGTCATTTAATAATCTTTGACTTTGGGTTGTTGTGATAGGGCGGAACAGTGATGCAGCTGGTAGAGCTTACAGCGCCAGAGGTCGGGGTTCAATCCTTACCTCGGGTGCTGTCTGTACGGAGTTTGTACGTTCTGAGACACCCAGTCACCACCCACACACCCTGAGACCGCGTGTTTGCCCTTAGTGCTCTGGTTTACTCCCACATCCCAAAGACGTGCGGGTTTGTAGGTTAATTGGCCTCTGTAAATTTCCGCTAGTGTGTACAGAATGGATGAGAAAGTGGGATAACATAAAACTCGTGTGAACGGGCGATTGATAGCCATAGTCTGAAGAAGGGTGTCGACCTGAAACGTTGCCCATTCCTTCTCTCCACAGATGCTGCCTGTCCCGCTGAGTTACTCCAGCATTTTGTGTCTGCCATCGTGGTCTCAGTGGGGTGAAGGGTCTGTTTCCACGCTGTATCTCTAAAGTAATGATAACTTGGAATGCACTAGGATTCGTCTATTTTTGAAACCGCACTACCCAAGAATGGCAATTCAGTGGCACAGCGATATAGAGTTGCTGCTTTACAGTGCCAGAAACCTGGGTTCGATCCTGACAACGGGTGCTATCTGTGTGGTTTGTACGTTCCCCCTGTGAACACATGGGGTTTTCTCCGGGTGTTCCCTCCCACACTCCAAAGACATGCAGGTTTGTAGGTTACTTGGCTTCTATAAAATAGTAGATTGTCCCGAGTGTGCGGTGTGGTGTTAGTGTACAGGGTGATCGCTGGTGGGCCGAGCTGTATCTTTCAAGTCTGATGTAAAGCGCATTTAAAGAGTGCGGTGAAATTAGAGTCAAAAATAGCTTTAAAAAGGATGGCAGCTTGAAAAGAAGAATTTTGTTTAGGGAAATGGGGAAAGGACAGGAGAGTACCACAAACGAGATTAGTTTCAAAGAGCTAGCACGGGAACAAAGGGCTGGATGGACTCCTAGGGTGTGCGATTCTACAATTCTACGTGCAACTCCATTTTATGACCAGATCTTCGCAGCATGACATGTTCACAGGTTCACTTGAATGCAGTGTGAATAATCTTTGCCCGGATTCCACACAAGAGGTCTTTACAGATATGAATTACTCATTTAAGCTTGAGCTTGCTAAAATCAATAAATTCACAAACCATGACAAGAATACAGAAGGACAGTAAGCTGCGGAAAAGCATAATCTTGTTGGAAACATGATAAATTGCCTTCTATATATTCTTGCTGCATATATTAATTTTAAAAATACATCTGATGCTGTAAAACAACTGTGTGCAGGGTCTTATATTTAAATGGTAATCACAAGTTAATACTAAGGCAAGAAGAACAAAAACATTATTTGTGGCCCAGTTGGAGAGATATTATTCCTTTCTTCAATTTAAAGCTAAACAGCAAATCCTTGCCATCATATATCAGAGCAGTCCTGAATAAGTCAGTGTTGCATTACCTATTGTTTTCATGGTGAAGGCTATTTGCAGTGTAGAATAAATATCTTTCTGTGAAAAATAATACGGATGAATGCTTCAGGATGCTGTAAATCTTTGTTGTAATTTCCCACAGAAGATCTTGATCTGAGATGTAGTTTCTTCCCACAGTAAGAATAGTCAGGGGCGTGGGGGGCAGAGGAAGAAGGAGGAGGCGGCGCGGGGGGTGCTTTTGTTGTTGCGACAAAGCCTGTAGACTTTAGACCATAGAGACGTAGCGTGGAACCAGGCCCTTCGGCCCACCAAGTCCTACCCGGCTAGTTTAGTTCCTCGTTTTTCATCAAGCATGTGATCTCCACCATCTAGAAGACTAGAGGCAGAGAAAGAACAGCAACTCTACCATTGTGCCACCCTTGGTGTCTGCGATTTTTATTTTTGTACTACTGGAGTGATGAATTTTGAATACTACCAACCAAATGGCAGCGGCGCGGGCACATCGTGACGCCCTGTGTCTCACGGGAATTTGCGAACTAGCAATAATTTACTTACTTGTTTCAGTCTGCTCACACGGAGCAGTCTTGCATTCCTTTCATACAGCGGACAGGAACTTCTGAACTTCGGTTCCTGCGGCTACAACGCTTTTCTTTGGTCGAACTCCGTCTTTCTCCCGAACTAGCCAGAACAGCGGAGCGGCGGAACAGCAGAGCGTACCAAGTCAGCTCGGCCGACCGGAAACACCCACAGACGGCGACGCGAACGCAAGCACCGCCGCGGATGCCGAGGTGGGTTAAATTCCTAGCCTTTTCCTCGCCAACGTACGCTCACTGGCAAACAAAATGGACGAACTCCGGCTATGGATTACCTCCCACAACTGGTTCAAAGACGGCAGCATCTTGATCCTCACAGAAACTTGTCTCAACACCGATGTTCCTGACAGCGCCATCGAGCTAACGGGACGTCATATACTCCGAGCGGACAGAACAACAGACTCCAGTAAGACCAGAGGTGGGGGTCTGTGCATTTATGTAAATAAAGCATGGTGCACGGACACCACCATCATCGAGAGTCACTGGTCAGTTAACCTAGAGTTCCTCATGGTTAAATGCAGACCGTTCTATCTGCCCAGAGAGTTTACCTCCACTGTTGTGACTGCAGCCTATATTCCTCCTGATGCTAATGCTAAGCTTGCAATCAAAGAACTGCATATTGCCATTAGCAAACAACAGACTCACAACCCCGAGGCAGCCTTCATTGTTGCGGGTGACTTCAATCCCTCCAACCTGAAGACTGTACTCCTCAAATTCCACCAACATGTCTCCTTTGCCACTAGAGAAGACAAGATACTGGACAAAGTTTACACAAATATGGCTGAAGCTTACAAAGTCATCCCCCTCCCCTACATTGGACAGTCTGATCACTTATCATTGTTCCTGCTCCCAAAGTACTCCCTACTCATCAGACGTGTTAAACCCACAGTGAGGACAGTTAAAGTTTGGTTAGAGGGAGCGGACTCCACACTTCAGCAGCGTTTTGGAAACACTGACTGGAATGTGTTTGCAGCCCAGGCCACCCTTGACTCCCACAGGGAAATTGACTCTTTTACTTCCTCTGTTTTGGGCTTTATCAACTCCACCATCAACAGTGTCACCTCTCTCAAACAGATTATCACATTCCCGGATCAGAAGCCATGGATGAACAACGAGGTCAGGCTATATAGAGGTCGAGATACAGTACGTGTACCTTTTTTTCACCCAGTTTTATTCCACCAGGGAGTTCTTACCTTCCACTACCTGCAACCTCCGGCAACCACCTTCAACTAACGTCGCAACCGGTTTCGACTAAAAAATTACCGATTTTTAAGAAGGCAACCTATTTTTAGTCGTGGCTGGTTTTGAATTTTTTGAGATAATCGCCGGAACATAGAAGAAAAGGAAACCACTTTTGACAATTAGGGAGACTGACAAAAACCTCCGGGAACCTCCGGGAACCACACGGAAACCTTGGGTGGGGCGCAAAGTCTCCAAAGGTTTCCGTTCAGGTTTCCTAAGTGGGACAGGGGCATAACTGTGAACGGTTGTGAAGAGACTTGTGGGAAGGTGTAAACATTGTGCATATTGATTGCTTTGCATTCAGTGCTGACAACAAACTATCAGCCCGTACATTAATAGACTAGTTTGCTCAGGTATTGCCTATATTCTTAATCCAATTGTTTTTTCAGTCCCCAGTTAGGATTTAATTTAAGTTGTATTTAGCATTACGGCAATATTGCCTCTTTATACAGTCCATAGTCTGTTGGGTAAATGATTGCAATAACATACAGCAATCTCTTGAATGGCATTATATCCTCTACGGAATGAGCATCTTAATTCAGCAATTATTCATACCGTGGGACATACCTATCTCATTATGATACAGTACATGTGTACCTTAATAAGACCAGGAATTACAATACGGCTATAACTATACCCTTCCTCAAGGAAACTATGAAATGTTTGCAAAATATAAATAAATTGGCACTTTACGGTTCCTAATCAAAAATTACTTTTGGTGCTAATTTGGAATCATATTTAAACTGCTCTCAGTGAGACTTCTGCCCTGATATACTAATAAAACGTTTGAGGTTATAGATGGGAATTGGAATTATTTTTTAAATAATCTCTTCATTGTTGCTTGCATCTACTGCTCCTGATTTCAGATACAATTAGAAATCCAGCAGGAGCGAATATCTTACTTGCCCTTTTTAGACATTAAACTTTAGAGATACAGCGAGGAAACAGGCCCTTCAGCCCATTGAGTCTGCGCCGACCAGTGATCATCCCTGTGCACTAGCACTATCCTACACACCAGGGACAATTTACAATTTTACTGAAGCCAATTAAACTACAAACCTGTACCTCTTTTGGAGTGTGGGAGGAAACCGGGGCACCTGGAGAAAACCCACACAGTCATGGGGAGAACGTACAAACTCTGTACTGGCAGCAGCCGTGGTCAGTATTGAACCCGGGTCTCTGGCGCTGCTAGGCAGCAACTCTACTGCTGCACCACCATGCCGCCCTTATATGGAAGCATCATGGCTTCAAGGTTACAAATGATTTCAAACTTATTTTATTTGAATGAGAAAACAAGTAAGACATTTTTGAGTTGGAGCATTATTGCTTTGAGTTGTAGTCATTGATGAATTATCGAGCCATTGTCTTTTTGGGATCATTCACAACATGCTTCTTGCTATGATGCTGTGATTATTATATAGCTGCCTCCCCACGTTCCTGATGTATTGGAGAAGGAAGTCAAGATCACCTGCAGTGGCATGACAGGAACAGGGTGTGGAGATGAATAAAACACGTGGTGTTTTTCTGGATGCTATGTAAGAATGTAACATAAAAGGGCAGAAATAGACTATGTGGAGACTTCCAGTGGCGCCATGGAGTAATAAAGGTGCAGCATCGAGCTCTGCTCCCGTTAAATCCTGAAAAAAGACGGGTTGGAAGATGGGACCGATTTAAAAATACTCACCGTAGCTGTTTGATATCGCTTAAGTGACGTCATCAGAAGTCGCCGCGAAATAACAGAGATTAAAGGCAGTTTTAAATGAAAAAAGGGAAACCTCATCAGAAGCCTGCAAAACCTGCTGCAAGACCTGCTACAAGACTTTACCTGAAAAATCTTGGTAAGACCCCTCAAACTCCTCAAACATCAGCTGAAAGCTCGGAAGAAGAAGTTGTTTCTCGAAGTCCTCCTACAGAAATGACTTCAAAGGAAGAGATGGAACAACTGGAACAGTTGGTAAGAGCTTCAGTTACTAAAGATATTTCTAAATTGATACAAGATGGGAATGCCGTGCTGGATAAAAGTATCTCTGAAAAAATTAAACACGGTAATGAGAAGTTGATGCTGAAAATTGACAATTTAAATAAACGTGTTGAAGAAATTGAGGAGGATTTAAACAAGAAAATTAAACGGGTTGAAAAGGACTGTAACAAGAAGTTTGATTCAATTATTAAGACTACTGCTAAATACGATTCGGTTATGGAAGAAATGGAAAATACAATGACTGAGATGTCTGAGGAGATACAGAGACTGAGAAAGGAGCAAGAAAATACTGGGGGGCAACTTGCCAAAATGAATGATAAATGTCTGGACTTGGAAGCAAGATCAAGAAGGCAGAATTTAAGAATAGTTGGAGTAAAAGAGGGAAGGGAAAGCGGAAAAAACCCTCGGGAGCTTGCTGCCAACTTACTTAAACA
Source organism: Raja brachyura (assembly GCA_963514005.1). The sequence continues at coordinate 33,787,825 of OY740801.1, forward strand.
AGTATTTAAGCTGCCTGAAAACCCGAGAATAGAAATGGCTCACCGGGTTCGACGCAAGGCTCAAGCAAGCTTAGCTGCCCCCCCAAGACAGATCATTGAGAAATTTCATGACATCTCTGCTCTGGAAGAAATTATGAAACTGATTCCATATGGATCGAATTTGATGTTTGAAGAGGATAACCTAAGATTCTTTCGAGACTATCCAGTTGAAATTGCCAAAAAGAGGGACATGTTCACAAAGACAAGAATGATTTTGAAAGGAATCACTGGCATAAGATATGGAATAATGTATCCTGCAAAGATGATGATTACTTATAACTCTGTTGAAGGTGCCTTCACGGACCCAGAAGAGGCATTTAAATATGCACAAGGTATCGCAAAGGAGGTTGACCTATTATCAGGAGTCGGTCTCCCACAATATTACAGAGGAGAAGCGGTGAAGATAAGACTTTTTTAATAAAAAAGCCTGCTCTTGTTAAGATGGCGGATTTTTCCACAAGGCAATGGCTAGACATTTTATATCTGGAACGTTAATTCAAGGTCGAACTCTATGTTCCACTCTGAATGAAGGACTTGGAAAAAAAGTGAAGCCAAGGTGGAAAGCAAACGGAATTTGGGAATAGGAAAAAATAATACTAATGGACGTATGCATAAATTTATGACTTAAGAAATATACAATTATATACTAACATAAAACAATTAATTAACAGAACTAACTCAACAACAATAACCCACTATTGTGTAATATTGATGCACAGCGTAATAATGACCGATTCCCCTAAGGGGGAAATGGGTTTGTCTCATAATGTTAATTAGCTCCTAAATATAAAGATAATGAGTTAAATATGATCGATAAGTATTAACAATATATTAACAAACTTAATGGATATAGTAGATCTAGTTTAAGCTGTGCGTAAAGGGGGGGCGGGGGGGGGGAGGAGACTTAGATACTTGGGAAATATCCAAGGGTCTCAATCTGGTTAACCCCCTGGAACCTGCTGTTGTCTAATATAAAAGACTGGGACTTAATTGGGGAGTGAAATGTAATAATTGTCAGCATATCGGCAGACATAGGTATAAAACTAACATAGTTTCTGTTATATTTTAGCGTATACTTAATGTTGGGTTTTTTGAAGATGCATTCGAATAGTTAGATTTGAAATGCGTTTTATCTTATATATATATTTCAATTTTGAACCGGCCTCTCTTCCTTTTAATAATAATTGGTCAAGGGGCCAGAGTGGAATATATCACAACATTTCTTTTATACTATCTTTATTTTTTGAAATTATATTATCACTTTTTGTTTTTCAATTACCTTTTCACCACTTTACACTTTCTGGTCTATTTTGAAGGGGAGATGTCAACAAAATTTAACAGCTGTGGATGACCACCCATCACCTAGAGTTCTGAGGTATTTGGTTGCACCATATGACTTAAGGGTATTAATATGATTTACAATGCAAGACAATAAGCAAAAGAAATCTGGAGGAATCACGTTTTGTAGCTGGAATATAAGGGGCGCTAATGAACCCATTAACAGGGGTAAGATTTTTGCCCAATTAAAAGCACTCAATTGTGACATAATTTTTTTACAGGAAACACATCTGAACCATCAAACACAGATAAGATTGAAGGCAAATTGGATTGGGCAAACATACTACTCTTCATTTACTTATAAATCTAGAGGCACGGCTATTATTATTCGTAAAGGTATACCATTTAAACCAAAGAATATCATAGCAGATAAAGAGGGGAGGTACGTTATAGTTACGGGAGAAATTCACTTTACGCCACTTACTATGACAAATATTTAAGCTCCCAACTTTGATAACCTTCAATTCTTTAGTAAAATTCTGGATATAATTTCAGAGTTTAACCATCAAAATGTGATAATAGGTGGAGATTTCAATTGTGTTCTAGATCTATATCTGGATAAATCAGCAAAACAAAAAAGGACTAACATAAAAGCTAAAACTAGTGAACTAAATACATGCATAAAAAACACAAACATAACAGATGTATGGTGAATCGCTAATCCAGTGGGAAGGGAATACTCATTCAATGGTACATAAAACAAATTCACATATCAACTATCTGTTAGTGTACACAAAATTAATTTCCTATACATATAACTCTAATTATCATAATAGTATTATTTCTGATCACTCCCCATTAACTTTTTTTTTAATTAGAAGGAATGTCTGATAAAAAATCGTTCTGGAGGTTTAACCCCCATATTTTAAACAACTCTCAAGGTTGTACATATTTAAAACAGCAGATGATATTCTTCTTTGAGACAAATGATACACCAGGTATTTCACCCTCCTTATTATGGAAAACTTTTAAGGCATTCATTAGAGGAACTATAATTTTATATCAAGCTTTCCAAAATAAAAAGAACAACACTGAACAATTGCAGCTAGAACAACAAATTAGACAATTAGATCTATTAGATAACCATAGATAAACATAATAAGATAACAATACTGAAATACAAATTATATACAATTTTATTGGCAAGAATAATAAGATTATTTCAAATTACAAAACAGGAAAACTTCGAATTCGGTGATAAACCACATAAACTCTTAGCACGTCAACTGAAAAAAATGGGAAACGGCAAATACAATTACTAAAATTAAATCAGATCAAGGTGAATTATTAACATTACCTAAAGACATTAATAAATGATTTGCTCAATTTTATCAAAATCTATACACATCTAAAACCTCAGCAAATAATATTAAAATTACAAATTTCTTAGACAATTGTAATCTTCCTATACTCAACACGTTGGAACAAGAGGAATTAGGAACTCAGATTACACTTAAGGGAATAGAAGAAACAATAAATTTGTTGAAGAATGGTAAAACGCCAGGACCAGATGGCTTTAGTAATGAATTCTATAAAAGATTCTACGAGATAATTTCTCCACACTTACAAGAATTATATATACATGCTTTTAAAGAAAATATACTACCAGAAACACTAACCGAGTCAACTATTATACTTATACCTAAAAAGGTTAAATATCTAGAAGACTCAGGCTCATATAGAGCCATAGCACTCCTAAATACAAATGAAAAAATATTAGCAAAGATTGAGTAAATATGTTAGCAAACTAATAAATCTGGATAAAACGGGGTTTATACCCAAGAGATACTCATTCAACAATTTGAGACGGCTGTTTAATATAATGTGCTCACATAAAACTGAAGAGAAAGACTTAGCAATTATTTCACTGGATGCAGAAAAGACATTTGATCAAGTAGTGGGGCAATATCTATTTAATGTATTGCAAACATTTAATATGGGAGAGAATTTTATCTCATGGGTAAAATTATTATATGACAAGCCAATGGCTAGAATACTGACCAAAAACATATTATCCCCGAAATTCCAATTATCAAGGGGCAATAGACAGGGGTGTGCATTATCGCCCCAGCTATTTGCACTTGTGATAGAGCCTTTAGCAGAAAGTATAAGAAGTCATCCGAATATTCATGGATATAATACCAAACACTCAAATAATAAAGTGTTAAAGCATTTCGGCCCAAAACGTTGCCTATCTCCTTCCCTCCATATATGCTGCTGCACCCGCTGAGTTTCTCCAGCATTTTGTGTACACTCAAATAATAAAATCTCATTATATGCAGACGACATATTATTATACATTACAAATTCACAAATTAGCATAGCAAATATATTACATTTATTAGAGGAATTTTGTTTCAGGATATAGAATAAATTGGAATAAAAGCGAAATTATGACGATAAAACCTCACGAGCGGACACATCTGTTGAAATTCCCTTTCAGAATTGCAACAGAAAAATTCAAGTATTTTTATATCCAAATTACTTGAAAATATAAATCATTATTTAATGCATGCCTTTATTAACTAAATTGAATGTGTTGATTAAATTCTGGAAAACACTGCCGATGTTCATAATAAATGCTATAAAAATGATCTTTTATCCATAAATACTGTACCTATTTCAATCGCTACCAATATATTTATCAAAAAAATTATTTAAAAAACTAGACTCGGATATTACTAATTTCATATGGTATTATAGATCATATAGAATTCAAAGAAAACATCTGTGTAAACCTAAAGAATTTGGGGGACTGACACTCCCCAATTTGTTGTATTACTATTGGGCAGCGAATATTAAAAACATAATTTACTGGTTGGACAGTTCTGCACAACAAGTAGACTGGATAAGAATGGAGAAAGAGGATTGTTCCCCCTATAATATAGGAGCGATTCTTCTTTCTCCGATGAAACTGAACAATATAATATATAAGTAGAATCCAATTATTCACGGTATAACACAAATTTGGAAACAAATAAAATTAACTATAAAATTAAGAAACTTAGCGCTTCTTTCCCCAATAGTTAACAATCCCTCATTCAAACCATCTACTATTGATAAAATGTTTATCTATTGGGAAAGAGTAGGAATGAAAATGATTGGATATATGTATGAAATGGGAAAACTTCTATCATTCCAACAACTACAACTAAAATATAATCTGAAAGGTAATCAACATTTCAAATACCTTCAAATTCGAGATTATTTGAAAAAACACATACAAGGATATCAAACTCTTACCTCAGATTTATTAGATGAAGGAATGAACAGAAAGGCAGAATTAAGCAATTTAATATCATATTTATATAATATAATTTTCAATATAGAAACACCAACGACAGAGGCAATTAGAAGGGACTGGGAACAAGAATTATTGATAAAAATTCCGAAAGACAGATGGGAAAAAAATGTTCGATTAATGTAAGGCATAACTTAATTCAATTAAAAATTTTACATAGATTATATTACTCGAAAACTAGATTGAATAAAATATTTCCAAACGTTTCGCCCATTTGTGACAAATGTCTAACTCAAAATTCCACTACAGCACATTCCTTTGTCTCCTGTACAAAACTTCATAAATTTTGGAATGAAATCTTTGGAACTTTTACAAAACTATTTAACACAAAATTGAACCCCAATACAGAACTGATTATCTTCGGATTAGTGGAAGAGGGACGTAAGCTGACTATGTTCCAAGAATCTCTCTTTAATTATGGTTTAATAACAGCAAAACAACATACTTAAATTTTGGAAAAACGCATCCACGCCAACATTTAAAATGTGGATTTTAAATATGTCGGAAACGCTACATCTTGAAGAAATGAGATTCATCCTACTAGGCAAAGTAGACCAATTCTCAAAGATTTGGTCTCCTTTGATCGACTTCTTACAAGCATATGGTGCAACATAACCTTAGAAATTAAATGGTTCGGAACCGGGTGATAGGTGGGTAAAGATATTAAATAGGTATATCTCTCCTAATTTTTTTTTTTTTTTTCTCTTCTTTTTAAATCTCTTTAGCTTCTTATTTCTTCTTTCTGTCTCTCTCGCTATTTGTTTCTATCTATCTCGACACTCTTTATTTTCTTCTTTCTTTCACTGCTCTTTTATTATTAAATTTAAAATAAGAAATAGTACAAGAATTGTAATGTGTATGTATGCATCAAGTACTTGGGTACCACATTACTGTACTTACTTCTAACAACAACAAAAAAGAAATAGTCTATGTGACAGCTCAATCGATCTGTAATGACATGGCTGATCCTTTACCTCATTATTATCCACTTCAGCCACGAATGTCCAACAGCTATGGGTAGAAAATTCCAAACATTTATATTTTCTCCTCATCCCAGTTCCATCTCCCGATTTCACTCCTGCCATTGGGAAGAAGGTACAGGAATGTGAGAACTGTGACCCCCTGGTTCAGCATCAGCTTCTTCCCAACAACTGTCAGGCTATTGAGCATAACAAACCCCAACTAAACTACAAACTGCACCTGTCGCATTAAGGACTTCTGGCTACTTTCTGCACTAATATTTTTTTATATTTATTGATATTTTGTTTTTCTTTATGTTATCTATGAGTTTTGTGATTGCGGACCATGTAAGGTTTATATGTTGATTGGTCTCTGTAAAATTGCCCCTAGTGTGTAGGGAGTGGATGTGAAAGTGTGATAACTTAGAACTAGTGTGAACGGGTGATTGATGGTCGGTGTGGACTCGGTGGGCCGAAAGGCCTGTTTCCATGCTGTTTCTCTCGTGACTCTTGCCTCTTGATACTTTGCATGGTATTTCTAGACACTTCAGAGATAAATTAAAAAGGTTATCAACACTATTTATTAAAACACCCTTTCAGGGAGATCATCTTTTATGCTGACTGAACACCAGTGAGTATTGTCCGCCTTTCTGTTTTTTTATAGATACAGTGTGGAAACAGGACCTTCAATCACCAAGTCCGCGCCGACCAATGATTTCCCGCATGTTAGTTCTCATCTACACACTCGGGACAATTCACAGAAGCCAATTAACCTACAAACCTGCACGTCCTTAGAGTGTGAAAGAAAACCGGAGCGCCCAGAGAAAACCCACGTGGGTCACAGAAAGAATGTACAAACTGCACACAGACAGCACCCGTAGTCAGGATCAAACCCGGATCTCTGGTGCTGTAAGGCGGCAACTCTAGTGCTGCGCCACCGTGCAGGCTTGATCTTGACCTTCCTGTTCTTGACTTGTTCACTTGAAAGGGAGGCAATAGGAATAGTGCAGGAAAATTTTATTGACCTAAAAGTTGAGCTATATTCTTGAAGAGGGGCAGGACAGGCATGAAATTGGATCATGGACACAAAGTGCTGGAGTAATTCAGCGGGTTAGGCAACATCTCTGGAAAAAAAGGATGGGTGACGTCAGGAGTCTTCTTCAGACCCACTGAAGAAAGGGATGGATTATGTTATGGTTCGGGATCCCTCTTCAGACCCTTCTAAAGTTGGATGTCCCATTACAGCTCCCATTATATTTTATGTTCTCAATAGCCAAAGACAATCGGTGCAGGAGTAGGCCATTTGGCTCTTCGAGCCAGCACCGCCATTCAATGTGATCATGGCTGATCATCCACAAGCAGTGCCCCGTTCCTGCCTTCTCCCCATATCCCCTGACTCCATTATCTTTAAGAGTCTTATCAAGCTCTCTCTTGGAAGTATCCAGAGAACCAGCCTCCACCGCCCTCTGAGGCTGAGAATTCCACAGACTCACAACTCTGTGTGCAAAAGTGTTTCTTCATCTCCATTCTAAATGGCTTTCCCCTTATTCTTAAACTGTGTTCCCTGGTTCTGGACTCCCCCAACATCGGGAATATGTTTCCTGCCTCTAGCGTGTCCAAACCCTTAATCTATATTACTAAAAGTCTGATCTTGACCACTTCCTGGGGAGCGAGAGAGGGTCACGTCTCTCAGTCTGAGCTGTGAATAACACTGAACACATGTCTACTAAACTTTGAGTGGTTTTACTGACCTGTCAGTGCCCTTAATGTGGTTTGAAAATATAGTTTGAAAAGCTAAAGCTGTGTTGCCTTTGGTTTGGAAAAGCTAAAGATGTGCTGCCTTTGGTTTGGAAATGCTAAAGCAGTGTTGCCTTTGGTTTGGAAATGCTAAAGCTGGGTTGCCTAATTAAAGTTGCCATGCCGAATTAAAGTTACATTCCCTAATTAAAGTTGCCCTGCTTAATTAAAGTTGCCTTGCCTTCTATATAATTAAAAGTCTAATCTTGACCACTTCCTGTTTGTGCTTTATATTGATTTTAGAAAAAAACACTACCACATACGGCTGTGATTTTTGGTCAACTTACTCAGAGTCCGCCTCCGCTCATCAGGTGCCGAGGATTTTTCCCATCGATGAAAAATAAAAGAGTTATTAGTGTTTAAAAAATGTTGAGATTCTCTCTCCTGGCAATCATGCCATGAAGGCCACACCCCTTCTGGCTGCTGGAGGGACTATAAAACCCAGAAGTTTGGGCGTAGCTCAGTCTCTGCAAGATGGAGGAGGGTGAGATCACTTTAGTGGCCTTGCACCCTGCTTGAAGTGGTAAGAAACTGCACTTAAATTTGGTGGCCTTGCACCCTGCTTGAAATGGAATTTCAAGGAATAGCCATGATTCAACTGCCAGCCCACCAGCCGTGATTGAGCTTGAAGCACAACAGGCTTGAGTGACTGAGCCACCAGCCCAAGAATCCATTTGGCCCACAATGTCCATACTAGCCCTCTGGAAACCAGACCCTTCAGCCCACAACACCCATACTAGCGCTCCAGAAAGCCCCCCCCCTGCCCCATCCACTGGCCACCAATATTGGAATTGGTGGAGAGGTGGAATATTGCGTTGGGGGGCCAGCCCTCCCGTGTGAACATGGGACCCAATGGGTCCCACTTAGTCTAGTAATCTTAGTCTAGTTTCAATAAAATCCCCTCTCATCCTCCTAAATTCCAGTGTGTACAAGCCCAGCCGCTCCATCCTCTTAACATATGGGAGTCCCGCCATCCCAGGAATTAACCCTGTGAACCTACGCTGCACTCCCTCAATAGCAAGAATGTCCTTCCTCAAATTAGTGGACCAAAACTGCACACAATACGCCAGGTGTGGAATCACTAGGCCCTGTACAATTGCAGAAGGACCTTTTTGCAGCCAATACTCAACTCCGCATGTCATGAAAGCCAACATGCCATTCACTTTCTTCACTGCCTGCTGTACCTGCATTCTTAATTTCATTGACTGATGAACAAGGACCCCTAGATCCTGTTGTACTTCCCCTTTTTCCAACTTGACAACATTTAGATAATAATCTGCCTTCCTGTTGTTGCTACCAAAGTGGATAACCTCACATTTATCCACATTAAACTGCATCCGCCATGCATCAGCCCACTCACCCAACCTGTCCAAGTCACTCTGCATTCTCATAGCATCCTCCTCACAGTTCACACTGACACCCAGCTTTGTGTCAGCTGCAAATTTGCTAATGTTACTTTGAATCCTTTCATCTAAATCATTGATGTATATTGTAAATTTCACGACCAACACCACAGCACTGGTCAAGAGAGCCCAGCGGCGACTATACCCTCTCCGAAGACTACGGAAAGCAGGTGTCCCAACTGCACACCTACGTACTTTTTATAGGGGGACAATCGAGAGCACATTAACCTACGGCATCACTTCCTGGTTCGGGAGCTGCAAAGCGTACGAGCGGCACCAACTCGACAGGATTGTGAAGACCGCCAGCAGGATTATTGGTGCTCCACTCCCTTTCCTGCTGGACATATACAGGAAAAGATGTATCAACAGAGCCATCTCCATCACCAAAGACCCCTACCACCCATCGCATCACATATTCTCCATCCTGCCATCTGGGAAGAGGTACAGGAGCATCAGCTGCAAAACCAGCAGGATGCTCCTCAGCTTCTTCCCGCAGGCTATAAGACTGATAAACGGACTTTGCCCCCTGCCAAAGTATCATGTACCAACCACCAAACTGGACACACTGAAACAGAGCCATTGTCGTGCCGCTGCCGATTGGAACTCATGATGATATATGCATTTTTATTTCTATTTGTTTTTTACCGCACACTGAATGGACACTGGTTGAGCAACGTTTTTTCGTTTCCTCTGGGTATGTAAGTACTCAGGAAAATGATAATAAAGATTTTCAATTGCAATAAATAGCTGAGGTCCCAACATCGAGCCTTGTGGTACCCCACTAATCACTGCCTGCCATTCTGAAAGGGACCCATTAATCCCTACTTTGTTTCCTGTCTGCCAACCAATTTTCTATCCATGTCAGCACTCTACCCCAATACCATGTGCCCCCAATTCTCATGGAAGTTGGCTGACCAGCATGTTTCAAAGGCAGTTAGGGGTGGACAATAAATGCTGGCCCTGTCAGTAACATGAATATCCCAAACAAGAAATAAATTTAAAAAAACTTAACAATGGAACAATCCCTCCGCACTTCACAGCAAAGTCAACCTGGAGTATTCACTTGTTTCTGAAGTGGTGCTTGAAGCCATGACCTTCTGCATCAGTTAGGAATTCCACCAGGAAGCTGAGTCTGACATTTACAGTCCAATATGAGTTGTACTTGTTCTGAGTAGCACATGGTTTGTTTATCCAAGTTATTACATGTTTTTTGAGTTAATCCTCCTTGGTAGAGGGGATTTATCTTCTCATGGTAACCTTGTAACTCCTCACTACATATACTTCAGCTGCTCAGGAGTTTGTGTTGGGAATGCACAAAAATGAATTATATTGTAAGCTCTATACGACTTCTAATCAATCTTCCTGATTCAAAAATAAATCATCCATTGTTTTCAATTTATGAATAATAATATTTTGATATTGTGAATTTAAATGATGTGTGGGAAACAATGATATGTGCTATAGTTCTATTGAAGTAATTGGACCATAGTTTAGTTTAGAAATACAGCAGGGAAACAGACACTTTGGTAAACTGAGTCTGCGCCAACTATCGATCAACTGTTCACACTAGTTCAATATTATCCCACTCTCTCATCCGCTTCCGACACACCAGGGGCAATTTACAAATGCCACTTACCCAATAAACCAACACATTTTAGGGTTTTTGTTTTCAGTTTATTTGAGGGATACAGTGCAGAAGCAGGCCCTTCGGCCCACTATGCCGTGCCGACCAGCGATCCGCTAACACTAGGAACAATTTACAGTTTTACCAAAACCAATTAATCTACAAACCTATACATCTTTGGAGTGTGGGAGGAAACTGGCGCACCCATGCGGTTACAGTGCGAACGTGCAAACACCGCACAGACAGCACCCGGGGTTAGGACTGAACCTGGGTCTCTGGCGCTGAGATGCAGCAGCACTGCCAGCTGCGCCACTGTGCCGCATGATGCTTGCAATACTTTCTCAGTCAGCATCACAGCTCTGATTTGATCATTAAGTTCTCATGGTGCTGGGTATCACCATTTTATTAGGCTCATGGAATGTATATTTTGGCTCAGTGCATCCACATTATCTTTTGATTGATTGTGCAACGCAAGGACTGAATAGAAATTACATTTTGTAATAAAATTCAATCATGGCCTACTGACCTTGGAAAAATTGCAATTCTGTAATATTTTCTCGGTCTCATTAATGATAACAAAAATCCATTTTCCTCCATAACCCTCACAAAAGGCTCATTAGCTTATTTCATATGATATAACAGGTTCTTTGGAAATCCAAAGTCGCGGTACAGTTCTCTACATCATCAACATTATCTGTTATCACTTAAAATTGTTACAGCTCCTCTTAAACACTGTAATATCTTGCACTTTAGGTCACTCGGTTGACTTTTAAAAGCCTGTTAAAATTGTTTTAATTTCCATACGAGATCCAGTGTTGAATTTTCTTTGATAACACCCCTCCTGTTAAGTTTGGGGATAATCTTGGGATAATTTACCATGTTAAGGGAGCTATGTAAATGCAGATTAGAGTTTAGAGATACAGTGTGGAAATAGGCCCTTCAGCCCACCAGGTCCGTGCCAACCAGTGATCACTCGTACACTAGTTCTATCCCACACATTAGGAAATATTTACAATTTACAGCAGCCAATTAACCTACAAATCCGCACGACTTTGGCGTGTGGGTGGAAACCAAAGCACCAGAGAAAACCCAGGCGGTCACAGGGAGAACGTACAAGATCTGTACAGACAGCACCCAAAGTCAGGATCGAACCCAGGTATCTGGTGCTGCGAGGCAGCAACACTAACGCTGCACCACTGTGCCGCCATGACTCGTGCAAATTGGATGCTCATTTACTCGCTTAATGCAATGAACAGACTTCAAAGGAAAGTTTGTTGTAAAACATCTCAGAATGCCCTGAGGGTATGAAATGAAAACGATGTCTTTAGTAAAGTACCCTTTGATCAGGTTTATAGCAGTCTCATAATTACTTCGTACTCAGACCTGCCCAGCTTAAAAATGGGGTAATTAGTTTTTAAATTGCTAACAGTACATTTTGATCAGTGTACCTTCTAACTAGCTCCTACTTTCAACCACTACAGGTTATTACTGCATCATCGTCTCCATCTCTCATTTCCCTTATCCCTAACAAGTCTGATCTCCCCGTTGGATTGCAACCTTGTCGTGTTCGGGGAGCTTGTGTGTCTCAGTGACCCCTAGAGCTATGCCAGTGGGAGATTTGTCTCCTGTTAGGGTCTCCAATGCTGGACAGGCCGAAGGGTAGAGGCGAGACGAAGAGCGATCCACTGGTCCTCCAGGTTGGAGGTTGAGCACAGGGCTAAAAACCCTGTTTCGTAAAACAAACATGTTACGGAAACAGCAACTGAAGGAATCAACACTACTGAGTGGAGGACCCTTGTTGCTGCCCTACATGCCAGGAGGCATCATAGGCAGTAAGTAAGTAACTAGTCTGATGAAGGATCTTGACCTGAAACATCACCCATTCCTTCTCTCCAGAGATGCTGCCTGTCCCACTGAGTTACTCCAGCTTTTTGTGTCTATCTTAGGTTATTTCCACTGCAGGTTATTCCTAATGACCCAAGTAATGACCCATGCCAGCAAACGTCTCTGGTGCTTTAAGTGCGATTCAGCCAACATCATTCATGCTGTATGATCTGATGTCTGCCAAATCAGTCAACTAGCTAATTACATTGAGCAGCTCATTCAATCTCTGGATTAATAATATGACAAACTTGAAAGCTTTTGGTACATTTGCCTTCATCAGACAGGTTAAGGAGTATAGAAGTTGGGACGCCAATTGTACAAGACACTGGTGAGGCTGCGTATGGAGTATTGTGTTGAGTTTTGGTCACCTTGCGATAGGAAGGATGTCATTAAGCTGGAAAGAGTGCAGAGAAGATTATGACGATGTTGCCAGGATTTGAGGGGCTGAGCTATCAGGAGAGATAGGCAGTCTTTATTCCTTGGAGTGCAAGAGACAAATCTAATAGGCATCTAACATCATAAGGGGAATAAATAGGGTGAATGCTTTTGCCCAGGGTAGTGGAATGAAGAACCAGAGAACATAGGTTTAAGATGAATGGGCATGATTTAATAGGAACCTAAGGGGGTAGGTATATGGAACGAGCTGAAGAGGAAGCAGTTGAGGCAGGTACTATAACATCATTTAAAAAGACACTTGGACAGGAACACAGATAGGAAATATTTAGACAGAATGGACCAAATGTGGGCAAATGGGATTAGGTTAAATGGTATCATTTTGGTTGGCATAGGCAAGGTGGGCCAGAGGGCCTGTTTCCTTGCTGCACCACCGTATGGCTATGTGACTCGAGTAAGAGAAAATCCCACTTTTTCTCAGAATGGTGGCTTCCTGGTCTAATTCAATCTATGTACAGCAGGCTCACATCTTACAGGTGGAGGTTGGATATTCTGAGAGCAGCTAGAGAAAACATATTACTCAGCCAACTTATTTTATCCTTCATTATTGGGATCTGAGACTTGTTGACAAGCATGACATTAAGTGCATCCCTCACCATGCTTGGGCACATAGATGACACTGACCTGCAGCAGTGAAGGTGCTCCCACAGCACTGTTAGGTTGGGAGGTCCACGACTTAGACGCAAGGACTATGAAGGATCAGCAATATATTTTCAAAGCCAGCATGGATGTGCAGCTTGGACAGCAACCCGCAGGTTGTGATGTTCCTAGGTGCTTGTTAATCTTGTCCTTATTGATGTTAAATGGTGGTTTGGGAGATGCTGTTGATTTGCCCTGGGTGAGTACAGTGCAGTAATTATAACATTGTTGATGAATACAGTAATTGTTGAACTCCACTGGTGTGGGAAATGAATGTCTAGGGTGTGGGATGGATTGCCAGTCAAGTGGGTCACATTGTCCTGGATGATATCAGGCTTCTTGACAATAGCCATTGGCGCTGTCAGACCGGGAGGGAGTTCCCCCCGCCACGGGTACCATATAATCCCGTGCTACCTGCTCCATGGTCGGATTGTCGGCGACTAAACTGTCTCCCCTACCTGGTTTGCCAGGTGAGGAGGGGGCTGTGGATCCCCAGCAAGACCATAAACAAGACCTGTCAAAGGGCAGATGAGCTCCTAGTGAGCCAACAGCCACCCACACTTCAGTAGAAGTTGCGATCACTGCCATACACAGCATTGTAAGGAATGATGATAAAGCAAACACGCAAAAATCCTATACTTCCAGTGGCGGAAGTCCGCAGGAACTGGAGGACAGAGATGTGTGGTGCGTCCGTCACTGTTCCCAACGGAAACCACCACCACTGTGCCGCTAATGTACATATCCAGCCAAGTTGACGGTGTTCCATGATAATCATAATATGTGCCTCTTGGTGGTGGAAAGACCTTTGGGCGACCCGGCAGTGATAACGCCATTGAATGTGAAAGGTACATAACATTTTGGATCAGGATCCTATATCAGACTGATTGAAGTAGGGGGAAAATGCCTGGAAGCGAGGTGGGGGCAGGGCAAAGCCAGGCAAGTGATAGGTGGATACAGGTGAGAAGGGTTTTCATTGGCAGATGCATGGGCCAGAGATGGAATGCATGGGCCAGAGAGACTAAGGTTAAGTCTAATGAAGGTGGATAAAGGTTGGAGAAGCAAGACAGTGTGGTATTGATTATTTCCACAATACGGCTGGAGAATTGTTGAACTGTAGAAGGTGCAGTTTCTTGTTTAAAGTGATGATTCCATAACCTTCCCATTGTCCTGAGTGAACATATAGGTTACACTACATACCTTCAAAGAAGAGCAAGGTTGCCCCCCATAGGTAGGGTAAACAGTCTGGAACTTTTTCCCAGGGTGGAAATGTCTTACACTAAAGGGCGATGCTATCATTTTAGGGGGATGTTTAATGGCGATGTGCAGGGCAAGTTTTTAACATAGAGAGAAGTTGGGGTCTGGAATGCATTTCCAGGGGTGATGCTGGAGGCAGATATGACAGTGGTGCTTAAAAAGCTTTTAGATAGGCATATGGAAACATAGAAACATAGAAACATAGAAAATAGGTGCAGGAGGAGGCCATTTGGCCCTTCGAGCCAGCACCACCGTTCAATGTGATCATGGCTGATCGTCCACTATCAATAACCCGTGACTGCCTTCTCCGCATATCCCTTGACTCCACTAGCCCCTCGAGCTCTATCCAACTCTCTCTTAAATCCATCCAGTGATTTGGCCTCCACTGCCCTCTGCGGCAGGGAATTCCATAAATTCACAACTCTCTGGGTAAAAAAGCTTTTTCTCACCTCAGTCTTAAATGACCTCCCCTTTATTCTCAGACTGTGACCCATGTGGAAGTGCAGTGAATAGAGTAAATGTGTAAGAAGGAACTGCAGATACTGGATTAAACCGAAGATAGACACAAAAAGTAACTCAGCGGGACAGGCAGCTTCTCTTGGGAGAAGGAATGGGTGACGTTTTCGGGTCGAGCCCCTTCTTCAGACTGGCTAAGGATAAGGGGACCGGGAGATATAGACGGTGATGTGGAGAGATAAAGTACAATAGAGTGATATGCATCAGGCACAGGCAGATGGAATCAGTTTAACTTGGCATCATGTCCTGCACAAATATTGTGGACTGATGGACCCGTTCCTGTGTTGTACTGTTATATATTTTTGGTTCTTAAACAAACTTTTTTTACTGTACCTCGGTATACCTGACAATAATAAACCTAAACCTAAACATTGCTGTTTGTGGATTCTGGCTATGCTCAAATTGGCTCGGTTACATTCATGAATGTTTTTCCGCTGACTGATTAGCACGCAACAAACGTTTTTCACTGTACCCTTAGTATGCATGACAATAAACTAAACTGATCAACAAACTCATCAGGAAGGCTGGCTCAGTCCTGTGGGTGGAGTTGGATTCATGGGAGGTGTCTTGGAGGGGAAGGTGCTGCTCAAACTGCGGAGCATCCTGGACAATACAGCTCACCCCCGCCATGACACATTGGTCAACCTGAGGAGCACCTTCAGCAACAGACTGGTTCCACCAAGATGCTGCACAGAATGACACAGGAGATCCTTTTTCCCTGTGACTATCAAACTGTACTCTCCTCCCCCTTCTGTCGTGGGGTACACTGAGATTGACTCCCCTGACCCCCCCCCCCCATCACACCACCCCACCACCTCCCCTCCTAAACCTCTGCACATCGCTCAAGCCTTTCCACTCGTCACTTTAATAGTAAGATTAAATGAGAACTTACCAGTTTGAAGTTTGATCTTTATATTATGAGGAGTTACGATGAGGGATTACATGAAGACCCCGCCAGCACGCATGCACGACATTCTTCAAAGCAGAGGTGTGAAATCACAGATAACAGAGTTGACTAAGATAGTAAGATAAGAGAACCAGCATACCAGTTGACCTTTATAATAGAGGGTTTGGGAGCGGAGGGCACGTAATCCCTCATGGTAACTCATCATAAAATAAAGATCAAACTTAAAACTGGTAAGCTCATTTAATCTTACTATTTTACTTCGGAGTCACGTAAGTGACTACGTGAAGATTTCAAAGCTCTGTGATTTCATGCCCTGGAAAGAGTCCATGCTCACACACACTGCCATAATGGCAAATGGATGATGTATGTTAACATATTTCAGACATGAAACTGTGCTGAAAAATAAGAGGGTATTTATTTAACAAATAACAATAATAATACCCCTACTTCCGGGAAATTATAATACAGAAATTTAAATTGTGTTTGCAAACATCTCAGGTGCAGCCACGGGTTTATTATAGAACCGCTGAAAGGTTTTCTCATTAGCCCAGCCCGCCGTTGCAAGGATGTGGTCCATAGAAACTTCCATCATCCTTGCCGCTGATGTAGATGCAGCCCTGGTGGAGTGAGATTTAAAAACATCAGTGTCCACCTCCACTGCACCCAATACCACCCTTAGACATCTTGAAATAGTTTGCATGGTGACTCTGTGATGAGGACATTTGTGATATAAGCAAAGCCCTCTCCGTGCCCCTGTGACACTTGGTGACCTCCAGGTAGTGTAAAAGGTGGGTCACTATGCATAGGCGGCTGTCTACAGGGTAAGCCAGGAAATCCAACTTGCGGCCAGATGATCCAGGCCTGTTTTGTTTGAGTAACCCTGAATGAAGAAAGTTACCTTATTGTTGGTTATAACCATGGTGTCCATACTTAGCTTGTGTAGGGACTGGACCCGTTGCGCCGTCACGAGTGCCATCAGCATTACCATTTTATATGTCAATTTAGCTAGGGAAAGAGACGTTACTGGTGCCCACCCTCGGAGCATGGTTAACACAATGCCAATATCCCAGGTCTGGGAATATCTAGGCCTGGGGGGATTTGAGTTGAAAATACCCCTCATAAGTTTAGACACCAAGGGGTGAGACCCAACTGCAAGATGATCTAAACCTAGTCCGAGATATGAGGATAGGGCACTCCTGGCACAGTTGATGGCACTGTAGCTTAAACCTTCATCAAAATGAAGGCTCGCCAGGAACTCCAGCACTTCCATAATGGTGGCTGTGTCATATGTGGTGTTTGTCTTGGTACAAAACAACTCCCATTTCTTGACGTAAGTGAGGTATTGTCTCCTGGCGGAGTCCCTGCACGATGCCGTGATGATATTCATTGTTCGGTCCGAAAGTCAAAATTCCAGGAGAGGCCTTTTCAAACCCTGCAAACCAATAGGTTCATCCGGTCATGGCACGGGTGACTCTCCCCTGTCACAGGATGTACCAGTAAACCCGGACGTTTGGGTATTGGAATGCATGGTTCTGAGACCATGTCCAGTACCACAGGGAACCATGGCTGTGTAGGCCAGCCGGGTACAACCAGAATACCCGATGCGGAGACTTGTTAAATTTTCTGCAAGACCCGACTGATGAGGCAGAAGGGGGGAAATGCATAGAAAAACAGATCCCCCCAGCGTAGCGCGAAAGTGTCCATCGCTACTGCCCCAGGGTCTGGTTCCCATGCAACATATGTTGCTATTTGGTGATTGAGTCTGGATGCAAAAAGGTCGATATCTAGTGTTCCATACCGAGCTACGATATGGGCAAACACTTTGTGGTCCAACATCCGTTCGGTGTTGCCATTAAACTTGCGTGACCTGGTGTCCACCGCTGTATTTAGCTTACCCGGAAGGTAAGTGGCTGATATCCAAATGTTCCTTTCTAAGAACCAGTGCCAGATTGTATTGACCAATTCATCACAAGATATTTACTTAATTCCACCCATATGATTGATGTAAGCCATCACGGTGGTATTATCAATTTGTAGGCATACATGCAGATGGTGCATGTCCGAACAGTAAGCCCAGAGTCCACAAAATACTCCCAACATTTCTAGATGATTAATTCCCAGTGCCGGGAGTAAGGTTAATTCATGTGCATTCATCTACCACCGCAACTGAAGGTGGTATTAGTTGCTCCCCAGCCTTGAGCGCTGGTGTCAGTTTGTAGTATAACCGAGGGGTTTGTGATTGTAATGGGATTAGAGCAATGTCGAGCATTGTCTATCCACCATTGTAATTCCAAATTTGCTTTTGCTGGTAATTGCATTGGCCTGTCAAAATGGCCAGCATGGCGTTTGAGTGCTGCAATTTTTGCTCTGTGTAGGTTTTGGTAATGCAAGGGCCCAAATTGTGTGGCTGGAAAGGCAGCCACAAGCTTCCCAATTACCCTGGCTACTTGCCGAATAGATGGTTTACTGATGCCAGCAAGGCTGTTACATGCTTCTGCCAAGTCTGATGCTTTGTTCGGTGGCAAAGTGACAGACATATGAACAGAGCCAATCGTGAATCCCAAATAGTCCATCGTGGTAGAAGGCATTAATTTGGATTTGTCTGGATGGATGATAAACCCCAGTTTTTGAAATAAGTGCTCAGTGGCTGAGACAGCCAATTTGGCCAACTCCAAGGTTTTCCCCACGATTAAAATGTCATCGAGGTATGCCATAACAATATGTTTTTGTTTTCTGAGACACGCTAAAGCTGGTTTCAATAATTTGGTAAACAGTCTGGGTGCTGATGTTAATCCATTAGGCAGCACTTTATACTGCCAGAGCTGCCCCATCCAGGCAAATTTCAAATATCTGCAATGATCTTTGTCTATTGTTACTGAATAGTATGCATCTTTTAGATCGATGCAAGCCATGAAGTACCTCTTGGAAACTAGTTGTTTGGCAGTAACAAAAGTTTCCATTTTGAAGTGGGCGTACTGCACGAAAGTATTCAGTTGTGTCAAATCAATAATGATGTGGCATTCGCCATCTTTTTTATTTTTGGTGAAGATGTTCGATACAAACTCATGAGATTCATTTTTGGTTTTCTCAATTACCCCTTTCGTATGTAGTCTTAAGAGTTCAGCATGACCTTCTATCTTTTCTTTCTGTGAAAGTACAAACTTTCGACTAGGTGCATGCTGAACAGGGAAAGTTTGTGAACAAATTCAATTTTATATCCCTGAATACTTTGCAGTATGAAAGGATCAGAAGTTATAGAACACCATGCATCCCGAAACTAGTGCAACCGCCCCCCAACTCGTGAAGAAGTTAAACATGCAATGTTCCTGAGGCAACCAGACCCACCTACCTCCATGGTTACCGGCGGCGCTGCATTGGTTTCCTCTGTCCTTGTTTCCTGGGTGGTGGAGGCGCTGTGGTGTGGGGGTGGCGCATCTTCCAGGAAGGTCGTGCTGGGCCATGGTCTAAAAAAGACCGTTAGGCAGGTTGGATGGCCTTCGAGCTTTCATCAGCAGGTGTTCTGTCGCTGTGGTAGTGTGGTCTGCTGGTGGATGCATAGGAGTGCTGTCGCCGCAGGTATGAGGACTTGGTGGCAGCTGGAAATTTTATCATGCCTATTGCCTTTGCCTCTTCATTGAGGTCTTTTACCTGCTTAGGTAGGTTGTCCCCGAATATAAGTGTAAGCGGCTGTGCACTGCTGGGTCTGCACAACCCCGCAAACTTGGGGTTCAGTGCAGATTGGATGACACTCTTTCTATAACAGTTGATCTCAAACTGAGTGTTACAGAGGAGTTCCAGAGCATCCTGTAGCTCTTCCGACATCTCCACTCCATCCACTGACCTGGCAACGGCCGTAATCCCAGAAGTTTAAGTTTTTGGATTTTTTGGAGTTTTACTCCCTGGCTTCTGATGCCAGGGCTCATGTTACCCCAGATGGGGTTGTTGACTGCAGGCACGTTGAGGGAGACACAATTCTCAGCAGCTAGGTATTTGGCTGCAGTGTCATTAATGGCCTGTTCCTGAAGTTGATTTGTTGTATGTAGTTGATACTGGTTGCCAACTTCGGCTGCAACGACAGTCATTTTTGGGTAGGCATTGCAAATTTTGATACCATGCCCAGTAGCTCCTCTTCTGGCACCCCTAGCATTGGTGTTTCTTCAGCCACGCTCCCCTCTTCAGAGTCAGCCCAGTTCTGACTCCTTAAGCTCCCCTGCGAAGAGGGTGAGACATTTGGCAGCCCTGTAAAGGGTGTTGCCGTGGGTCTGCGAGGAAACCCACTGTGACCATACCCCTGCTGTAGCAGGTCACGTTGGAGCAACTGCTCCATCATCCGCTCCATGCGGGATAATCGACCACTGTCGCTTCCCGCCGGCGGGGTGTCCTCCAGTCTGGAACCAGTCGAGTCAACGGATCTGCCCGACTTCCGGGTGGTTTTGCCGCTAGTCCGAGGAGCACCTGCGGGCTGTAGCGGCATGAAGTCGGGGGCTGCGGTTTGAATCAGCAGCTCTGGAGAACTCGACCGCTGCTGGCTGCCCGCTTTGTGGTCCTCGGCACCTAGTTTGGCAGCGGCTCGTTTGGACTTCGTCCTCGATTCCATCTTGGTGTGCTCTGTAAGGAAAATACTTAACAGAGCCGACAACGACCTCAGGAAAGGTAAGTACTTACCTGCGGGCTGTTTTTAAACTTACGAGACGCTCCTCCTGTCTGTCGCTTCGCTATGCCACGCATGCGTGCTGGCGGGGTCTTCACGTAGTCACTCACGTGACTCCAAAGTAAAATTTCATGTTTCATGTATTTTGTGTTTTATGACTGTTGGCAGATCAATTTCCCTCCTGGGATAAAAAAGTTCTCTCATATCGTATCGTATCGTAAACTGATAAATTGGTTGGCACATCTTTCATTGTTATTTATCTCCCCCTGATCTAGATTATCTTTATTTTGATGATGAACAGACTGAATGGACAATCATAGAATTTGTCTTCCACCTCAGGAAAATAAGGGGACAAATCAATAAAGGAATGAATGAAAATAGTTGGATGTGTTTGACCGGGTGACGCCACCAGCAGTGGCTGCCTCGCCAACAGTCTGTCTGTCCTTTTTGTTATTTTTAGTATGTGTTAAAAAGTATGTTTTAGTATTCCTTGGTTTGTTTTATGTGGGGGCTGGGGGGGCGGGGGTGGGAGTTGGGGGGTTGAGGTAAGAATTTTTTTTTCTAATCTCTTACCTCGACGGAGATGCGATTTTTTCCCCGTATCGTATCTCCGTCCCTACTGCGGCCTAACATCGTGGAGTACTGGCCTTTTCTGGAAACCGATGGGTGGTCCTAGTTGCGGAAGTCTGCAGGACTTTAACATCACGGAGCTTGCAATCCCTTTGCCGGGGATCGAAGCTCCAACCGCGGGGCCTGTGGACTTTAACATCGTGAAGCCTGCAGTCTCTGGTAAGAAGAGGCTGACTCGGGAGCTCCATACCGGGGAGAGATTTTCAACCACCCCGATGCGGGAGTTTCGATCACGCTGACGGGGGCTTCGATCGGTGGCTGCGGGGGCTTTGATTGCCCTGACTGCGGATGGTTTGACTGCCCCGACCAAAGAATGGAGAATAAAGAGGAAGAAGTTTGAACTTTATTGCCTTCCATTACAGTGAGGAATATGGAATACACTGTGGTGCATGTTTATGTGGTTGTGTGTCTTGTTGCTTTTCACTTAGTATGGCTGTATGGTAACTCCAATTTCATAGTCCTTAATTGGTGCATGTGACAACAAACTGACCGTGAAACCTTGAATCCTTGACTTTGTTTTTGTTAACTGCGTACTTTTCTTTCCACAGGATGTCTGTTGTTAAGAGCTGTAATATTATCACCACTCTGACTGATAGGTAGCCAAATTTAATATTTGAAAGATTGCCTGTAGTGCTGAGATTCTTGTGGGAATAACTGCAGAACTCTGCAAAAATCACACAGCCAAAAATAAAAGTAAAACCTATTACAGAGCAGAAACTTTATTGCATAAGAGTGGCATCACTGATAGTCTGTAGTCTTAACCTTTTTGCAGCTGAAGAAAAAGTGTCTTCAACCAAGAATGGATAATTAATATGCTCTGATTCATCATCTCGCGTTGGAAAGGAGATTTAAAGTTAATAACAGAGCAAATAGACTCTACCCTCCAATATAGGCTTTAGGTATTTAAAGTATTGTGGGCATCTAAGCAGAATCCAGTGAGGATTTGATTTTTAACCTTAACGTCCCCGTGGGCATTGAAACATTAAGCAGGTTATGACTTTTCCGATATTGGTTTGGAAAAGGTGTTTTTCTCTGGAGAAAACGGATTGTTCTCTCGAATTTTATCAAGTAATTTGTCTTCAATAGGTCCTATCTCTTAATAAAGTATTTAAAAACATATAGCTCAAAGAAATTTACTTATAATTAATATAATTATTTTTGTTCCTTTGCGCTGTTGAAGTTCTTTAAGTTCTGACGTTGGTCTGCCACTTTAAATTATTTTGGTCCTTTCCTCGTAAGTTTGCTTCGAGAAACTGGTAATCACTATCCATCTTTGAAAAACCCGCCAAGAAACTTGCGCATGCGTGCATGTGCAGTAGCCTGGTGCGCATGCGCAGCACATGCCCACAGTCCAAGGTGTAAAGTCAGAATTTCAGCTGCCTTTACGGACCAATGCCACTGATGGCTTGAAGCAGCGTCGCCGGCACGTGAGTAGCACATACATCCGCGCTTTAAATGTACTGCGGATGAAAGGCACGGCACAATTATGCCTCCCTAAGAGATCAATCTCATAGGGAAGCATAATTCTCCCGTGCCTTTACTATTTATGACCGTTTTATATATGTTTTATATATATTTTAGATATATTTTATATATTTAAAATAATGACCATTTTATAATTTTAGTCAGGGTAGGCCCTGCCTACTTTACCTACCCTGTCGGCACGTGCCTGCTTGCAAGTGACATCACAGACATATGAACCACAGAATAGAGGGGTTGCACGTAAGGTCACCGGGTCATAGGGCTTGACGCACGGAGCCGCTCAATCCATCTGGAGGACATCGCAGGTTCCGGTATATGTTGTTAATACATGAAACCTGTTAAAAAAACGCTAATATGGTGAATATTTGCGCTGTAAAAAATTGTGGAAGTCGGGGTATCCGTGAGAGACATGTACCCAACTTCAGAATTCCAAAAATGAAGCGAAATGAAGGTAAAGAGAAGCGAGAGCTGAAGGACAACACAGCTAAAGTGCTTGGCGAACATTGGCCGTGCAGATATCGAGATTGAAAATATTGGGAATTATCGCGTTTGCTCACTGCATTTCATCAACAGTAAGGCATTATTTGTGTTTTTTCTTGATTCCTTTGGTATCTAAAAAGTCTCAGAAGTGATAAATCTGGCTGTAATTTTTTTAAATTGCCCATTATTCTGAAGTGGGGTTTTCCATGCAAAAAGAAAATGCTTCTGAAGCTAAATTTATCATTAAAAAAATCTCCAGACTTACGAGTGGTGTGTGGAAAACTAAGTCTTCTATCATTATGCTATTGAGATGTATATTTTGTGAAATAATAAAATGTCCTGACAGTTTAAACACCCACTCCCTTTCAATAGGATATTGTCAATTTGCTGAGGTTGATTATGTCCAATTAACAGCTAACAATTATGCCATTCCATTGCTTGCATCGGAGTAAAATGTAATTCAAAACCCACGTATGGTTTGCGATTTTTTTTAATGATAAATTTTGCTTCAGAGGCGTTTTCTTTTTTTATGTAAAAATCCACTTGAGAACCATGGGCGATTTTACCATTTTACAGCCAGATTTATCACTTCTGAAACTTTTTAGATGTCAAAGGAATCAAGAAAAAACACAAATAATGCCTTACTGTTGATGAAATGTAGTGAGCAAAAGGCCACTGTTTGGCAAGCACGTTGGCTGTTGTTGTTCCTTCAGCTCTCGCTTCCATCAACCGTCATTTCTCCTCATTTTTGGAATTCTGAAGTAGGATAAATATCTCTCACGCTTATCCGGATTTCCATAATTATTTACAGCGCAAAAATTGACCATTTCGGCGGGTTTTAACGGGCCCGCTACGCTGGAAACAATCGTCAGTGCTTACCTGCAGTTCATCGCGTGTACTCCATTTGGCGTAGCGTAGCAACAGTACGGGTCATGGGTCGTGACCCGACTGCCGTGCAACCTCCCTATAAGTGAGTCCATGCTACAGAGATTGATTGAGATGCCTTTGTTCAAGATCTGCAATATCACTTCATCGTTGACTGCAGAATATGAACCATTTAGTTTTTGATATGCATGAAAGGGAGAACAATATAGAAATAGTAAATGCTGTATGTTTCCTAAATTCGATCACCCAAGTGAAACAGCTTCTCATTAATCTATTGTATTCGCTGCCGTTGGAGAGCGTGTCTATATCAAACATTGCCTCATGTTTTGCTATATCGCTGGTGTTATAGTCAGTCTGTGAATGGCATCCAGATAATAACTACATAATTCATATACATATATTAATATGTCAGTAACTATGAAGTTCCACAATTCTAAACAGTTAAAGCAGTGTACAAGCCTCCTATGACTAAAATGTTGGTTCACCAGTGTTGCAATCTACCTACTGGAGACTGAGAAATTCATAGACATTCAGAAGAAGATACAAAGTGACTGAGTTGCTCAGTGGGTTAGGCAGCATCTCAGGAGATCATGGATAGGTGACATTTCGGGTCAGAACTGGTGCTCAAACAGATTATGGAGGGGGGGGGAGGAAAGAAAGCTGGAAGAGAGGAGGAGCATGATAATGCCTGACGGGTAATAGGCCCACACAGGTGAGGAGGGTTATTTGATAGATAGGTGATAGGTAGACAAAAGGTTGCAGATTGTGAAGCTTGAGAAAGGAATGCAGGTGGAAGGGGAGTGGGAGGTGCGAAATAGGTGCAAGTCCGGGTGGGGCAGAGGCAATGGGGGGAGGGGGGGGGGGGGTAAAGGGAGAAGGGGAGGTATATGGGGGAAGAAAAGAGAGGGGGAGAGTTATGTAGTTAGCCAAAATTTTGAGAATACAGGCTGACACCACACATTGTGGCATTGTGAGTAGATTTTTTACTCTTCTTAGTCGAACACAAAGTGCTGGAATAACTCAAAGGGTCAGGCAGCCTTGTTGGACATTTTGGGTCTGGACCTTTTTTAAACAGCAGATGCTGCCTAACCCACTGAGATGCTCCAACACCTATATAAACAGTTATTCTTTATCATAATAACTACAAAACTAGAGTTGTCATCATAAAAACTAATTGGGATCACTAATATCCTTGAACAAAGAGTATCTGCCATTGTTACTGGTTTTGGTGCATGACTCCAAGCCTACTAGTTGGTTTGCTGTTAACTGCAACCATACTCAAGGGAAATGGGAGAAGCATTATAAAATTTGTATTACCACTCGATATCTCTCGAATGTATGAATGAAAGCTGTGAACTTCCTTAGAACACAGAAGTGAGGCATCACTTGCAGTGCCATCAGGCGGTGTAGCAGTAGAGTTGCTGCCTTACAGCGCCAGAGACCCGGGTTCAATCCTGACCATGTCTGTACGGAGTTTGTATGTTCTCCCTGTGAGTGTGTGGGTTTTCTCCAAGTGCTCCTGTTTCCTCCCACACTCCAAAAACATTTTGGCTTGTAGGCTAATTGACTTGGAAAAAGAAAAAGTAAATTGTCCTTAGAGTGTGTTGGACAGCGTTAGTGTGTGGGGATCGCTGATCGGCACGGAACTGGTCGGCCAAAGGGCCTGTTTCAGCACTGTATCGCTAAACTAAACTAAACTTGCCCAGGGATTGCAGCAATTCTAACTTCTCTGAGGCAAGCAGGACCTATAATGTTGGCATTTACTGAGATCTCCACATCTCTAAAGGGAGAAAATAAACTTTAGGTGCCTTTAACACTCATTGTTTGATGTTATAAATTACTCTGCAGCAGTTGTATATGTGTGTAGGTTAATTGGCTGCTGTAAAATTGCCCTTAGCGTGTACGGAGTGAATGAGGAAGTGGGATAACATAGAACTGGTGTGTAATAGGCGATCAATGGTTGGCGTGGACTCAGTGGGCTGAAGGGCCTTTTTCCATGCTGTATTTTTCAATCAACCCATCAATAACAGACACTCCTCCTCACCCTATCTCCACATGGCCCTACCCTAGCCTCTTACATCATACAAAGAGTACACCTACAGAACAATACTTTAAACCATGTTACTGAAACATTATGAGAGTATCAATTACATGGCTGGTTTCGAGCAGTTGCAATGCAGCATTACCCTACATCATAACATAGATACATCAGAGAAACAGTCATCGGAGTACAAGCACTTACAAATATTGTAAAAGATTCTTCACTGGCATAGGTTCCTAAGTTATACGAGCAGACTTAGACCATTTGGCACATTCAGTCCACTCCGCCATTCAATCACTGCTGATCTATCTTTCCCTCTCAATCCCATTCTCCTGCCTTCGCCCCATAACCCTTGACACCCGCACTAATCAAGAATCTATCAATCCCAGCCTTAAAAATGTCCATTGACTTGTCCTTCACAGCCGTCTGTGACAATGAATTCCACAGATTCACCACCCTGATCCGTCATACAATCCAGAGCTCAGCGAGCTGGTATTTGATAAGGTAGAGAGGATGCACTACAAGATATTAATTATTTGCAGCCTCCATATGCTGCTGCCTTGCAAACTGTGCAATGCAATTTCAATTATTCATGACCTCTACTCTGATGCACAAAGACTTTTTAAGACTGTATTTAGACTAGTCTTTTTTGGACTGTATTTTTGGCTTTTCGAGATAAAGCGTGGAACCAGACTCTTCGGCCTACCGAGTCCACGCCGACCAGTACTTAGCACGCACCCTAGCACTACCCTACACACTAGGGTCAATGTACAATTTTGCAGCAGTCAATCAATCTATGAACCTGTATGTCTTTACATCGTGGGTTGAAACTGGAGCACCCGGATAAAACTCACACGCTCACAGGGAGAGCATACAAACTCCACATAGTGAGGTGTGGCGGCAAACAGTAGATAGGACTGTTTGGTGAACTTTTGTAACCTTGTCGGCAACAAAACATGGTGACACTTGTGTACTGCCTGGGTGAGGTCTGCTGGATGATTTTACCATAAAATCCATAAAATACCATAAAATACCAAGCATATAATTTAGTTTAGATTATTTTATAGATTCAGTGCGAAAACAGCGATCTCTGCATATTAACACCATCCTACACACACTAGCGACAATTTGCACTTATACCAAGTCAATTAACCTACAAACCTGTACATCTTTGGAGTGTGGGAGGAAACCAAAGATCTCGGAGAAAAAACACGTGGATATGGGGAGAACATACAAACTTTGTACAGACAGCACCCGAGGTTAGGATTGAACCCGGGTCTCCGGCGCTGTAAGGCAGCAAATCTACCACTGTGCCACCATGCTGCCCCGATAGGCACATGTGACAATGAAGTATTGAATCATTGAATTAAACTCAGATTTATATATCCACTGTGATTTTCATTTGAACCTGATGTCTATTTCTTGCATCAATATATGCTAGCACTGAAGCAATGGTGAGTATTATATTGATCTGAAGAAGGGTCCCGTCCCAAGGCATCACCTATCCATGTTCTCCTGAGATGCTGCCTGACCAGCTGAGTTACTCCAGCACTTTGTGCCTTTTTTGTGAACCTGCATCTGCAGTTCCCTGTGTCTACCAATATATTCTCACTTGGTTCTACTCTGCCTTACCAGGACCTGCTAATCATTCATTTAAGAAACAGATATAACATTATGCTGCATTGAGATGGCAAAATATTATTATGATTGCATAGGGAAAATACTTACATATTAATATTTTCTGATGTAGACACACGTTACTGCGGAAGTTGGTTTACAAAAAAGCTACAAAGTGGGGTCAGGTGGCATCTCTGGAGAACATGGATTGGGGATGTTTCGAGTTGGGACCTTTCTTCAAACTGATTGAAGTAAGGGGAAGATCATGCTTATGATATGGCAGCTGCAAACCAATGACAAATAAATGTAACAAATAGTAAACCAACTAGAGGTTCCTATCCTGACAGTCCAATAGCTTTCCATCATCTACAAATGATTGAATACTCTTTACTTACCCGGATGAGTGCTGCTCCACATCTCTAAAGAAGCTTGACAACATACACAACCTGCCACCACCTGCGTGATACATACCTTGGGCGGCACAGTGGGGCAGCAGTAGAATTGCTGTCTTTCAGCGTTCAGAGACCCGGGTTCAAACCTGACTACGGGCGCTGTCTGTATGGATATTGTAGCTTCTCCCCGTGACCTGCGTGGGTTTTCTCCGGGTGCTCCAGTTTTCTCCTGCGCTCCAAAGACATACAGGTTTGTAGGCTAATTGGTTTGGTAAAAATGTAAATTGTCCCTAGTGTGTGTAGGAAAGTGATAGCGTTCAGGGATCGTTGGTCGGCGTAGACTCGATGGGACGAAGGGCCTGTTACCGCGCTGTATCTCTAAAGTCTAAAGTTAACTAAACCTCATCTAGCAGCCTGATCATTCAATCTCTCCAAAAACAGGATTCAGAGGCCACCATGTTCACAGTCCACAAAATGCACTGCAGTTACTCTCCACTTGGAACCCAAACCCTCAACCTGTACCACCAAGAAAGACAAGGGGAGCAGGTTGCACAGTATCCTGATTTGGAAATACAGTATTAGTCCATGTCGTTGCTGGATTCAAATCCTAAAACTCCTTTCCCAACAGCACAATGGGAACACCCCACATCACCTTCTCAAGGTCTTCTTCACACAGTGGTGGGTGTATGGAACAAGCTGCCGGAGGAG
Source organism: Raja brachyura (assembly GCA_963514005.1). Next base: position 33,816,825 of record OY740801.1, read on the forward strand.
GTAGTTGAGGTAGGTACTATAACATAATTTAAAAGGCATTTGGACAGGAGCAAGGATAGGAAAGGTTTAGAAGGATGTGGACCAAACACAGGCAGATAGTAATAGTGTAGACATCTTTATCAGCATGGGCAAGATGGGCCAAAGGGCCTGTTTCCATGCTGTATAATGCCAGTCAGATAGAAAGATACAGTATGGAAATAGGCCCTTTGGCTCATCAATCCATGTTAACCATCAGCTACCCATTTACACTAAACCTACATTAATGTAAAGTTAGTAATCTTCACCAGGCTGAAGAAGGGTCCTGACCCGAAACGTTATCCATCCTTTTTCCCCAGAGATGATGTCTGACCTGCTGAGTTACTCCAGCATTTTGTGTCTATCTTTGGTATAAACCAGCTTCTGCAGTTCCTTTCTACACATTAATCTAATCCAACTTTATTTCTCTCCCTATAGCAATCAATTTCTCCCAGATTCTACCACTCACCTACACACAAGGGACAAGTTGCAGAGGCCAATTAACCTACCGACACACATGGGGTTGGAATATGGGTGGAAACCGGAGCACCCGGAGGAAACCCAAGCATTCACAGAGAGAACGTGCAGACTCCACACAGACGGCACCCATGGTAAGGATTGAACCCGGGTCTCCATTGTTGTGCGGTGGTGGCTCTACAAGCTGCCCAAGAATTGTCAATAGATGCCGGCCTCGCTAGTCTTGCACAGATCGCAGACACGATTAAATAAAACAAAATCAAAGTGTAAAGCAGCCTTTCCCGTCGTGGTTTTCCGTGCAGTCAACAGCTGCTTGAAGTTTGATTTGATCAACACCAAAACATTTATAGCAATCTTCAGAGTTCAAAATGCTACAATCCTTACACTCAATAATGCGTCCGATAATCATGTTGCATAAATCTGCAAACTTTTCTACCCTGAAGCACTGGAGATGCTTACTGACTGAGTGCACTCAAAGATGAAATCGGTAGATCTTGGTAAGCTGAATAAATCAATGGCTACAAGCGATGCACAGGAAAGTTGTTGAGATAGATGATTGACCATGATTCCATGAGATGGTGTAAAAGATGGCCTGTTTCCGTGCTGTAATTGTTATATGGTTATATAGGCAGGTGGGACTAAGGGAAAAAAGTTGTTCGGCACGGACTTGAGGGGCCGAGATGGCCTGTTTCCGTGCTGTAATTGTTATATGGTTATATGGTTATGAGACTTGTGTGACTTCATGGCCAAATCCTGTCATGTAAATATCTACCTCACCAATAGTACCTCAATCAGAGCTAAAGTAAAGATAATTAAAGATTTGTATGTGACTGTAAGAGTATAAGAAATAGGACAAGGAGTAGAGTCATATAGTCTTAGAGTCAGGCAGCATGAAAACTGGCCATACAGCCAAACTAGTCCATGCCAAACACGATGCCCCATTTAGATTGGGTTTAGTTTCGCGATACAGCAGGCAAACAGGCCTTTCAACCCACCGAGCCTTGGCTGACCATCGATCACCTTTTCACAATAGTTCTATTTAACCCTCTTCCACATCCATTCCCTATACATGGGGCAATTTACAGAGGCCAACAAACCCGCACGTCTTTGGAATGTGGGAGGACACCAGAGAACTGGGAGGAAACCCATTGAGAACGTGCAAAATCACACAGACAGCACCAGAGGTCATAATCTGGGTGTCTGGTGTGGTGAGGCAGCAGCTCCACCACTGTTCCACTGTGCCACATTAACCTAATCTTAACCATGTGCTTCCATTTGACCCATATACCTCTAAACCTTTCCCACCCATGTACCTTGTACATATCCTGAAGCCTGCTCTGGCTTCAGTCCACTCTCGAGTCCATGTTGCTGCCTGATCTCCATACCTCTTGACTCATTTGTTATCCAAAACATCGGTTCACCCCAGCTACGGGGCATCCAATGGTTCACAATCTTCCTCAACTCAGTCCACAATGGCCGATACCTCTTCCTGTGACTATTCCACTCCATTATGGATCTCCATCGGGAGAAAATAGTCTCTTAGTAGCCTGGAATCTTATGTATTTCAATGAAAGCGCCTCTCGTCCTTCTAAGCTCCAGAACACAGGGCTGACCAACACAGCATGTCGTCATTGATAGCCTCTGCAGCTCTGCAAGCAGTCTAGCAATCTATATTGTACAAACAAGGAACTGCAGATACTGGTTTACAAAAAAAAAGGACAAAGGATTATGGAGTAACCCAGCGGATCAGGCAGCATTCCTGGAGAACATGGATAGGTGACGCTTCGGGTCGGGACTCGCCTTCAGTCTGAAGGAGGGTCCTTCTTCAAAAGGGTCCTTACCTGAAACATCACCTATCATACAGTCGCAAGAAGGCTCCCGACTCAAAACTTTACCTATTTTCCCAGGGATGCTGCCGTCACTCCCATACTTTGCAGTTTTTTTGCAATATATACTTCTTTGCTTCTAATTTGCAGTTTTGTCTCATTGATACTTCATTTAATAATGTTCTAACTCCAATTGTTGAATGCAGGTTCAGGTAGTATTGGTAAATTGGACATTTAGAGACATAGAATGATACAGTTTGGAAACAGGCCCTTCAGCCCATCCTGCCCACACCATTCAACAATGTCCCAGCTCCACTAGTCCCACTTGCCTGCGTTTGGCCCATGTCCCTCCAAACCTGTCCTATCCATATACCTGTCTAATTGTTTCTTAAATGATGGGATAGTCCCAGCCTCAACTTCCTCCTCTGGCAGCTTGTTCCATACACCCACCACTCTTTGTGTGAAAAAGTTACCCCTCAGATTCCTATTAAATCTTCTCCCCTTCACCTTGAACCTATGTCCTCTGGTCCTCGATTCCCCTACTCTGGGCGAGAGCCTCTGTGCATCTATGTGATCTATTACTCTCATGATTTTGCACACCTCTATAAGATCACACCTCATCCTCCTGCGCTCCAAGGAATAAAGACCCAGCCTACTCAACCTCTCCCTATAGCTCAAACCCTCTAGTCCTGGCAACATCCTCGTAAATCTTTTCTGAACCCTTTCATGCTTGACAATATATTTCCTATAACATGGTACCCAGGACTGAACACAATATTTTAAATGTGGTCTCACCAATGTCATATACAACTGCAACATGACCTCCCAACTTCTATACTCAATACTCTGACTGATGGCCATAGTGCCAAAAGCCTTTTTGACCACGTTATCTACCTGTGACTCGGCCTTCAATGAACCATGCACCTGCACTCCTTGACCCCCCCTGCTCTGCAACACTACCCAGGGGCCTACCATTTACTGTGCAGATTCTGCCCTTGTTAGTCGTCTCAAAATGCAACAGCTCACACTTCTCTGTATTAAATTCCATTAACCATTCCTCCGCCCACCTGGCCAATGGATCCAGATCCTGCTGCAATTTTTCACAACCACCTTCACTATCTGCAAAACCACTCACTTTTGCATCAACAGTAAACTTGCTAATCTTGCCCTGTATGTTCTTATCCAAATCATTGATGTAGATGACAAGCAGTAACGGGCCCAGCACCGAAACCTGAGGCACACCATTCGTTACAGGCCTCCAGTCCAAGAAGCAATCTTCCACTATTACTCTTTGCTTCTTGCCATGGGCCAATTTGCTATCCATTCAGCTATCTCTCCTTGGATCCCATGCGGTCTAACCTTCCAGAGCAACCTACCATGTGGCAACTTGTCGACCACCTTACTGAAGTCCATGTACACAACATCTACAGCTCTTCCCTCATCAACCTTTTTTGTCACGTCTTCAAAAAAATCAATCAGATTTGTGAGACACGACCTCCCACGTACAAAACCATGCTGACTAACCCGAATCAGCCCTTGCCCATTCAAATGCCTGTATAACCTATCCTGCAGAATACTCTCTAGTAACTTTCCAACTACAGATGATAAGCTCACCGGCCTATAGTTCCCAGCATTTTCCCTGCTGCCCTTCTTGAAAAGAGGCACAACATTTGCCACCCTCCAGTCCTCTGGCACATTTCCTGTATTTAAGGACGACTTCAAATTTCAACCAGGGCTCCAGCAAATGTTACATTTATTTTGCAGAATTAAGACAAAGCAGGATTACAAAGTTATAATGACAAAGTTACAATGACTTCCCTGTTCTTTTGCTTAGTAAATCGGAATCCATTTTGATATCTGCTGTTAAAATTGCTTGCTTGCTTAATTTATAATCAACCAATCCACAATGAAAAAAAGGAAGTGCAGCCGCAAATAGACAGGAACACACCTCTTTTGGAAACTGAACAGAAATAATCTGTAGATGTTGAAATAGACAGTGCAAGAAATATTCAGCAGTTCAGGCAGCATCTGTGAAGAGAAAAACAGAGTGGATATTTCAGGCCAATGATTGTCATCAGACCCTTCTGATGAAAGGTTAATTGCTGAAATGTTAACTCTCTCTTTCCGCAGATGCTGCCTGAATGCTGAGTGTATCCAGCACTTTCTGTTTATACTACATTTGGAAATGCCCTCCTAATATGAAACACTTCTAAATACAAGTTTGTTCACACACTGTGTGATGGGTATATGAAATGAGCTGCCGGAGATGTAGTTGAGGCAGAAACAACAACAATATTTTAAAGGCATTTGGACAGGTACACAGATAGGAAAGGTTGAGAGGGATATGGGCCAAACATGGACAGGTGGGACTAGTTCAGATGGGGCATGTTGGTCGGCGTGAGCAAGCTGGACCGAAGGGCCTGTTTCCATGCTACATGACTGTAACTCGATGACTCTATAAGCTGATTAGATGCAACTTGATGCTAAGCCAGGAAGTATCAAATTGCACCACAAATTAAAACTACATTTTATTTTCTCAATAAAGAACTTTAATCCATGATTATGGCTGAGGATGTTTCCACTAGTGGGAGAGTCTAGGACCAGAGGACAGAGTCTCAGAATAAAAGGACGTTCCTTTAGGAAAAAGGAAGAGCACTTTCTTTAGTCAGAGGGTGGTGAATCTGTGGAATTCATTGCCATAGAAGGCTGTGGAGGCCAAGTCAGTGGATGTTTTTAAAGCAGACATTGTTAGGTTTTTGATAAGTATGGGTGTCTGAGATTATGGGGATAAGGCAGGAGAATGGGTTTAGGAGGGAGAGATAAATCAGCCATGATTGAATGGCAGAGTAGACTTGATGTGCCAAATGGCTGAATTTACACCTATTACTTAACAACATGAACTAGGATGGTTTCGGCTATTCAGAAGTGCATCCTTCTAGCTTTCTGGATGTTACTGCACTTAGCTTACTTATGAGGTCTGCCCCGAGTCACCTTGCAATGTGGAAGCTCTTCATGTCCCAGAGATGTTAAATTACAAATGCAATGTTTTATGCCAGGCGTGTGGATCTGCTGGCTTACAATTCTCCTAAAATGCATCATTAATTCAAATATCTGTCAAAAGGGTTTGCAGTAAATGAATAATGTACCAGCAGAACCTCTGCCTTAAACTTTTTATATGAGTTGTCATAGACTGTAAATCACATTTTATAATCAAGTCTGTTAAAAATGAAAAGTTGGCGTCTGCAATCAATATGCAAAATGTCTCCTTTGTGAATCACTAATGGTTCCTATTTCATCATTTACTAATCCCCACCCAGTGTGGTGACTGAAGATTCCTCAGCATCAAACCCCTCTTGCCACCCGCCAGATGTTCTGGCCCACTCCCACTTTCAAAGTGCCCCAGTATTACCTTGGCCCTGATACCCCTGTTGCTGCAGCAGGCTCAGCAAGCCTAGCCATCAAATCATCCTCGGAAGGGTCCCGACCCAACACGTCATCGGTCCGTTTCCCCCACAGATGCTGCTTGTCCTGCTGAGTTCCTCCTGCAATTTTGATCAACCATGTCCTTACACTGGAGAAATGAGTAGCAGTCCACCAGTGGATGCTTTAGACTTTAGACTTTCGATTTTATTTTAGTGATACAAAGTGGAAACAGGCCCTTGGACCCATAGAGTCCACACCGACTAGCGGTCAACCCGTACATTAACACTATCCTACACACTAGGGACAATTTACAATTTACAGAAGTCAATTAACCTACAAACCTTTGCAACTTTCCAATGTGGGAGGAAACCAGAGCACCTGGAGAAAACCCACGTGGTTACTGGAAGAATGTACAAACTCCGTACAGACAGCACCCATGGCCAGAATCGAACCTAGGACTTTGGAGCTGTGAGGTAGCAACTATACAGCTGTGCCACAGTGCTTCCCAGTTGGGAGGGGTGAGTTTGCTGACTAGGGTTGGATGAGGCAGTTGGTTGGAAGGTTGGCTGGAAGGGGCAACCATGGTGGGGTGATCAGGTTGGTGGCAAGATCATGGTGGGGATAAGTGTAGGTAGTTGGGACGGGTGAGTTTGCTGACCAGGGTCACATGAGGTATAGATTGGTTTGGAAGAGGTGAGTACTCATGCTTCAATAAAGCTCTCGGGCATTGTGAAGAGGCATCCGGGACATATTGCAGGCACTGTGCATGTCTGAGCTTCCTCAGATGTTAATACTGTATGTAGATACACAGAAATCCCAGAATGAAAACCCTGGATTTTTTTTAAAGCTGCATGAAGAATGTAAACTTTATTTGCTCCTTGTTGAATCAAAGAACTGCAGATGCTGGTTTATACCAAAGATGGACACAAAATGCTGGATTAACTTAACGGGTCAGGCAGCATCTCTGAAGAAAAAGGATGGGTGACCTTTCGGGCCGAGACCCTTCTTCAGACCTGAAATTTCACCCAACCTTTATCTCCAGAGATAGATGCTAGAGTAACTCAGCGAGTCATGCAGCAACTCTGGAGAAAATAAATATGTGATGTTTACCTCTAGACCCTTACCTCTAGATATGCTGCCCGACCCGCTGAGTTACTCCAGCACGGGGCCTATATTTGATCCTTCATTGAACTCAGATCAGGTAATATTCAAGATTTTATTAGCTTTAAGTGGATGCACACTGTACAGATTGCAATATTGGCCGACAGAACATAAAAGTTAAAATTGAAGGTATTGTGCCAGCAAGCTGGAAACATTTTGTTTCCTAGCAAATGGATCATTTTGCCACTGAAAATCATTTTATCAAGAACATTGATTCCTTAAAGGAATTAAAGCTTTGACCCTGGACTTTACAGCACACTTCCCCTGAGGGCCATCAGCACTTTTCCATATTGACTATATCATAACTGTTGGCCCAGTTGTCTATGTTACAAGAAACAGAAGGCACACAACAGATCTGGAAACTGTAAAAGTTAACTCGCAGTGAAAATACAAACCACACGTAACATCTTTATGTCAGATTAATATACTATGAAGAGAATTGATTGTGACTTTATAAAAGGGCAATGTGTTTTAGGACATCATTCTTCAGATCAGCGCATTGCCTTCAGGCCAGCATTTATTCCTGAACCATGTTGAGCTCGCCATCTTCTTGAACTGTTCGAGTTTTATTCTTCCATTCATGGCTACAACTCCCCTGACCAAGTCATGGGCGGTACGGTGGTGCAGCAGTACAGTTGCTGCCTTACAGGTTTGTTCCCGACTACAGTGTTGTCTGCACAGAGATTGTACAGAGGGAGTGACATAAAGTACAATTAATTTTCATTGACTTGAATTGATTAACTTAACTGCATCTAATTGCTTTAATAGCATCCTAGGGTATTTAAATATCTTAGAATTTTATCCATTATTTTTTAAAGCCAATAAATTTAAAAATAACATTGTTTAATTTCGGTACTTTTAATGTCAGAGGCATTCAATAACATTTCATACTGCTAACAGCCAGGAGCCTTGAGGGGGAGGATTAACAGCTATCAAACATTTTTGTGGTAGAGTTGACTATTTATGGGCAGAAAATCCTTTTTATATGAATCAAATGCATCAAAATATGGCGACTGTGCATTTGTGGGTTAGTCATAGTCATAGGACCAGGAGAAAACTCATGCGGTCATAGGGAGACCGTACAAACTCCGTGCAGACAGTGCCCGTAGTCAGGATCAAATCTGGGTCTCTGGCGCAACTCTACCTCTGCACCACCGTGCTGCCCATTTCTGACAAGCAGTAGATGCAGAGGCAAATGGATGGGTTATATCACTTAGACTCAGTAATGGTAACTGTGAAACTATTGAATTGTCATAAAGTCAAAGTGTTTTACCATCTGCCATCAACGTACTTCTGCCATCCTCACTGGTTACAGCCAATTGGTGACTCCAGACCTATCAATATGCTTGTCTTGTAACTGCCCTCTGAACTAGCCCAGAAACTCACTCAGTTTGGAAGGGGTGGGGGTTGGTGATAAAGACTGATATTGCCCACAATCTGTGAACAAAGAGATAATTAAAACACAGTGACCCATAGCCACGTGCATCCAACCTCATCCACCTCTATACCTTCCCGCTTGTGAAGCCATTGGGCATAATCCACAGGGGAAAAAAGGCAGCCAGCATCATCAGAGACCCACACCACCCTGGCCACACACTCATTTCACCCTTGCCATTGGGAAGAAGGTACAGGAGCCCGAAAACCGTAATGTCAGCTTCAGGAACAGCTTCTTCCCGACAACCATTCGGTTACTAAACACTACAACCTCAAGTAAGCTCTGAACTACATAGACTATTATTGTTATTATTGCACTAATTATACTGTTTACATATTCTGTTGTGCTGTTGCTAGTAAGAATTTCATTGTTCTATCTGGGACACATGACAATAACACACTCTTGACTCTTGAATGTTTCCATTTGTTCCCCAGTAATAACCAGAGGAATCGATACTGCAAACTCTAACCTCAATGAGCTTGTGCAGTTTTAATCATTTCATCAGTTGACTACATTTAACCAGTACAAGATTATTCGTCAAGATTTTTTAGTCGTTCCTATCTGCAAATTGTCATACAAATGTATTAAAACTATTTTTCAAAATATGCTTCCTTGCATTCTGTCAAAATAATCTGCACCTTTAAATACATATTACAGTGTGTAGAAAGAGCAGGATATGAGTTCTTTGCTGAATATGATTTTGCAATTTATAATAAATAAATTATATCCAAAAGTGCACTCAAGGCAGGAGAACAATTTCTGGGTTCAGATGGCTTATATTTTCCATTTATACTGCTTTCCAATGTTCTGAACTGTTTAGTGGCGCCTTTTCCTTCATTACTATCTTTTATTCAAAGTAGACATTTATTCCATTGCACTCCATCTGCAAGCAATATCTTTGTCTTTCAATTGGTGGTGAATCGGACTCTGAAATTCGTCAGGGTTACTATTTCAGTTCATCTTAAGACAAAAGCAGTGTTAAGTTTAATTTAGTTGAGAGACACAGAGTGGGAACAGGCCCCTCGACCCACCGTGCATTAGTTCTAGTATCCCCCTTGTTATCACACTTTCCCCAACCAACAATGGGCCATTATGGGCTCCACCTTGCCTCCTACATCTGTTGCCAGCCCTGATTTGTTTGTTCCGGCCTATTTTCACCTCTAGTATATTTCTACCCCCCCCATCCCCCCCCCCCCCCCCCCCCCCCACTACCGCCATTCCCCGACATTCCCCGAGTTCGAATCAAGGGGAAAACTCAGGAGAGTCCGTGAGTAACTCGGGAAAGTGGGACAGGGCCTTGTATTAATTGTATTAATTGGTTTTGGAGACGGTTGGAGGCTAGTGTTTTCGAAGATAGAAATCATCAGAGCTGAATTTTGAGGCTGGATTTTCCACCAGATGAACATGAATGCACAGAAAACTAAATTAGTCTTTTCATTTCTTCAGCTGAAGAGTGTTTACTGTTTCTCCTTCAGTATCGTCCTGAGACTGATTAAGATGTACTTTGGGACGTAGATTTTAACTTTCATTCATGGTTAATGTTTTTCTTTAACTTGATTTCAAAATGAACTATGTCATTCTTCTTATGCACCAATGGATTTCATTAGGCTGAGCTGAAAAATCACTGGAGTAAAACTCCAATAATCTAGCAATCTCTTGCTGGACCACTGAATGTTATTCCTATTAACACCCAACACACTAATAACTCACATTTTATTAGAGGTTACACAGATTTATAATAATCTTTCCAGTAAACATAGTAAGTTCAAAGGGAGCATCTGAAATGTTGCCCTGGTGAGTTGAAAGGCAGCATACCTTCCCATGCAACCGCAGGAGATAAACCTGTCCTATACCTCCTCCCTTGACACCGTCCAGGGACCCCGACAGTCCTTTCAGGTGAGGCAGAGGTTCACTTGCACCTCCTCCAACCTCATCTACTATATCCGCTGTCCCAGGTGTGGACTTAAGTTCAAGTTCAAGTTACATTTATTGTCACATGCACCAACTGGTACAGTGAGATTTGAGTCACCATACAGCCGTACGAATAAAAAAAACACAATACACAATAGAGTTTAACATGAACATCTATTTATCGGCGAGACCAAGTGCAGGCTCGGCGATCGTTTCGCTGAACACCTCCGCTCAGTCCGCCTTGGCCTATGTGATCTCCTGGTTGTTAAACTCCCCTACCCATTTTCATAATGACCTTTCTGTCCTAGGCCTCCTCCACTGCCAGAGTGTGACCAAATGCAAATTGGAGGAACAGCACTTCACATTTCGCTTGGACAGCTTACAGCCCAGTAGTATGAATCTTGATGTCTCTAACTTTAAGTAACCCTTGCTTTCCCACGCTCTCGGTCCCTCCCCCACCCTAGTTCTCTGACTTGTTTTAGTTCCCCTAATTAAATTTACCATTTCTATGCCTCGTTGTCACTTTCCCCTCAGCCAGCAATGAACCATTCTACATTTCCTTGATCGTCAACTCCTTTGATCTGTCATTTTCACACCTTACATTCTTATTGTACCCTTCCATATCTCCATTTCCCTCTCCGTCGACTCTCAGTTTGAAGAAGGGTGACAACCCCAAATGTCACCCATTACTCCAGCATTTTTTGTCTATCTTCGGTGTAAACCAGCATCCACAGTTCCTTCCAACACACATGCCTGAAGGGGTAGTTGAGGCAGGTACAATAACACCATTTAAAAATACATCTGGATAGGAAAGGTTAAGAGGGATGTTGGCCAAACTCGGGCAGGTGGTACTAGTGTAGATGGGGCATGTTGGTCGGCGTGGGCAAGTTGGGCCAAAGGACATGCTTCAATGCTGTATGACTCTATGTCATGACAATAGTTTGGAGTCACCACTCTAAAGGGCCTGTCCCACCAGCATGAAACTCTATGCGATGAACGCGATCAAACTAGAAGCGGGGGCCACGCGGAGGTCGGGTGATCCCCTGTACAGGGCCGTTCCCACCAGCATGCGCCTGCATGCGGCAAGCGCAACCAAACCGGCAGTAGGGGCCGCGCGGAGGTCGGGTGAGTGGCGCAACGTGGCGCAAAGTAAGGCGAACTTGGATCGAAGTCTAAGGTAATTTCGCCAGGACAGAGAGGGGTACACAGAGAGGGGCACAGAGGCACACACACACAGAGGGCCACGGAGCCACACACATAGAGGGTCACGGAGGCACCTACAGATAGGTTCATGGAGGCACGATGTCGGGGCGGTGTGTAAACGTCGAGGCGACTGCGAGCCGACAAGCCGTTGCCGCGCGGAATTTTTGGACATAGTCAGTTTTTCGGAGCCCCGCGCGGTGTCGGGACAAACTCGGGACAAACTCTGTTGAATAATTTTTATTAGAAGTATAAGTACAGGTGTAAGTACAAATATAAGTACATATAAAAACAACGTTCTTGATAAAGAGATAGGTAATAATTACCATATTTTCTTATATATACTTCTAAACATTTTATTGTAGTTTTTTTTTAGTGAAAAGTAGGAAAGTGTGAAAAATGGTTAACATAAAAATAGTTATAAAATAACCAAAAGAGAAAAGTAAATAAAATAACAGTGGTATATTCTTTTTTTTTTGAATAATTTTTTTATTAGCAGTAAACAATTCTCAATGTTTAAAACTGAGTTATAAACATCAACTTAAATCAATATTTGTACTCTAATGATTATTATCTTATTTTTTTTTAAATAAAAGTGGGTAAAGAGAAATACCATTATTAATCAATAAAATTATAATTCCTTAATAATTATTTGGTATAAAAGAAAAAGAAAAAATGAAGAAAAAGAAAAAAGACATATTATGTATATATATCAATTAAAAGCCACACAATATATTATAAATGAAACAACTACAAATAATAATATCAGTAAAGACATGCATATATCCTGGTATACCAATACATTATTTTCATCAAATCCCGCAGGGTGCCAGTCGAGCCGTGATGCCAAGAACAGCTACTTCTCTAAATACTGTATATATGGAGACCATATCTGTTGAAAAGAATTATACTCGTCCAAAAGGACAAATCTGATTCTTTCCAACTGCAATGTCTCCAACATCTCTGATGCCCACATTTTAATTGTTGGGGATAATGTTCCCTTCCAAAATTTCAATATTATTTTTTTCCCTAATATCAAACAATAATCAAGGAAATTTCTTTGATCTAGTGTAAATATCAAATTAGCCTCTGGAATTCCCAGTATTATTAGCTTTGGGTCAGGTTCTAATTTAACCTTAAGAACTTCAGAAATAACTTTAAAAATTTCTGTCCAATAATAATTCAATTTAGGACATGTAACAAAACTGTGTGTTAAATTTGCTTCTAAATTCTTACATTTATCACAAATAGAGGAGAGATTAGGAAATATACTATTTAATTTGGTTTTCGAATAATGTAAACTGTATAATACTTTAAATTGTATTAAGATATGTCTAGCATTTAACGAGCACCGGTGTATTCGTTGTAGACTTTCTTCCCAATTTTCTTTGGTTATAGGTGATCCAATTTCATTTTCCCATGCTTGACGATATGTTTCAGTTATTGGATTCTCCTTATCCATAATGATGTTATATATATAAGCTATTAATTTTTCTGTGGTTGGATGCCAGTTAAACGATTCATCTAATAATCCTGGTTCTTTATTTTTAAAATCCTGTGTATTAGATTTAATATAATCTCTAATTTGGAAATACCTAAACAAATGCTGTGAAGACAATCCGTAAATATCTTGTAACTCCTGAAATGAAAGAAATTTTCCATTTCTATAGAGGTGTTCTACCCTTGTAATTCCTAAATTATCCCAATGTCTGAACCCTCCATCCAATGTGGAGGGCTTAAATAATGGGTTATTCATAATTGGTAATCTAAATGAAAGATTGTCTAATTGTAAAGTCTTGACTATTTGTTTCCAAATACGTCTATTATTATAAATGATTGGATTGTCCCTATAAATTTTTTTTTGAACTTCCTTTGGGGCAAAAATAATTGAATCTACGTTGAAAGGCAAACAATCTTCCTTTTCTATCTTTAGCCACGTTGGTTCCAGGTCCGTATTTACCCACCAAAAATTCATATTCTTAATCTGTACTGCCCAGAAGTAGTATAGAAAATTTGGAAGTGCTAATCCTCCGTTTATCTTTGACTTACATAAATGTTTTTTACTTATTCTATGATTTTTATAATCCCAGATAAAACTATTAACAATATTATCAATTTTTTTAAAAAAGGTTTTCGGAAGGAAAAAAGGGATAGCTTGAAACAGATATAATAATTGTGGTAGAAAAACCATCTTTATAGCATTTATTCTACCAATCAAAGATATAGGCAGTGTTTTCCAATATAAAATATTTTTTTTAAGTTTATCTAATAATTGAGGATAATTCGATCTAATTAATGAATTGTGAGATTTAGATACATTAATTCCTAAATATTTAATTTTGTCAGTAACTATTGATAATGGATATTGTTGTAATATGTTTAAATTTATATTAGTTATTGGCATAATATCACTTTTATTCCAATTAATCCTATATCCAGAAAATGTACTAAATTTATTTATAACATCAAACAACATTGGAATACTAATTTCAGGTTTTGTGATGTAAATCAAAACATCATCTGCATATAAATAAGCTATTAATTTTTCTGTGGTTGGATGCCACTTAAACGATTCATCTAATAATTCTGGTTCCTTATTTTTAAAATCCTGTGTATTAGATTTAATATAATCTCTAATTTGGAAATACCTAAACAAATGCTGTGAAGACAATCCGTAGATAGTAACAGTGGTATATTCTACAAACAGTATTTATATAATAATATATCCGTGATCAATAATATATTATTCTTCGTTCAATCCTTCGTTCAGGTCTCGATCAGGTCCACAAACCGAGTCATATTGGTCCCTTAAGATATTCAAGGAATGGAGACCAAATCAGATTAAATTGGTCCAACTTGCCTAAAAGTGCAAGTCTTATTCTTTCCAAGTGTAAAGTCTCAGCCATTCCTGAAATCCACAATTTGATTGTAGGGGGTATGGGGCCTTTCCAAAATTGTAAAATTAATTTTTTACCAATTATTAAACTATAATCTATGAAAGTTCTTTGTGCTGTCGTGAGTAATTGATCCCTTTCTAATATTCCCAATATTATTAATTTTGAGTCTGGAACTAGATTCTTATTTACAACATTCGAGATTACCTTAAATATTTCCAACCAAAAATTTGTAATTTTTATACAAGTTGTAAAAGAATGTGTTAAATTAGCTTCTGGGTATTGGCATTTGTCACATATAGGAGATACATTAGAAAACATTCTATGTAATTTAGATTTTGAAAAATGCAATCTATGTAAAACTTTGAATTGTATCAGAGAGTGTCTAGAATTTAATGAACAATTATGTATATATCGTAAACTTTCATCCCAGATATCGGGTTCGATTGTTTCACCTATTTCATTTTCCCATAGTTGTCTGTACTTTTCCGTATTGGGTATATCATTTTCTAATAAAATATTATAAATGTATGATATTAATTTTTCCGTGTTTGGGTGTTTATTTAAGCATTCATCTAGAATTCCCGTCTTTCTCTTTTTATATTCCTGTGCAGTTGTTTTGATGTAGTCAGTTATTTGTAGATATCTGAAGTAGTGTTTAGAGTGTAGTCCATATATTTCCTGTATTTCTTTAAATGAAAGATACAGATTGTCCCTGTAGAGGTCACTGATCTTATTAATCCCTTTATTTTTCCATTGTAAGAATCCTAAATTTTCCAGGGATGGTTTAAAACTTACATTATTAGCAATGGGAAGAACTAATGGGATATCTTCTAGTTTTAACGTTCTTTTTAACTGTCTCCAAATATTAATTTCACTATTAATTATTGGGTTTTCACGATAAATTTTCTTAAATATTTTAATTTTAGAAAATAATATGGAACTGATTTCATACGGTAAGCAGTCTTCCTTTTCCATAAGTAACCAGTTTGGATTTTCATCCAGTTCAACCCACCAAAAGTTCATATTCTTAATACTAACTGACCAGTAATAATATATAAACTCGGGACAAACTCCGCACAATTCCGCACGGCTCCGGCGATCGAAGTGGGACCGGCCCCGCGACGCCGGACGGCTCAAGCGACCACGTTGGGTCGTGCTAATCGCATAGAGTTGCATGCTTGTAGGACAGGCCCTTAACAGTGATTGCTCCTAAACAGATTCGGAATGGGGCTGGAACCAGATGTAGGCCAGTGGCGGACAGTGTTACTGAAGGTTCAGTTTACCCTCCCAACAATCTCAGGACTCGTTTACCAACACTGAACACAGCTTGCAAGGAGGTTGCCAGCTGGTTATACAAATGTGCATTTTCTAAATAAGTAACCAGGTTTATTCCAGGGTTTCTATTTTCTTGCATTTGCTAAGGTAAGAGACAGCCGTGCGCAGTCACTGGAACTATCAACACTAAGTCCCCACCATCAACATTATCAGCACATAAATCAAGTCACTGGATATCTACAACTATGACATTTCCTTACTCATCAAAACTTTTCTCCCATTTACAAAGTACGTCAAAGGTGTGGGCAAACACTCTTTTGCTGTCCAGATGAGTGCTGCTCCAATAAGACTCCAAAAGCTTGAGAACCTCTAGGACGAAGCAGCACAAATGACTGTCGTGCCCACACCATTATAACTCTCACATCCTTCCGCACTGTCTGATCATAGGTTTCATCTGCACAATCTACAAACTGCTCTGCGGTTACTAACCAAGGCTCATTGACAGCTCCCAAACCTATGATCTGAATCATTTGCAAGGAGAAAGCTAGAATGAGCATAGAAACTATGCCACTTGCAGCTCCTTCTCTATACCGCATTAATACCCTGACTGGGACATGGACCATTGTTCTTTCATTCTTGCTGGGTGTAAATCTTAAAACGTCCTACACAAACAGTATTATGGGAATAATAATAATAATCTGATTTTGGGAGTCTGATAACAACATTGTACTGTGTACTACCCATAACATTCGCTGTAGCAATGTAACAAGGCTACCCCAACATCACCACCACCTCCCCTCCCCTTCCCACCCCAAGTCTACAATCTATATCACAAAAAGGCACTAAGCACACGGAACACCTAAATCTCAGTTCAGCTCAGTTTAGTTTATTGTCACGTGTACCGAGTAGAGTGCAAGGTTTTTGTTGCGTGCTATCCAGTCAGCAGAAATATAATACATGATTACAATCGAGTCATTTACAGTGTATAGATAGATAGATAGATAGATAGATAGATAGATAGATAGATAGATAGATAGATAGATAGATAGATAGATATTGAAGAAGCGTCTCGGCCCAGAACGTCACCCATTCCCTCTCTGCGGAGATGCTGCCTGTCCCACTGAGTTACTCCAGCATTTTGTGTCTACCTTAAATACATGACAACATTTAGTGTAAGGGAAAGCCAGCAAAGTCCGATCAAAGATAGTTTGAGGGTCATCAAAGAGGTAGACAGTAGTTCAGCACTCCTCTCTGGTTGTGGTAGGGTGATTCAGTTGCCCGTTGACAGGTGGGAAGAAACTGTCCCTGAATCTGGGAGTGTGCGTTTTCACACTTCCATACCTTTTGCCTGATGGGAGCGGGGAGAAGAGGGAATGGCCAGGATGCAAATCTCACAAAGTGTTAATGTAACTTAGTGGGTCAGGCAGCATCCCCATGAAAACATGGACCGGAGACGTTCGGGGTTGGGGCTCAGAACGGAAACGTCAACCATCCATGCCCTCCAGAGATTCTACTTGTCCCTCAGAGTAACTCCAGCGCTTTGTGTGACTTTATTTTGTAAACCAGCATCTGCAGTTCCTCGCGTCTAGTATTATGGAAATGTCTTCCCTAGAAGGACATCAACTGATGAAGAAGACATTTACCATCACCTTCTCATGGACAATAAGGTGTGGACAATACATTTGCTCTTTGCAGGCCATCTCCAAATTACGTGCATAAATTCTTAAAAATCTCAAAAATAAATTCAAAATAGAATAATAATTAGAATAATAATAATAATAATCATTATTAACTTTATTTCGGACTCAAGGTCCAGACAAGGGACAACATTACATCAAAATATACTGCATATAAAAACATCATAAAATACATGCAATATCTTAGTAATAGCATTCTTACCTGAGGTTGAAAATTGCTCCACAATATGCAGAGAATAGAACAAAGAAGTAACGCTTGATTAGGTCAACTCCTCCACCCTAAAAATCCCTCAATGTAACGGATCTAAATATGCATGGCCATGCAAGCTCGTGATAAATTCAGCAAGATAGCATAAAGAATTATGAGTTTGCATAATATAATGGGAGCTGATGAATTTCATTTCGGAGTCACGTGAGTGACTTCGTGAAGAGCCCGCCGGCGCGCATGCTCGACATATCGTCGTAACGCGTTGCTGCGACGGCTGGCGGTGGAGCGCGCTCCTCGCCAGCCCTTCATAAGGGGCCACGGAGGTGAGTATTCCACCTTTAGTTGGTGGTCCTTGTTGTCTGATTATGTCTTGCAGCAAGGACATGGATGGGAGTTTGAAGGGCCGGAGGACGTCAGGACGAGTTCGCCGGTCAACAGTTCCGGGGCCTTTACCATCGGCAGTACCTGCAGCGCAGGCCGGGACTCAGGCGGAGATGTGGGTAAGCCCTGTGTTCACAGGTCCAGATCCGCCAGCACACCACAGCTCGGAGGAGTTCGGTGAGGAGGAGTGTGGTGTGCCGCCAGAGCAGGGGGACCCTGCCATGGCAGTCAGGTTGTCAGCGGGCTCGCTGGCGACCTCGAGCAGGGCGCGTGCCGTTGCACGGCCTGTTCCACTCAGCCCTCCGAGAAGGGGGAGGGGAGGAGCCCAGAAGCCTAACCCTGTTAGGGCTAAGGCATTGCCTGTCGCGGAGGAGCGGTCAGGTTCCAGGGCGAGACCCGGGGCGGCTGTGAGGTCCAGCCGGCACACCCCGACTCTCGACGCCGGGACGGGTCGGTTGAGTTGGGTCTCGTCGCGGTCGCCGAGCCCCCCATGGATGGGTGGGCGAGACCATGCGTCGGCAACGTCCACGATGTGGGCAGCCGGCAAGACTGCGCGGGCCCCAGGCAGCCATGCTTCGGCTGGTGCCGACACCTCGCCGCATGTGCCCTTAGTGGCAGCGGCTTCAGCTCTCGCTAAACGGAGGCGATTGAACACGCCCGCGCAGGAATCGCGCAGTTTCGCCTCGGCGGCTGTTAGCGACAACTACCGGCACCGGCAGGGCCTCGACGAGGTGCGGGCCGATGACAGGAGCCCGGTTTTCTTTTCAGAGCCGGAGGACTCCGACCACCTGAGTGTTCAGGGTGAAGGGCGTATTGACCGTATGGAGCGGCTGCTGGAGCTCCTGCTTCAACGTCAACAACAGCAGGGCAGCAACAGGCACAGGGCGTCTTCACCAACATCTACTATCAGCCTGGAGCAGCACGAGGAGGAGGTTCTGGTGGATCCCGTACCACCTCCGGTGGAGGTGCCAGCGGAGGAACTTTTGGATGTGGCGACCAAATTCGCGGCCCCACATACGGCTGGTCTTCCTCTCAATTCAAAGCTGGCAGCCACAGTGGACTTTCTTAATAATCAGGTGCTGCAGGAAGAAGTCCTCATCCAGGCTATGAGCCGTCACAAGGCTCCATCAAACTGCAACTCCCTCAACGTGCCTGTGGTCAATACGCCAATATGGGGCAACATCAGTGCGGCTATCCGTCAACAAGAGCTACAATTGCAGCGGATCCTGAAACTCCTCACGGCCGGTATTACCGCCTTTGCGCGGTCGGTGGACGAGGACGAGCTGAATTTGGACCAGGAAGATGCTCTGGCCTTATTGTGCGCGACCCAGCACGAAATCAACGGGTTTCGCAAAAACAGCATCCGCCCAGCACTCAACCCGAAGTTTGCAGGATTGTGCAAACCACCGCCGCCGCCGCCGCCCCGTCAGCTCTTTGGTGAGGACCTCTCGAAGAGAGTCAAAGAGCTTGACGAACAAGCCAAAACGGTGGGGATCATGCGCTCTAAGAGTGCCCCCACACCGTCCGGCTCAAAAGCTCCATACATTCGCTCACGAGGGTCGGCCAGTGCCTCGACGAGGACTCACCCTCTAGCTCCACAACGACAACAACACCAGAACCAGCACCAAGGGTCTTTTTTAGGACAGGGTCGGCAGAGACCTTTTTGGAAATCGAAGACGCCGCGCCCTCAAGCCAACCCAGCACCTCCACGGCCACCCACACGTGTCAAGGACCGCCGGTAACCACGGAGGTGAGGGGGTCTGGTTCTCTCTTTTCTCTCTGTTTAACTTCCCATGTTGGTGGTCGTTTACGGTTGTTTTTGGATGCATGGGGTAATTTTACTGGTGATGAGTATGTATTGCGGAATATTCAGGGGCATAAAATTGAGTTTATTAATGGCGACATTCCTCCATCCCAGCACATGCCTGGTCGTACGTTCAAATTGTCTGCTGCAGAACAGGCAGCAGGTTACAAGGAAATTTTAAGTTTGGAACAGAAGGGTGTGATTGAGAAAACAGTGCATGAGCCAATTGAATTTGTTTCGAACATATTTACTAGACCTAAGAAGGATGGAGGCTGTTGTGTCATTATTGATCTAACCCGTTTGAATACGTTTGTAACATATACTCATTTTAAAATGGATACGTTTGAAACAGCCAAATCATTGATTTCTCATGGCTGCTTTATGGCATGCATTGATTTGAGGGATGCATATTATTCAGTATCCATCCAGAAAGATGATAGAAGGTTTTTGAAATTTATCTGGATGGGGCAACTTTGGCAGTATAAGGCTTTGCCTAATGGGCTTACTACAGCCCCTAGATTGTTCACTAAATTGGTGAAGCCAATCATGGCTTATTTGAGACAACGACATCATATAGTTATGGCCTATTTAGATGATGTCTTTATTGTGGGCCACACCCTGCAATTGGCTGAACAGGGTGTTGCAGCTGCTGTCAATATATTTCAACAATTAGGATTCATTGTCCATCCAGAGAAATCAAAGTTCTGCCCTGCCCAGGTAATTAATTACCTAGGGTTCACGGTGAACTCAATGAGCATGAGGATAACTATACCAATTAACAAAATTGAGGAAGTCACTAAGGTGTGCAGAGATTTAATTGGCACCAATATACCATCGATTCGGCATACAGCCACAGTAATTGGCAAGTTAGTGGCTTTGTTTCCGGCAGCACGATATGGACCTTTGCATTATCAGAATTTGCAAAGAGCTAAAATTACTGCGTTAAAATGGAACGCTGGTCATTACGATCGATCTATGCAGCTGCCGTCCGAAGCGATAACTGAGTTGCAATGGTGGGTGTGTCACATTAGCAACTCATTTAAGCCTGTCAGGGAGGCTAATCCGGTGGTATATTTACAGACTGATGCAAGCTCCAATGGCTGGGGAGCTACTGATAATTGCTCTAGTTGTGGGGGTAGATGGGACACCCTTGAGGCATCGATGTTGTTGACTCAAGGGATTAACTATTTGGAGTTGCTGGCAGCATTCCACGGACTTCGTGCATATTGTTCCAAGCTTGTTGGAGCACACGTCCGTCTCCAAATAGACAACACCACAGCTGTGGCATATTTAAACCATATGGGTGGTACCAGGTCAGTTTCGTGTGACAAATTGGCTAACTCAATTTGGCTCTGGTGTATTCAAAGAGACATTTGGATTTCAGCTACCTATTTGCCAAGTGAGCTTAATACTGTGGCGGACACCAGGTCACGCAAATTTAATGACAACATTGAATGGATGTTGCATCCTGAGATTTTTGCTAAAGTCACAGCCAAATTTGGTAAACCGGACATTGACCTTTTTGCGTCACGGTTGAACCATCAGGTACCAGCCTACGTTTCATGGGAACCAGATCCTGGGGCAATAGCGCTAGATGCATTCTCGCTGGACTGGGGGAATTGGGTTTTCTATGCCTTCCCTCCGTTTTGCCTCATCAGTCGGGTATTGCGAAAGATTCAGGCAGATGCTGCCAGGGGCATCCTTATTATACCCGACTGGCCCATACAGCCTTGGTATCCGGTGGTCTTTGACATGCTCAACGAACCTTGGGTCCTTTTGAAGGGTTGCCCACAATTGGTTACTCACCCTGTGTCAGGGGAGCCACATCCCTGCCATGGCTATTTAAATTTGTTGGCTTGCAGGTTCTGAACAGGCCGTTAGTCCAATACGGCCTCTCGGCTCGGACCATGGATACCATCGGGGCGTCGTGTCGAGAGTCCACAAGGCGAAGATACCGCTCGCATATTAAGAAGTGGGAAGCCTACTGCAGCCGCTCTCGCATCACGTACGATGACGTGACAATAACCGACGTCCTGGAATTCCTCGCGGGGTTGCACCATGATGAACACTTAAGTTACAGTGCCATCAACAGCGCCAGAAGTGCGCTATCATTCTACCTCAAGATTGGGGTAGGATCCAACAGGCTAGTGTCCAGACTCATGCGGGGTATATTCAATATGAATCCGCCTACACCACGCTATAATATCACCTGGGATGTCAGGGACGTATTAACCCTGCTCAGGACGTGGTCTCCCATGGAAGGGCTCCAACTGGACCAACTCACCATGAAGCTGGTGATGTTACTAGCGCTGACTTCAGCTCAGAGGGTACAGACACTACACAAACTGCGTGTCGACAGAATGACATCTACCCCTACAGAAGTAGTCTTTTTCGTTGACGAGCTACTAAAGCAGCATAGACCTGGGTGCACAGGGCTGCAGCTGAAGTTACCGGCATACCCCGCAGATGCTAGGCTATGTTTAGCCTCACATATCCGCCACTATGTCAAGGTGACGGCACGCATCAGAGGAATGGAGAGATACCTGCTTGTCACTCATAAGAGACCTCATCATCGAGTGACAGTCCAGACGATATCCAGGTGGCTTCGAGTCGTCTTGGGTAAGTCAGGTATCGACACTAATGTGTTCAAGTCTCATTCCACCAGGGCTGCATCGACGTCAGCGGCGAGGGTCATGGAGGTGCCCATGGACCAAATTCTCGCCACAGCAGGATGGGCGAATGAAGCTGTGTTCCAGCGTTTTTATAACAAGCCTGTTGCTGCTCCTCTACAGTTCGCAGAAGCCGTGCTGAATGCAGGTCAAGAACGTGGAGATGTCCCCGCATGAGGGGTTTTTGATTTGTTGTTAATAAATATGCTTTTGTTTTGCAGTATGAGCTATTGAGCCAGTTTGTCCTCCCATCCATCCCTGGTAGTGGTGTGTCAGCATGGACGTGGTCCAGGGCGTGTAATCACAGAAGCTTTGAAGTCTTCACGAAGTCACTCACGTGACTCCGAAATGAAATAGTAAGATTGAACGAGAACTTACCAGTTCGAAGGTTGATCTTTATTTCATGAGGAGTCGAAGTGAGGGATTTCGTGCCCTCCTCGCCCAACCCTCAATCACCTTCATCTGGTAATCTTAGTCAATTCAATCATACTATGCGAAGTCATTTCTATTGTTGGTTCTGTGATTCCACGCCGCTACTTTGAAGTATGTCGAGCATGCGCGCCGGCGGGCTCTTCACGAAATCCCTCACTTCGACTCCTCATGAAATAAAGATCAACCTTCGAACTGGTAAGTTCTCGTTCAATCTTACTATTCTCTCTCCAGAAAACAAAAGCAGTAAAAAGGAGCAGCGAGGACTATTGAATGCTTTGTGTCATGGTCTGGGCTGTGTCCACAACTCTCTGCAAACTGATCGGTCTGGAAATACTTGGTATAGTCCACAAACCACTTAGAGACATAGAAAATAGGTGCAGGAGTAGGCCATTCGGCCCTACGAGCCAGCACCGCCATTCAATATGATCATGGCTGATCATCCAAAATCAGTACCCCATTCCGGCTTTCTCCCCATATCCCTTGATTCCATTAGCCCGAAGAGGTATATCTAACTCTCTCCTACAAACATTCAGTGAATTGGCCTCCACTGCCTTCTGTGGCAGAGAATTCCACAGATTCACAACTCTCTGGGTGAAAACGTTTTTCCTCATCTCAGTCCGACAAGGCCTGCCCTGTACTCTTAAACTGTGACCCCTGGTTCTGGACACCCCCAACATCAGAAACAGCTTTCCTGTACCTTGGTTGGAGCAAAGCATAATCATAGATAGCTTCATTCATGGAATTCGGCAGAAGAGGGACCATTGATAAGGGTCATTGTTACAGGTGAGATGGCCATGAGGTGAATGAATAAAGATATTCTATTGATCATGGGATTCCATCTATAACACTTTGTATTGCCTGGTTTCTTCCTGCTGTAAAATTAACGAGAAAATCATCACACAAGAATTTTTGTACAAACTCCATGCTGTGGTGAAGTCTACTCTAACCAGGCTGATTGAGTAGGAAGCAGCATGGTCACAGCAGGAGCTGGTGTATGTATTGGAGAAACATGTTGGGAAGAGAAGGTTATTTTTGAAATGGCAAGTACACTGAATGCGGACTGTGCCAGAAATTGTAAAGTATCTCATTGAGGTTTTTTATTAGGCCCTGATGGGGCAGAAGATGTGAGCACAGATACGTTAATAAGAGTTAATTAGTGCCGAGCACACTTTTACAGTGAGGAAATGATATAACTGCCCATTTAATCCATTTTAATATTGTTATTTGGCAGAATAATGTTGACAAGTAGATGATAATTATTTTCTGTTCTTGTTTCAGATTATCGTTCTCCTTGAACAAACGTTAATTTATTAAACCATCTAAAAGCTGATCGTAAATCCAGACAGGTCTCAGGTGTGATTTTGATTGAAAGATGCTGCATTGGAAACATGCCCTTCAGTCCACTGGGTCCACGCTGATCATGGATCGCCTGTTCACACTAGTTCTGTGTTTTCCCACTTTCGCACCCACTCCCGACGCACGACGGGGAATTTACAAAGGGCAATTAACGTACAAACCCGCAAGTCTTAGGAATGTGGGAGGGAAACCAGAGTACCTGAAGGAAACGCACGTGGTCACAAATAGAACGGGGGAGTCTGGCGCTATGAGGCAGCAGCTCCAGCTGCTGCACCACTGTGGCATCCCTACTCCACTAAGTCACACCTATTATTCTACTATAAATGATGACCATCTCCTGTACTTTGAAATAATAGGCCACATTGAACCATTTAGCTGCACGGTGGTGCAGGGATAGAGTTGCTGCCTTACTGCACAAGAGACCCGGGTTCAATCCTGACTACGAGTGCTGTCTGTATGGAGTTTGCACGTTCTCCCCGTGATCTGCGTGGGGTTTCTCCTGTTTCCTCCCAAGCTCCCAAGATGTACAGTTTTGTAGATTACTTGCCTTGGTAAAATTGTAAATTGTCCCTAGTGTGTGTAGGATAGAGTTAGCGTTCCTGAATCGCTTGGCGGGCTGAAGGGCCTGTTTCCACGCAATATCTCTAAAATAAACTAAACATTGGTCATTGTGCTGGTGTGGGTCTCTGCCCAGCATTGCTGCTCACAGTCCTACACTTAGGCATCTGAACTCCCGGATCAGAACCATGGACCGGATGGAGCCTGAGCCATGGGTGGCATCTTGTCAAGACCCTGCCCCTGGCCGGCCTTGATCGGGTTCAGGAGCTTTGTTCGCTGTGGGAGAATGAGAACTATTCACAATTTAAAACAGCGCCAAAGCCCTGAGGCAATTATGGACAATAAATAAATGAAAAGCAAATACATTTTATTTTAGAAAATTAATTAAAACGCATAAAAACAATTATGTTCTTAAAATATTAACTCAAAATAATTGTTAAGAACACCATTGCTTTTGCGTCTTATTCCACAGGTCTAGAATCATCCTTGGAATCAATGGTGTTTCAGAGGCAATGTCTCATCTGTGATGGCACTGGATCTGAGTGGCAATTTTCCAGAGCAATGTTGGGGAGTGTTTCTCAGCAAGATTGGGCTCTGTCAATGGAGAGCAGCCAAGGAGCTAGATGGCAGATGAGCTGCCATCTGCCATTCAGCAAGTCCCCAACTTGCAAGCATTCACGCAAGCCTACAGTTTCTGGTTCTTCAAGCTGACAGAGATTCAGCCTTTTGTTCTTTCCTCATCCCTTTTCTTAGGATTATTTGCACCCTTGCTGTCTTTGGCTTAAAGATACATAAAAACAGGCCCTTCCACCCATTGAGTCCATGGATATGGATAGCAAATGTTCAGAGGGATTTGAGCCAAACATGAGCAGGTGGGACCACTGTTGCTGGGGCATCTTGGGCAAGATGGGCCGAAGGGCCTGTTTCCATTGCTATATGTCTCTATTCAAACTAGTTCTATGTTATCTCACTGTCTCATCCCATCCCTACACATTAAGGGCAATTTGACAAAGGCCAATTAACGTACAAATCCGCATGTCTCTGGAATGTGTGAGGAAACCAGAGTACCTGATGGAAACCCACCCAGACACTGGGAGAATGTGCAAACTCCGCACAGTCAATAGCCGAGGTCAGGATCAAATCCAGGTCTCTGGCACTGCCAGGCAACAGCTCTGCCAGCTCTGCCACTGTGCCATCTAAACTGTCTTACAGTCAACTATCAGCACAGCTCAAAAACAGGTAGAAGGAAGTGCAGAGGATGGTCTGGGTGATCTCACTCCCTTTTTCACTCATCTTTTGTTACCTTTATAATTACTTTTACGTTGCAGCTGTGGGAAATTGGTATGCAATAAAACCTCCAAACACAATGGCAAAGGCATTTGTTGGAGGGACTCGGCAAGTCAGGCAGCGCCTGTGGAGGAAACAGACAGCTAGCTTTTCAGATCGGAACCCTTCTTCAACACAGGTTCTGGAGTCTTGAAGAAGGTCCTGAAGTGAGTCTTAAAGAAGAGTTCTGACCTAAAATATCATCTGTCCATTTTCCTCCACAGATGCTGCCTGACTTGCTGAGTCTCTCCAGCAATTTGTTTCTTGCTCAAGATTTCAGCATCAGCAGTCTCATGTGTCTCTAAGAATAATACATTTGAACACAAAATACCGATGAGCATTCAAGTGCAGAATATAATGAAATATTGCACTGTCAGAAGATCCATTAGGAGCAGAATTAGGCCATTGGGCCCATCTAGCCGACTCTGCCATTCAGTCATGGCTGATCCATCCTTCCCTCTCAACCCCATTCTCCTGCCTTCTCCCCATAACCCCTGACACCCTTGCTAAACAGGAATCTGTAAATCTTCACCTTAAAAATATTTATTGACTTGGCCTCCACAGCCATTTGTGCCAATGAATTCCACAGATTCACCACCGTCTGACTAAAGAAATTCCTCCTCATCTCCTTTCTGAAGGTACGTCCTTTTTTTCTGAGGCTGTGGCCTCTGGTCCTGGACACACCCACTAGTGGAAACATCCTCTCCAGATTCACTCTATCCAGGCCTCATCGGATGAACAGAAAAGATTCCATGGTATAAGTTTGAGCAAGGCTGTGAAGATTCCTCCCCCTCTCCATTCAATGTCCTAGTTAATGTCATTCCAACAATCATCACCAGAAGACAAGCTATCTGATCACCAGTACACTTTAATAGTAAGATTAAATGAGAACTTACCAGTTCGAAGGTTGATCTTTATTTTATGAGGAGTTGCGATGAGGGATTTCGTGAAGACCCCGCCAACACGCATGCGCGGCATCCTTCAAAGCAGCGGTGTGGAATTACAGACCCGACCAAAAGTAAGGATATTAAGATTAAACTTTGAACTAACCAGTTGAACATAATGATCGAGGGTTGGGAGCGGAGGGCACGAAATCCCTCATCGCAACTCCTCATAAAATAAAGATCAACCTTCGAACAGGTAAGTTCTCGTTTAATCTTACTATTTTACTTCGGAGTCACGTGAGTGACTTCGTGAAGACTTCAAAGCTCTGTGATTACACGCCCTGGACAACGTCCATGCTACCACACTGCCGCAATCCTGATGGAGGAAGTTTGTTAATGCAATCCAGACTGGACAAGCTGAAACCAAAAAATAATGGAGATTTATTAAAACAAATCATAAACAACCCCCTGTCTGGGGACAAATGATATTAGGGAGCGGCCCTGAGTACTGCATCCGCATATGTTGCAGGTCCAGCCAATGGCTTGTGGTAGAACCGTTGGAAGGTTGACTCACTGGCCCATCCTGCTGTAGCGAGGACGTGATCCATGGGCACCTCCATGGCCCTCGCTGTTGATGTGGATGCAGCCCTGGTGGAATGAGATTTAAAAATGTGAGTGTCAATACCTGCTGCACCCAACACTTCCCTGAGCCACCTGGAGATCGTCTGCACTGTCACCCGGTGATGTGGTTTTTTGTGGCTTATGAGCAGTCCTTGTTCTGAGTTCCTGATTGGCTGGGTTGATTCGATGTAGTAACGGAGGTGGGCGACTGTGCAGAGTGTGGCATCAGTGGGGTACGCCTGGAATTCCAATTGCAGCCCCGTAGTCCCGGGTCTATGCTGCTTCAGCAACTCTGCAACGTAAAATGTTACTTTCCCAGGGGTAGAGAGCATATTGTCAATGCGTAACTTTTGAAGCGCCTGTACCCGCTGAGCAGACGTGAGTGCCATCAACATGACCACCTTTAGGGTGAGTCGGTGAAGTGGTAACCCCACCATGGGAGACCATGATCTTAAAAGGGACAGGACCACTCCTGCGTCCCAGACAACGTTATATCTGGGCCGTGGTGGGTTGGTATTAAATACACCCCTCATGAACTTTGACACCAGATTGTTGGTCCCCACTCCTACCGGAAGGTACGAGGACAGCGCACTCCTGGCGCTATTGATGGCACTATAGCTGAGACCTTCATCGTAATGGAGGCCTGCCAGGAATTCCAGGACGTCAGGTATCGTGGCAGAATCATAGGAAACATTCTTCCTTGAGCAGTATAGCTCCCATTTCCTGATCTGGATCAGGTACTGCCGTCTGGTAGATGTTGTGCACGATGCAGCGATTACATCCATGGCCCTCGATGAAATCCCGGTGTTTATTAAAGGCCATTTCAGAACCTGCAGATCAACAGGTTTAGACAGCCGTGGCACGGATGCGACGCGCCAGTGCCAGGATTAGTTACCAATTGTGGGTTGTTTGCAATTTGCACCCAAGGATGTTTCAACATCTGGGAGACCACCGGGTACCATGGTTGTGTCGGCCAGTCGGGTATTACCAGAATGCCTGACGCAGAGTCCAATTTGATCTTCTGCAATACCCAGCTGATGAGGCAGAATGGGGGAAATGCGTAGCAATACCATTTCCCCCAGTGGTGCGAAAAAGCATCCAACGCCACTGCCCCAAGGTCTGGTTCCCACGATACATACGTAGGTATCTGATGGTTCAACCTAGAAGCAAATAGGTCAATATCTGGTATACCAAATTTTGTTGCAATTTCAGCAAACACATGGGGATTCAGCATCCACTCGATGTTATCATTGAACACTCGTGACCTGGTGTCTGCCACTGTATTGAGTATCCCCGGGAGGTACGTTGCTGATATCCAAATATCCCTTTTGATGCACCAGAGCCAAATTGTATTTGCCAAATCATTACAAGATACTGACCTGATACCACCCATATGATTTATATAGGCTACCACCGTGGTATTGTCTATTTGAAGGCGGACATGTGCATGACGCAAAGTATTGCAATATGCCCGTAACCCATGAAAGACCCCCAGCATCTCCAGATAATTAATGCCTTGTACTTGGAGAAGGGTGAACTCATGAGCGTCCCATCTACCACCGCAGCTGGTTATGGTGTCAGTTGCTCCCCAGCCTTGTGCGCTTGCATCAGTTTGCAACAGAACTGTTGGATTTGGGAGAATGATGGGTTTGGAACTTCCTCTAATACCGTGAACCCACCATTTCAACTCGGTTTTTTCCCCTCTGGCCAGTTGCATAGGTCTGTCAAAATGTCCGGCATTCAATTTTAACGCCAGAATTTTGCTTTTTTGTAATTTCCGTTAGTGCAATGGACCATAATTTACAGCAGGGAACGTAGCTACCAGCTTCCCAATTACCTTTGCAACCTGCCGAATGGTTGGCCTGTTGCTGTCAAGTAAACTGATGCATGCATGTTGAATGTCCACCACTTTGTCAATTGGGATGGTGATTTTCATCTGGTTAGTGTCTATAGTGAACCCCAAATAGTCCATGACCTGCGAAGGGTTGAACTTGGATTTGTCTGGATGGATTATAAACCCCATTCTTTGAAACAAAGAGATGGCGGCTGAGACTGCCAGCTGGGCTAGCGCTAGGGTTTCCCCCGCTATGAATATGTCATCTAAATATGCCATTATGACATGGTTTCGTTTCCTAAGATGTGCCAATATAGGTTTAACAATTTTAGTAAATAGTCTCGGCGCTGTTGTAATCCCATTAGGCAAAGCTTTATATTGCCATAATTGACCTTCCCAGACAAATTTCAAGAACCTTCTATGTTGTTTAGCGATAGGCACTGTATAATATGCATACTTCAGATCAATGCAAGTATCCATGACTGACCAACTGCTTGGCTGTCTCAAACGTCTCCATTTTGAAATGGGTATATTGTACGAAAGCATTCAACTGGGTTAAGTCGATGATATTCCGACAGCCTCCATCCTTCTTGGTTCTAGTAAAGATGTTGGATACAAACTCCAGTGGCTCATGCGTCGTTTTCTGTATTACCCCTTTTTCTTCCAATCGTAGTATCTCAACATGAGCCCGCTCCTTCTCTAATTGAGAGAGTGCAAATCTGCGACTAGGCTCATGTTGCGAAGGGGGATCCCTGCCATTAATAAACTCTATCTCATAACCCTGAATGCTTTGTAAAATAAAAGGATCCGTAGTTATGGTATCCCAGGTAGACCAGAAATCCCGTAGCCGTCCCCCCACTGGTGAGGTTACTATTGCTACTTTGTGGAAGGAACCAGGCCCCCTTACCTCCAAGGTAAGCGCCGGGGTCTGGACTGTGGTGTTTTTGCTCCCCGTGTGGCGTGGCCCTGTTGCCGCATCTTCCAAGCCGGCTTGGGCTGGCCTTGGACTAAAAAAGGCTTCTGCTGTTGGGGCCCCGGCGTGGAGTATGTTGTTTGCGGGTATGTTCTGGAGACCTTGTCCACCGGTGTGCGGGACCTGACCGAGGAACGTGGTTGCTGCCTGGTGTAAACGTGAGCCTTAGATGAATGAGGCTGCCTCATCATCCCCACAGTCTTGGCCTCCTCGTCCAGCTCTTTCACCCATTTAGGTAGGTCTTCCCCAAACAGCTGCCTTGGTGGTGGTGCGGTGGAGGTGCTGCATAATCCCGCAAACTTGGGATTTAAATTTGGCCGGATGGAGCTTTTCCTAAAGCAGTTTATTTCAAACTGGGTGTTGCACAAGAGCGCTAGTGCATCCTGCTGCTCCTCGGAAACACTCGTGGCATCCAGAGACCGAGCAAACGCCGTGATACCTGCCGTCAGCAGTTTCAGGATCTTCTGGAGCTTGCCCTCCTTGATCCTTGCGTTGGTAGACATGTTCCCCCATATTGCTGTATTTACCTTCGGAACGTTGAGGGAGTTGCAGTTCGCTGGTGCTTTATATCTCGCCATTGTTTCCGTGAGCACGGTATCCTGGAGCTGGTGCGTAGTCAGGAAATCAACCGAAGCCGCTATCTTGGGATGTAATGGGTCCCCTGCTGTAGCAGGCGACCCAAATTTCGAGACCGCCTCCAACATTTCCTGTGGGTCCTCGAGCTCTCCCTCCTCCTCTGACTCACCCATACTTCCTTGCTGGCTCTCAATAAGCGATGGTGAGATGGAAGGTGGCGGCTGTACGTAGCTCCCAGACCTCTGGGACTGCCGTTCCTGATGCTCCAGGTCCCGTTTATAGAGCACCTCCACCATTCGCTCCAACCGGGCCATACAACCGTCACCGCTGCACGCGGGCCACTGGTCGTCTTCCCCAGCCTCTCCAGAGGAACTGGGGCTTCCAGCAGTTGTCAGCACCCCCACGGAATGCACTGCCAGGAAGTCGCCAGCTCCCACTCCAGTGGGGTTGTGCGACTCCCGCACGGACATACCGCTGGTCCGCCGTCGTTTGGACAGCAGCGGCCCCTCTGTCTGGTGGGAGGGAAGAGGGCTTGAGTCAGTGCCTGCACCAGAAGCCAGACTCCTCGATGTCCGTGCGGGCTTACCACCACAGTGTTCCACACATAAACGGGAATGTGGCGGCGCATGGTCTGCTATACCCGCCTCAGCAGGGGTGCTGGACCGTACTTTGATGCCACCGGCCCGCACTACGGCAGCCTGTTCCGGTGGTGTGCCGGTACATCCTGCCCCCACAGGGATCCTCGGCACGCCAGCATTGCCACTGGTCTGCTTCCTTGCAGGTTTACGCAGTGGCTTGTCCCTGCCTGCCGCACCGACAAGGCTGGACTTTAGCGAGGCTTCCCCCCTGTTCTGCCCACGAGGGACCTCTAAAGGGGGGGATGCACCCGCAGACACGCTTGCTCCAAGAGCCCCACGTGCCTTACCTCCAGCCCTGGACTTGGGCACTGGAGGCCTGGAGTCAGGGTCTCCCAGCCCCTGCTCCTGCGCGGACACCCTCTTCTTTGCCAGAGGGGTTGTGCCGGGTCTGACCAGCTGCCCAGAGCTCCCCGACTGCCGCGACTTCTTCCCCGGTGGTGTCTCAGCTGCTCCCTATGTAGCGGGCAGCTCCGGGGACTTCACTCGCTGAACGCGACTCTGAATCCTCCTTCCTCCTTCCATGGCCCTGCAAAACAATGCAGAGCACAACGAACCAGCTTAAGGTTAACTTACCTGCAGCTGCTTACCTTTTTGAAGGAGCCGGTTGAGGGAGCGCACTCCCCCCCCCAGCTGCCGTGAACAAATGCGCGCGACGATATGCCGCGCATGCGTGTTGGCGGGGTCTTCACGAAGTCACTCACGTGACTCCGAAGTAAAATTTGCTGCGTCAGATTGTGTTGTCACCTTTAATTTACAACAACAGTAACAACATGTAAAATGTACTTCCTCGCTTGTGAAGCATGGTAGGACCTCCTGCAGTTGTGAAAGCTGTTATATAAATGCAAGTCCTCTCTTTCTGGCCTGGAGACCACAGCTATCAATGAAGACCAGTTGTAATAGAAATTCTTAAAACTGCAGATGGTGGGAATCTGAAATAAAAACAGACACACTCCACAGAGTAACCAACATCTGTGGAATCGGAAATGTGGATTAAAGTTTTGAGTTGAAGGTCATCCATCAGAACGTTAAGGTCCACGATGTTAGCTCATCTTTCCCTTTCTGCAGAGATCACCTGGCTCTGCTGATTGCTTCCAGCATTTCCTGCTGCTAAATTATTTTCTACTGCTGTATGGTCCTGTCTATGACCATGTATAGACCACAAAACAATACAGTGTGCAGGAAGGAACTGCAGATGCTGGTTTGAACTGAAGATAGATACAAAAAGCTGGAGTAACTCAACGGGACGGGCAGCATCTCTGGAGAGAAGGAATGGGTGACATTTCTGGTCGAGACCCTTCTTCAGACGAACATTACAGCAAAGGTACAGGCCCTTTGGCCCACAATATCTATGTCAATCATGATGCCAAGACCAACTCTTATCTGCCTGCCTACCTTCCTCTATATACGTTCATTCCCAAATATCCATGTGCTTATCCAAGAACCTCTTAAATGCCGCTATCAGGTAGTTGTGGACTTGGACCGCAAGATCCTTCTGTACGTCAATACTGCTAAGGGTCGTCGTTAATCGTGGATTACCCCCTTACAGTCAAGATCTCAAAGTGCAACACTTCCCACCTGCTGAGATTAAATGTATATTGGTACATCTCTGGGCTTGCTTGCGTGAGGCTCACTGGAAAGGTGGTAGAGACATGTACTCGCAAAACATTTATGAAATATCTGAGTTAACTTTATAGAGCTGCATCATGACTTTCTGATTCTTATTCAGACCCGACCAATGAAGGCAAGCATACCATACCAGCATAGGAACAGCATCTCATATTTCGCTTGGGCAACTTACAACCCAGTAGTATAACTATTGATTTCTTTAACTTCAAGTAACCCTTGCATCCCCTCTCTCTCCATCCATGCTCAACCCGTTGCACCAGGTTCAAGGTCATCTTGTTGAGTCTCATTGTCTGTAACTTGTTTTCACCTACCACCCAGCTAATAATGGTCTGTTTCCTTTAACTTCAGTACTTTTTTGCATGTCTTTCATTCATTTGTTCTATATCTCTCTACTTCACCGTCGATAGATCCTGTTTCCCTTTCTCCTGGCTCTCAGTCTGAAGAAGGGTCTCGACCCGAAACGTCACCTATTCCTTTTCTCCAGAGATGCAGCCTGACCCGCTGAGTTACTCCAGCATTTTGTGTCCTTCTTCAGTTTAAACCAGCATTTGCAGTTCCTTCCTACACAAACCATGCGTCTTTTCCGCTGTTTTCAATGAACCATTTTCTGTTAACGAGTTTCTAAAATGATCTGGATTGCCCATAAATGACAAACAAGTAAAACCTTTCTGATCGTTAAACATTAATGTCCTTGAGTGATATACAATGACAAGATTTAAATCAGACTAATTGCATAATTACAAAGCTCAGCGCATTACCAAGCGTGACGCTGTTATCAAGATGATTATCGACTTTTCCCTTCATCTCCTCAAATGGTTTAGGCCCACCCTCAGCCAAAGGGCAGCAAAGTTGAGTTAGATAAAGCTCTTAGGGCTAACGGAATCAAGGGATATGGGGAGAGAGCAAGGAAAGTAGTGACCATAATATGATTAGTTTTAATCTACAATTTGAGAGGGAGAAGGGTAAATCGGAGGTGTCAGTATTACAGTTGAACAAAGGGGATTATGGAACCATGAGGGAAGAGCTGGCCAAAGTTGACTGGAAAGATACACTAGCAGGGATGACAGTGGAAAAACAATGGCAGGTATTTCCGGGAATAATACAGAACGCGCAGGATCAGTTCATTCCAAAGAGCAAGAAAGATTCCAAGGGGAGTAAGGGGCGACCGTGGCTGACAAGGGATGTCAGGGACAGTATAAAAATAAAAGAGAAGAACAACATAGCAAAGATGAGGGAAGGCAGAGGATTGGGTAATGTTTAAAGAGCAACAGAAGATAACAAAAAAGGTAATATGGGGAGAAAAGATGAGGTACGAAGGTAAACTAGCCAAGAATATAAAGGAAGATAGTAAAAGCTTCTTTAGGTATGTGAAGACGAAAAATTTAGTTAAGACCAAAGTTGGGCCCTTGAAGACTGAAAAGGGTGAATTTATTATTGGGAACAGGAAATGGCAGATGTGTTGAACAGGTACTTTGGATCTGTCTTCACTAAGGAGGACACAAACAATCTTCCTGATATAGTAGTGGCCAGAGGATCTGGGGTGACGGAGGAACTGAAGGAAATCCACAATAGGCAGGAAATGGTGTTGTGTAGACTGATGGGACTGAAGGCTGATAAATCCCCAGGGCCTAATGGTCTGCATCCCAGGGTACTTAAGGAAGTGGCTCTAGAAATCGTGGACGCATTGGTGATAAGTTTTCAATGTTCTATAGACCCAGGATCAGTTCCTGTGGATTGGAGGGTAGCTAATGTATTCCAACTTTTTAAGAAAGGCAGGAGAGAGAAAACAGGGAAATATAGACCAGTTAGCCTGACATTGGTGGTGCGGTAGATGCTGGAGTCAATCATAAAAGGTGAAATAGCAGCACATTTGGATAGCAGTAACAGGATCGGTCCGAGTCAGCATGGATTTACAAACGGGAAATCATGCTTGACTAATCTTCTGGAATTTTTTGAGGATGTAACTAGGAAAATGGACAAGGGAGTGCCAGTGTATGTAGTGTACCTGGACTTCCAGAAAGCATTTGATAAGGTCCCACAGAGGAGATTAGTGGGCAAAATGAGGGCACATGGTATTGGGGTAGAGTGCTGACATGGATAGAAAATTGGTTGGCAGACAGGAAACAAAGAGTAGGGATTAACGGGTCCCTTTCAGAATGGCAGGCAGTGACTAGTGGGGTACCGCAGGGCTCGGTGCTGGGATCGCAGCTATTTACAATATACATCAATGATTTGGATGAAGGGATTTCAAGTAACATTAGCAAATTTGCAGATGACACAAAGCTGGGTGGCAGTGTGAACTGTGAGGAGAATGCTATGAGAATTCAGGGTGACTTGGACAGGTTGGGTGAGTGGGCAGATGCATGGCAGATGCATCTGGATAATGCATGTGGATAAATGTGAGGTTATCCACTTTGGTAACAAAAACAGGAAGGCAGATTATTATCTCAATGGTGTCAAGTTGGGAAAAGGGGAAGTACAATGGGATCTGGGGGTCCTTGTTCATCAGTCAATGAAAGTAAGCAGGCAGTGAATAAAGCAAATGGCATGTTGGCCTTCATAACAAGGGGAATTGAGTGTAGGAGCAAAGACGTCCTTTTGCAGTTGTACAGGGCCCTGGTGAGACCACACCTGGTATTGTTTTGGTTGCTAAATTTGAGGAAGGACATTCTTGCTATTGAGGGAGTGCAGTGTAGATTCACAAGGTTAATTCCCGAGATGGCTTGACTGTCATATGCTGAGAGAATGGAACGGCTGAGCTTGTATACTCGTTAATTTAGAAGGAGGAAAGGTGATCTTTGTTGAAACAATAAGATTATTAAGGATTTGGACATGCTAGAGGCAGGAAACATGTTCCCGATGTTGGGGGAGTCCAGAACCAGGGGCCACAGTTTAAGACTAAGGGGTAAGCTATTTAGAATGGAGATGAGGAAACACTTTTTCACACAGAGAGTGTGAGTCTGTGCCTCAGAGAGTGGTGGAGGAATTCTCTGCCTCAGATGGCGGTGGAGGCCAGTTCTCTGGATACTTTCAAGAGAGAGCTAGATAGGACTCTTAAAGATAGCGGAGTCAGTGGATATGGGGAGAAGGCAGGAACGGGGTAATGACTGTGGATGATCACATTGAATGGCGGTGCTGGCTCGAAGGGCTGAATGGATTACTCCTGCATCTATTATCTATTGTCTATTGACAGGGTACTGATTCTGGATGATCAGCCATGATTCGTATTGAATGGCAGTGCTGGCTCGAAGGGCCGAATGGCCTACTCCTGCACCTACGTTCTATGTTTCTATATTTCTGTGCATTTACTGTATGTGTAGAAAGAAGGATCTGAAGATGATGGTTTACAAAAAAGGACACAAAGTGCTGGAGTAGGCATCATCCCTGGAGAACATGGATAGGTGACGATGTTTCAGGTCAGGACCCTTCTTCAGACCGACCCTTCCTCTTGGTATACATTTATCTGGACCTTGAGTCCAAAGCCAGTTGACAAAAATTCATAGGATCATAGAATACTACAGCATGAACACATCCATGCCAACCGAATCTCTGCAAATGCCTCCTGCCTGCAAGAGGCCCATATCCCGAAGTAATGGTAGAGTTGCTGCCGTAGGGACACCCATTCGATCCTGACTACGGATGCAGTCTGTACGGAGTTTGTATGTTCTCCCTGTGACCACATGGGTTTTCTCCGGGTGCTCCAGTTTCCTCCCACACTCCAAAGAAGTACAGGTTTGTAGTTAATTGGCTTTGATTAAATTGTAAATTGTCGCTAGTGCGTAAGTTAGTGTTAGTGTACAGGGTGATCGCTGGGCAGCGTAGACTCAGCGAGCCGAAGGGCCTGTTTCCGCGCTGTATCACGAAAGTCTAATGTTAAAGTAAAATATTTCCTCTACATCTTTCCAAATGCCTATAAAAGTTGTGATTTTACTTCGGAGTCACGTGAGTGACTACGTGAAGAAGCCCCGCCTGGCGCTGGATCGGCATTACGTCGACGCTATCGGCAGAGGAAGAGCTGCAGAGCGCAGCTCCAACACAGCGGTAAGGAAACGGCCCGCAGGTAAGTAAAATTATTTTACTTCCAGGGCGTTTTCTAAAAACTCCGTAGGCTGGTAGGTAAACCAGGAGGAGTTAAAATAAAAATAAAAATGTTTTAAAAAATCGCGGGTAAAACGTGCGTCCCGGGGTGTAGAAAAGTCGGGACAGCAGATTATTGCGGATTGGTTCCGATACCGGTGGCGGATTGAATTACCCGTTAGTGAGCCTTTGGTTGCTCCACAAACAAAACTTTGAAAACCCAGTGCCTAAAAAGTAAAGAAAGAAGCTTGAAAGGCCTGAGGTTCTGAAAGATCCTGAAAGGAAAGCCTTTGGCTAAGTATGGATCTAATGGAGAAAATACTCCAAACAACATCAACCAAGGGTCTAAGTACCCAGAATATTCCCAGGCAGCCCTTGAGGGGGTTCCATATACATGAATATGGTGCCAGTTTGAATTGGGAATTAAAACTCCAGTGCCTGGGATTGGGCTGGAGGAAGTCTCCTTGAACAAGTTTCAGGAGTACCAGGGCTGTATGAGACTGACCCTCAAAGTGGTGTTTGTGGTCAGAAGTACCCACCATAATACAAATCCAGGTGTGTCTGATGCGGCACAAAGTTTACTATACCTGGAGGAGGCGGTGAGGCCATGGAAGGAAACCTGGCGGCCAATGTTAATTATATGGCCTCTCACCTGCCTCAAAATAGCTGTTATGGTTGAGACAGCAAATTTGGATTTAAACACCTATTTATTGTGGTCAGAAGTACCCACCACAATACAAATCCAGGTGTGTCTGATGGGGCACAAAGTTACTATACCTGGAGGAGACGGTGAGGCCATGGAATGAAACCTGGCGGCCAATGTTAATTATATGGTCTCTCACCTGCCTCAAGAAAGCTGTTATGATTAAGACAGCAGATCGGATTAAAACACCTATTATTGTACCTCAAAGAAGGTACCTATGGTGAATCCGGCTTTTTTGGGCGCCAATGTCAGCAATAATGCGGGCGCAGGAATTACGATTCAAAGAATCCTCAAGCTAATTTTGGCATCACTGTCTTTTGGAAGACAAGCTGGAAGGTTGTGGAATGACCAAAGTTCAGAATAAAAAACATATGTTGGGCTTATTCTGCAACTCATTTTGAGATAAAATATATAAAATGGAAGATTACCATTCGGCCTCTTTTACATCCAAGTTTTTTCAGAGTTGTGCAGGGCAAGCAATGTTCAAGCTCTTGGTTATTTGTTCAGAGGAAGTCTAAACAAATTAAAGAAATGGATGAAGAGGCAAAAACTGTTGGCCTTGTGAAACCCTTCAGTTTGGCCAGAAAGGCTGGTCATATGAGAAGGGGATTTGATTTTGGAGCTTGAACGAGCCGAGGAGAGTATGATAAGGAAGAATTACCAGCCAGCACAGCCGAATGTACACCCATTTATTGGGAAAGGAGATCATTTTGTCACAGTTGGAGAGGTACAAAAACTTTATCCTATTAAAGGAGGATGTTTGGATGAACCTCAGATTGGTGGTAGACTCCGAATGTTTATAATGAAAGGGAGGTATGGATCCATTGGGACACAATAAGCCTAATCATTCTTTGATGTTCAGTCTTGAAAGTATTAAAATTGACAAAAGAGGTTAAGTATTTGTGTGAGAAAGGAGTTATTGAGAAAACAGGAGAGGATCCACAACAATTGTATCAAATTTCCCCAGACCGAAGAAAGATGGGGGTTGTAGAATCAATTTAGATCTCACACTATTGAATACATTTGTCCAGTATAAACATTTTAAAATGGACACATTCAACACTGCAATGCAGCTGGTATCAACAGGTTGTTATATGGCTACAATAGATTGAAGGATGCATATTTTCGGTCCCAATTCACCATTGTTTCGCAGGTAATTAAAGTTATGGATGGGACAGCTGTGGCAATACAAAGCTTTGCCTAATGGATTAAGCCAGCACTTGCACTGCTAAGGACACAAAAAATAAACACATCGTTATGGCTTATCTAGATGACATTTTAATTGTCAATGCTAATCAGGAGTCAGCTGGAAAATCAGTCTCAGCAACTACAAGTTTGTTTGAGAAGTTGGGTTCCTGATCCATCCAACAAATCTAAGTTACAGCCATCCCAAACCATTGACTATCTGGGGTTGTGATTAACTCAGTTACCATGTTGGTAACTTTACCAATGGATAAGGTGTTGGATTTGACAAATGTGTGTCAGAACCTGATTAACAAACCTTATCCCTCCATCCGAGAGATTGCCAAGGTTATTGGTAAATTGGCAACAGCATTTCCAGCAGAAGAGTTGGTCGTCTACATTACCAAAATCTTCAAAGGGCAAAAATTCAAGCGCTTATTCAGCGAGCAGGCCATTTTGATAGGCCAATGCAATTGCCTAAGGAAGCTTATCAGAATTACATTGGTGGATTGAGTATGTTCCATAAGCTGCTAAGAACATTTAGTTCATCAGCCAGCAGTGTTTTTGCAAACTAAAAAAGACGCAAGTTCTCCCGGATGGGGGGCTATGGATAATGAGACCAGCTGTGGAGGCAGATGGGCTGTCCAAGAGGATTTTTGCTCCAAACATATGGTATTAAATATTGGAGCTGCTGGGAGCATTGATGGATTAAAAGCTTATTGCTCTTCATTAAATATTTGCATGTCCAAGTACAAATAGATAATACCACAGCTGTGGTATATATCAATCACATGGGTGGTGTCAGATCAATATCATGTGATCATCTGGTAAACCAGATGTGGCAATGGTGTATGGCAAAAAATAAAAAAATAAATAAAAATAAAAAATAAATAAAATATTGGCTTTCAGCTATTTATCTCTCGGGGAGAGACAATGTTGTGGCAGACAAAAGATCACGAATATTTAAAGACAATACAGAATGGATGTTAAATCCACAAATTTCAAAAATATTGTCAGTTGGTATGGAGTACCGGACATTGATCTGTTTGCATCTAGATTGAATCACCAATTGCCCAAATACGTGTCTTGGGAACACGATCCAGGGGCAGTAGCGGTGGATGCTTTCTCGCTACACTGGGAGAATATGTTCTTTTATGCTTTTCCCCATTCTGTCTCATTGGGCAATGTCTCAAGAAAATAGCGCAAGACGCTGCCAAAGGCATTTTGGTGGTGCCAAATTGGCCCACGCAGTCATGGTTCCCATTGATGCTAAAGTGATTTTGAACCATGTATGACAATTCCCAGTTGCGACAATCTGTTGACACAACCAGTAACAAAAGAAATTCATCCATTGCATGATCATATGAATTTGTAAATCTGCAGGTTCTGACCAGACCGTTGCAAGAGTTTGAACTGTCGGACAGGACCATGGATGTTATAGATGCAGCTTGGAGGAATAGCACTAAAAAATAATATATGTCGCATAGAAGGAAATGGGAAGTTTTTGTACACTGTCAAAGATATCTTATCATACTGCAAACATTTCAAATGCATTGGAGTTCCTTGCTGGGTTACACTTTGATGA
Source organism: Raja brachyura (assembly GCA_963514005.1). Next base: position 33,857,575 of record OY740801.1, read on the forward strand.
GCATTTGAGTTATAGTGCCATTAATTGCGCTCGTAGTGCATTGTCATCCTATTTAGGACAAATTTCGGATCGGGATTCAGTTGGGTCTCACCCATTTGTATCCCGATTCATGAAAGGAATTTCAATAAAAATCCTCCCAAGGCCAGATATACAGAAATTTGGGATGTTAGCATTGTTCTCACTTTGCTTAAACGATGGACTCCAATTAATTCAATGTCTTGCAGAAATTAACATTCAAGGTGGTAATGTTAATGGCATTGGTATCAACTCAAAGAGTACAAACTTTGCAATTGTTACGGTTGAATTGCATGCATGTGACTACAGATAACATTGTGTTTTATGTTTATGACTTGAAAAACAAAGCAGACCAGGAAGAACTGGAATGAAGGTAATGTTTAAAGCATATCCTATTGATGAAACATTGTGTGTAGTTAAGCATTTAACTCAATACATTGAGGTAACCAAAAAATTCAGAGGTTCTGAGAAAGCGTTATTGATAACACACAAAAAGCCACATACAAAAGTTTCAGTTCAAACCATTTCTAGATGGTTAAAGCAGGTTTTGGGTCTAGCAGGAATAGACACTGATGTGTTTAAATCTCACTCCACTAGGGCGGCAGCTACGTCCGTGGCAAAGGTACAGGACGTACCACTCGATAAAATTTTAAAGGCCGCAGGGTGGTCTATAGAAGAGATTTTTTCAAAGTTCTACAATAACCTGTTGTCACGGTGCCAGGATTTGGACACGCAGTACTGGGTTCTCTTTAAATGCTTGCTTTGTTTTATATTATCAATTTATATTATCGATTTATGTTACCATTGACATCATTTATCAATTTATTTTGTAATTTTCCCCTGCGATAGAGGGGTTATTATTAAAAAGTTGTTCTTTTTATGATTAAAGGACTTATTACATAAATTGTAACAATGTCTTAAAATACTATTTACTCACTACTGTTTTGACTAAACAGAGAGTCGTATGAAATGAATTTACGACATAAAAAACACAGAGCTTTAGAATCTTCACGTAGTCACTCACGTGACTCCAAAGTAAAACAGTGAGATTAAACGAGAACTTACCTGTTCGAAGTTTGATCTTTATTTTATGAGGAGTTACGATGAGGGATTACGTGCCCTCCAATCCCAACCCTCATAATGTAAATGATCATCTGGTAGTTCTAGTCTATTTTGAGCCTTACTATTTTACTTCGGCTATTGGTTCTGTGTTTTTCATGCCGCTGCTTTGAAGTATGCCGATCCAGCACCAGGCGGGGCTTCTTCACGTAATCCCTCATCGTAACTCCTCATAAAATAAAGATCAAACTTCGAACAGGTAAATTCTCATTTAATCTCACTATTGCATCTGCCATTACCACCTCCATTGGCAGCTCAATCCAGATAAAGATCTCCTTTTGCATGAAACCCCCCCCTCCCCCTTTAGATTTATTTCAAAATGTCTTCCCTTTCACCTTAATTGTAATTGTAATTGTAATTAATTTATTAGCCAAGTGTGTAAAAACATAGCAGGAATTTGATTTGCCATATGGTCATACCAAAAAAGCAACAAGACACACGACTAAATAAAAGTTAACATAAACACCCTCCACAGCGGCTCCCCCACATTCCTCACTGTCATGGAAGGCAATAAAGACTTATCTTCTTTCCTCCTTGTTCTCCCATGGACAGGGCAGTCGCAGCCGACGATCACAGCTCCTGCGATCGGGGCGGTCGAAGCTCCCACAATTGCAGCTCCCGAAGTCGATCCCCAGCAAGAGGCCGCCAGATCCACGCTGTTAGGCCGCAGTGCGGATGGAAAAACGATATGAAAATTGTTGCATCTCCGTCGAATTAAGATATTAAAACAAGTTTACTCCCCTCCCCCACACCCTCCACATAACACAAAACTAAAGGTATACAAAAACATACATTTAACAACAGACTAAAAACAACAAAAGAAGAAAATGGACGAGATAGACTGCTGGCGAGGCTGCCATCGTACGGTGCCACCCAGTATTAAACATGTGCCCTTTAATTCTTGACTCTCCCACCCAGGGTACAAGTCTCTCACTATCTTCCATCAATGCGTTCCAGATGCTCCAAGCGGCTGAAGAGTGTTCTCCCAAAGCCGAAGCCCCATCATCCGGCGAGAGGGCCTGAACATCGGGCTGCCATAGCAGCGACTGAGGAGGCCTCAATAGGCCCCGACCACGGGTGAACAAGGGGCAGAGGACTGGACTTTGTGGGGGGGTGTTTTTATGTTTTATGTTCAATTCTTTTTTAATGTGGTGTCTTACTTTTATTGGTGTGCTGCAAATGGCAACTTAAATTTCACTACACCAGAAATGGTGTATGTGACAATAAATGTGACAATAAATGTGACAATAAATGTCCTTTGTCCTTTGTCCTTTTGTCTCTATCTCATTACCAATTTTTCCAACTCGTGTCTCCACATATACCTTCTCCAGATGAAGTCTCACTACTTCCTAAAGGTTAAAAACAATGTTTGGGCAAAGATGGTGCCTTCATAAGTAAGTCTAATTGTATTGATCTAATTTACTGGAGGGCAGAGTAGCCTTCGTTATGCAAGTTATTCTTCTACATTAAAACAAGCGAGAAATAGCCTTTCAAGTCTTGTATTATGTTTCCTCACCAACTTACCAAATAAAGGCTCAGATGTTTTTGCCTATTCAGAATTCTTGTCCATGTTGATTACATTATGTTGATTTTTCTGCCGATCTATTAAAATGAAATTGGACAAGTTCAGAAAGGCCTCTAGTTATGTTCACTGCCAACCACTATATTTAATAAGTTTGTAATTAACCTTGAGCCCCTCTCTGAATGGACATGATGCAATGAGCCAAAGTGCAATGAAAGATCTCTGACTCTCAGAGAGTATTACTGACTAGCTTTAATGAAACCTCTCCGCTATGAAATAAAGTTTAATTTGTTCCCATTTCCTAAATGTTGACAGTCTTATTGTTGTATTAAGTCAATCTCAGGATTCATCATTCATTCTTCTAATCTGTGATGTTGGTGGCATTGTATTTTTAATAATTTGTGCCAACCCTGTTGAGTGAGATGGTGTGGCATAGAGTTGAATGCTTTTTGATTAATGAGAAATGAATATCAATTTGAGGCAAAGTAAGCTCTTAATGACAATGAAGACAGCAATATGTTCTTGAAATGTTTCATGTCTACAGTTAAGAGTGTCACCAGTGCACTATCTAGATTTACTTGCAAAGCAATTTTAATTGTGGCACTGATAGTGAAGTGGCTGCAGATTTCATCCCAAGGTCAAATACTTTGCGCAGAAAAAGTTGCTCAAAATGATGATTCTGCTCCTTGTTCAAATCGATCAGAATTTCATCAGCTTTAGCCTTGAGAACGACATTCCAGAATCGATGGATTTTTATTCCGAACAAGTTTATACATGTTCAACATTATTTCAAAATTGCTTATCAAACTGCCTCCTAAGCAGCAAGGGAAGCAAGATGATCTCAACATCCAGGATTGCCTGAGAAGAAGGAAAAAAGAGCTCATTCTCTAAGGAAAGGTAAAACTGAAACCAAATTAAAATTTATTTGGAAGAGAGACACAAAAGGCTGGAGTAACTCAATGAGTCAGGCAACATCTATGGAGAAAAATAATAGTTTAGTTTAGTTTAGTTTAGAGATACAGCACAGAAGCAGGCACTTTGGCTCACCAAGTCCACCCCAACCAGCGATCCCCGCACACTAACAATACCCAACACAGACTAAGGACAATTTACATTTACACCAAGCCAATTAACCTACAAACCTGTTCATCTCTGGAATGTGGGTGGAAACTGGAGATCCCAGAGAAAACCTACGCAGGTCAGATGGAGACGTACAAACTCCATACAGCCAGCAACCGTAGTCAGGTTTGAACTCAGGTCTTATTATTATTAAGATTAATAATGGATTGGACAAGCTAGAGGCAGGAAACATGTTCCCGATGTTGGGGGAGTCCATTACCAGGGGTCACTTTTTCAGAATAAGGCGTAGACCATTGAGAACGGAGATGAGGAAAAACATTTTCACCTAGAAATTTGTGAATCTGTGGAATTCGCTGACTCAGAAGGCAGTGGAGGCCAATTCTCTGTGAATGCTTTCAAGAGGAAGCTGTAGGTGGTGGTGGAGGAAGAGGAAGGTGGAGCTGTTAAATATAGCAGAGTCAGGGGATATGGTGAGTAGGCAGGAACGGGGTCCTGAATGAGGATGATCAGCCATGATCACAGTGAATGCACCTATTGTCTATTGTCTATTGTCTCAGGCGCTGTAAAGTGGCAACTCTACCGCTGCACCACTGTGCCGCCTTAGGTGTTGCTTGGGGTCAGAACATTGGTTTAGATCCGACCAAAAATGACACCTTTTCCAGAGATGCTGCTTGTCTTGCTGAGTTACTCCAGCACTTTGTATCCCCTAATTTGAGCGGCTGGGCTTGTACACTCTGGAGTTTAGAAGGATGAGAGGGGATCTTATTGAAACGTATAAGATTGTTAAGGGTTTGGACACGCTAGAGGCAGGAAACATGTTCCCGATGTTGGGGGAGTCCAGAACCAGGGGCCACAGTTTAAGAATGATAGGTAAGCCATTTAGAACGGAGACGAGGAAACACTTTTTCTCAGAGAGTTGTGTCTATGAAGAAGTCTATTGTGTCTATTGGCCTCAGAGGCCGGTGGAGGCCGGTTCTCTGGATACTTTCAAGAGAGAGCTAGATAGGACTCTTAAAGATAGCGGTGTCAGGGGATAAGGTGGAGAAGGCAGGAACGGGGTACTGATTGGGGATGATCAGCCATGATCACATTGAATGGCGGTGCTGGCGAAGGGCTGAATGGCCTACTCCTGTACCTATTGTCTATTGTCCATTGTCTATTATAAATCAGCATCTGCTGGCCTTTTCTACATGTAAAATGTATTTGTATTTCCTATTTGAAAATCTGGAATGTTTCACCCTCCAAAAATAGCTATACTGTAGATGCTGGAATAGCTGGAGCTTCCAAAGACAGGACTGCCAGATGCCAGGTAAGCGTATCAAATTAATGGAGCTAATTGAGAACAACGAGTTATAAGGCAGGCTTGACTGAGTGTATAAACCCTTTGTGAATTCTATTCTGTACTATTCGTACCCATCCAAGTCCAGTCGTCAATTGACACATGTGCAGATATGGTGAGGTACAGATACAATAAAAATGTTGCCGCAGCAACACCATCACAGGCACATACACACAAAACATAAATTATATATAAATTACACAGAAATTATACACAGAAATAAAAAGACAAAAGACTACTCATGTGAAAGTAGTAGCTTATTTTGGCATCTTGTTCAGCACAGAAACTGAAGGGCCAAAGGGCTTTTTCCTTATACTTTAGCGATACAGTGCGGAAACAGGCCATTCAGCCCCCTGACTCCGCGCCGACCAGCGATTACCCCTTACATTGGCACGATCCTGCACACTATGGACAATGTACAATTTTTATCAGAGCCAATGGATCTACAAATCTGTATGCCTTTGGAGTGTGGGAGGAAACCGGAACACCCAGAGAAAACCCAGGCAGTCACAGGGAGAAGATACAAAATCTGTGCAGACAGCACTCATTGTCATGATCGAACCCAGGTCTATGGCCTTGGGAAGAGACTGTGGCTACTCTACCTATCTATGCTCGTAGTCTTAAGACCACAAGAGAAAAAGAATGGGTGAAGTTTCAGGTCGAGACCCTTCTTCAGCCCATTCTGAGTTACTCGAGTCTGAAGAAGAGTCTGAAGAAGGCATCTGACCCGAAATGTCACCTATTCCTTTTCTCCAGAGATGCTGCCTGACCTGCTGAGTTACCCCACGATTTTATGAATGCTAGGTAGTATTTGCACCATAGTGGGCCATCTGCCAAAGCCTTCAGGCTGTCTGCACCTCATTGGGCTTTGGGAATGTATAAATGCTTCATTCTGCATTCTTCAGAATGTCCTATTCTATGGATCAAGCAGGAGGAAAGCAAGAGAGAAAATCAGCTGTCAAAGAAGCCGTGAAAATCCAGTAGTGATTAGCATCTGCCCATTATTGCAATTCAAGTGCAGATTTGAAGAATTCCCAGGAATATAAGAGGCTTCACTTGTCAACTATTATGATTTGATTTCAGGTGTCATATAGTCTGAAAACTGTTAAATGTTTTATCAAAAAATGACTATGTGTAGTAATTTAGAGCAATAGTGATCTTAGTAATGTCTCTAAACTTAGTTTAGTTTAGTTATACAGTGTGGAAACAGGTCCTCCGGCCAACCAACAATCACCTTGTTCTACCCTACACACTGAGGACAATTTACAGAACCCAATTAATCTACAGACCTCCACTTTCTTTGGAGAGTGGGGAGAAACTGGAGCGCCCGTAGAAATCCCACGCGGTCACAGGGAGAACGTACAAACTCCATACAGACAGCACCCGTAGTCAGGATCGAAGCCGGGTCTATGGCACTGCAAATCTTCCAATGGCCACTGTGCCGAAACAATTGTGATGGGTGATTCCACATCCGATTCAATGCACGCAAACAATCAGGTAAAGTGAATATTCTACTGGGCGGAGGAGAGAAAGAGAGAGAGGGCATCCCTCTCTCAAGCTTAATTTTAACCTCCAGTTAATTGCCTATTGCTTCTCGACTACTCAAGAATGACGGGCATGGATTGCTATTGCACCCTACCAATATGAAAAACACAGCGGAATTGAAAATAATGAGAAGCATGAAATCAATACTGCAGTCCATGGAGAGAGCCTTTGACTTTTAAGATACAAGACCTCAAAGAAAACTGTGTGGGTGTTGATAGCTGCAGATTGCTCGGTTAGACTTTAGTGAGGGTTTTAATGAAATAGCTGGATGGCTGGGGTGGGAAGGGGACTCTTCATTTTGAAATACCAAGGAAATCAAAGCTGAACAAAGGATCTCCCTGCCGTTCCTTTTATAGAGAAGCAGAAAGCAATTACCTGAAAGGGAAATCTTTTTTTTATAGGTGAACACAGGTGGGGGGAGGGGGAGGGGGAGGTTGATAGGCAGATGGTTGGACAAAGGTTCGAAAAGAAAACAGAAAGTGTAAGACAAAAGGATTGACAAGCTGTGAATTGTGAAGCCAGAGAAAGGAATGTAGGTGGGGAGAAATAGGGTTGAGTCCAGGTGGGGCACAGAGGGGGGGAGGGGGGGGGGGGAGAGATGGAGATGTGGGGGGAGAAAGGAGAGGGAGAGGAGGCTTTACACCCAGACCTATGATGGTCCTCAACTTTACTTTATTCTCCACCGTATCCACACCTTCAGTAAACGTATCTTTATTTACCTGAACTCCATCAAGGCTCGCAAGTTTGCCCACCTAAGCACTTTGTGTCTTTTTCTTTGTAAACGAGCCTCTGCAGTTCCTTTTGTGTAGGATGCTAGTTTACACTGAAGGTAGTCTATCTGCAGTTCCTCATTTCTATATTTTAAAAAAATAACTAGACTAAGTGCAAACCCACAATGCAATATTCCAACCCTCACCCGGCGACTGACAGGAGAGGAGACCAATCTGCATGGCGGCGACTGACTGGAGAGGAAACCAGCATGCGCGCTTTTAAAGATTTTTAAACCTTAATAACATTTAAAATATACCATCAATCAGAACAAAACCTGTTGCCCTTGTAGCACAGGAGAATGTTGAATAAGGTGGCGAAAAATCGTAGTGCTATCATGTACTGTTTTGGTGCAAATGGACAAAAACACGAAACCAGAAGAACACAAGACCAGAGTTTTAGGTACGTATAGATGTTGTATTGTATGTTCTGCAGCAGAAATGCCACCATATGTTAATCTACAAAAACTTTAGAATATATTTCTTATGAGTAATCTACCCATGCACGTAAAGGACAATGATGCATTGATCAATGAATGGAAGATATGGCCACCAGCAAACAAAATATTGTGCACCAAACTGTTAATTTGCTCTGAAATATGGAAGAGAAGGAAAAAGAAACTACAACACATTCTCCCAATAAAAATTATGCAATTTCTCTAGAAAAAAATTGCAATGAGTGCAGGGTAATTAAGAATAAATTATGTGCATACATCCAATCTCACTCAAGTATTGGAGTGTGGTTATTAAACCTGGCCCATTTGGAGCTTTCCCAATTATCTTTTTTCTGCACACATTCTGAATTGTCTTTACAAATATTATTATAATTATTATATCATTGTTATTTTGTATTATCTATATTACTAAAAGTCTGATCTTGACCACTTCCTGTTGTTCTGTATATTAATTTTTGAAAAAACACTGCCATTTACGCTGTGATTTTTGGCCATCTTACTCAGTCCCCCTCCGCTGTGCAGGACAAGAGGATTTTTCCCATCGATGAAAAATTAGTTATTAGTGTATAAAAAATGTTGAGATTCTCTCTCCTGAAGGCCACGCCCCTTTCGGAGGGACTATCAAACCCGGAATTGTTGAGTGCCTCAGTCAGTCTCTGAAAGATGGGCGAGCGAGAGGGTCACGTCTCCCAGTCTGAGCTGTGAATAACACTGAACAAATGTCTACTAAACTGTGAGTGTGGTTTTACTGACCTTGAGTGCCCTTAATGTGGTTTGAAAATGAAAATGTGGTTGGTTTGAAGTGATGCACTGCAAATGGCTGTTGGTGGTGGTGATGTTTGGTTTGAAGTGAATCACTGCAAATGGCTGTTGGTGGTGGTGGTGGTTGGTTGGTTTGAAGTGAAGCACTGTGAATTCTCATAGATGTAAGGGTCTGGAGATAATTACGGGTTAGAAATATTTCCTACCAAGTTCTAGCCTGACATCTCTGACATCTCTGTTCTGAAGTGCAGTGTTCTTTACTTGTACAGCACCATCTGGAACTGTGTTATGATTTATGTCAAAAGGTAAGTAAGTGCCACCATTAGTGCCTGCAAATTAGTTTGCAAGGCTGCTGCTCAGATACAGATACAAAGAATGGAACAACATCCTGCTTTGAAGCTGTACATGATCGGTGAGCGGGCAAAAGGAATGGAGGAACAAAGTTTATTTAGGATAGGCTAGCCGCATACTGCATGATATCGAAAGGGTCATATCACAGGCCCAACCAAGTGTGCTTGGTAGAGAAGAATTACAAGGATGTTGCCAGGACCTGAGGGCTTGAGGTATAGGGACAGGTTGGGCAGGAGAGGACCTTCGTCCTTGGAGCGCAGGAGGATGAGCGTGATCTTATAGAGATGTAGAAAAAGACCATGAGAGGAAAAGATTGGGTAAATGCACAGTGTCTTTTACCTAGAGTAGGGGAATCAAGAACCAGATGACAGAGGTTGAAGGTGAGGATGGTAGCTATATAGGATGGACTGTCAAAGGAAGTAGTGAGGCAGGTACTATCACAACATTTATGAAACATTTGGACAGAAGGTCACACCTGTAGAATGGGTGGATAGGAATAATTTGGAGGGATTTAGATCAAACTACTGCAGATGAGGTAAGTCGGTCGGCATGAGTAAGTTGGGCCAAAGGGCCTATTTCCATGCTGCATGTCTCGATGACTCTAAGTAACACCATTGCATCATCCTCCAAATCCAACAGTCCCTAAACAATAAGTTCGCAATTTATCCAACCAAGCCACTACTGATGGACAGAAGGAAAGATTAGTTTTATTGTCACATGTATTGAGGTACAGCGAAAAGCTTTTGTCGCGGGCTAAGCAGTCAGTGGAAAGATAATATATGATTACAATCGAGTACAATTGAAACAGGAGCACCCGGAAAAATGCGGTCACAGGGAGAATGTACAAACTCCGTATAGACAGCACCCGTAGTCAGGATTGAACCGGGGTCTCTGGCGCTGCAATGAAGCAACTATACCACTGCACCACTGTGCCGCCCTATAGCCATCTTATCTCACTACTACCATCGGGAAGGTACATAGAAACATAGAAACATAGAAATTAGGTGCAGGAGCAGGCCATTCGGCCCTTCGAGCCTGCACCGCCATTCAATATGATCATGGCTGATCATCAAACTCAGTATCCCGTACCTGCCTTCTCTCCATACCCTCTGATCCCCTTAGCCGCAAGGGCCACATCTAACTCCCTCTTAAATATAGCTAATGAACTGGCCTCAACTACCCTCTGTGGCAGAGAGTTCCAGAGACTCACCACTCTCTGTGTGAAAAAAGCCTTTCTTATCCCGGTCTTAAAGGATTTCCCCTTATCCTTAAGCTGTGACCCCTTGTCCTGGACTTCCCCAACATCGGGAACAATGTTCCTGCATCTAGCCTGTCCAACCCCTTAAGAATTTTGTAAGTTTTGTACAAGAGCCTGAAAAGCCATGACCTCCAGGTTCAAGAGCAGCTTCTTCCAAAGAACCATCAGGCTCTTGACCACTGCACAAACACTAACACAACCCTATCTCAACCACAGGGGTACACAAAAAGCTGGAGAAACTCAGCGGGTGCAGCAGCATCTAAGGAGCGAAGGAGATAGGCGACGTTTCAGGTCGAGACCCTTCTTCAGACCCTATGGTCTACTGTGTTTATGGTTTCACTACGGACATTGGAATTTTTTAACACAATGATGGTCTGGTTATCTAGTACTGCTGATTATTAATTTATTGTATTATTGATTCTATATTATTTGTTATTGCATATAATGGGCCTATATAGCTGCAGCAGGTAAGTATTTCATTGTTCCGTTGCCAGTACATGTGACAATTAAACCCTCATAAATCTTGAACGGTGCACCAGGTTCCTCCCACATCCCGAAGAATTGCCAGTTTGTAGACTGATCGGTGGCTGTAAATTGACCCCAGCGAGTAGGTGAGTGTAGAATCAAATGGAAATGGTTCAGAATGTGAGAAGATTAAAAAATAGGATTAATGTAGGATTAGTGTAAAAAGGTGGCTTTGGACCATCTTCATTCAGGCTTTACTGGGCTTTACCTTGCACTAAAACGTTATTCCCTTTACCCTATACCTGTGTACTGTGGATGGCTTGATTGTAATCATGTATAGACTTTTAGTGATTAGTGTGTCAGGTGTCAGGTTTCAGGTGTCAGAGGTTATGGGGAGAAGGCAGGAGAATGGGGTTGAGAGGGAAAGATAGATCAGCCATGATTGAATTGTGGAGTAGACTTGAAGTTTCACACTGTACCTCGGTACATTTGACAATAATAAATTAAACTAACTAAACAATGGTGCAAGGATATAGAGCAAAGATAGTGGAAAGTGACATTTCATGCATTAATTTTAACTGCAACATCAATGTCCCATTTTCTTTTTCTTTCTGTTCCTTTGGCGCAAGGTGGATATCAAATTGTTATTGAGTCCTGTAAACTATTGTTAGTTGTTTTAAACTTGCATGAATCAGTGCTGCATGTTAACAGCTTCCTTCATGCCCACGGGCATCCAGATGGCATAGGCAAGCAATTAGAGGTACTTGCCCGATATGCCGGATGTCCCCACCCTCCCAACTGCTGACTCCGGTGCTGGGTTCTGCAGTCCCTGGTCAATTACTTCCTCCACCTCGAGAAGTCAGAGCAATGTCTATTTACGTACTCTGCTCCAAAACCGTGTTACTACATTCTCTGACTTCAGGTAGCCCCGGCATTCCCTCTCTCTCTACCCCTCCCTCATCCAAGTCGCACTAGCTTCTCGTTTTCACCTGACAAACAGCTAACAATGGCCTGTTTACTTTATCACTTTTTTGCATATCTTTCGTTCATTGTTCTTTATCTCTCCACATCACCGTCTATATCTCTCGTTTCCCTTATCCCTAACCATTCTAAAGAAGGGTCTTGACCCGAAACATCACCCATTCCTTCTCTCCAGAGATGCTGCCTGTCTTACTGTTACGTCGGCTTATTGTGTCTATCTTCGGGTTGATGTAAATCCAGGCTGAGATAATGCTCAGACAAAACTATGTCTGAGAATCTCTGGGAATACAAGGTCAGGAGAGAGGCATGCATAAGCAAGTGACTGCAGATGCTGATTTACAAACAAGGACACAAAGTGCTGGAGTAATTCAACGGGTCAGGCAGCCTCCCTGGAGAACATGGATAGGCAATGTTTCAGTCCATGATGATTCCTCAGAGAAGAAATTAAACGTCACCTATCCATGTTCTCCAGGGTTACTGTCTGACCTGCTGAGTTACTCCAGCAATTTGTCTTCAGGAGCGAGGCACGTTGGACAGAATAACAGAACGAAGAGACATCAAGCTCGAGATGCATTTTTCAGAACAAACTGGAACTCAGAATTGAAAGTGAGAGGAATAAAAACATGCTCTTATATAGTATTCCTTCATGACTCTAGGATTAAGATACGGGAGGAGAGGAGGCTCATGAATGTCAGAATAGGCAGGTTTAGAGAAAGAAACATTTCTGTGTTTTGTCCAATGTCCTCATGGATGTTATAACCTGTGCACTATTTCTGGAGTTAGTGTTGCAATGTGGGCAAACACAAGAACCAATGTACACACAGAGGCCTACTTACTGGGTTGGAATTTGCCCCCTCACTTCCAATGGTTGGACTGAAAGGCATCTTGTTTTATGATTTCTCAGCATCTTTAAAATCATGGAGAGATACAGCATGGAACGAGGTCCTTCAGTCCACTGAGCTGGCACCCATTTACAAAACACCCATTTACTCCAATCCAATCTTTCTAATTTCATCTAATCCTCCCACTTTCCCATCAACTCTCCCCGGATTCGACCACACATTGGCACATGCGGAGCTTTTTAGAGAAACCCGATTCACTCTGCATTTGTGGGGAAAGCTGGAGCTTTCACGAGAATGGAGAACATGCAAACTGACGGCAAGAGAGGTCAGGATTGAACCCAGGTCACTCACAGTATGAGGCAGCAGCTCCCCTAGCGGTGTCACTGGGAACACAATGAATAGAGCCACATGCCCAGGCCCCATGGCCCAACCCATCCATGCCGATCAAGATGCCCCATCTAAGCAGGTTCCATTTTCCTGCGTTTGGTCCACATCCCTCGAAACCTCTACCAACCATGTACCTGGCCAAATGCATTTTAAATGCTGTGATAGTACGTGCTTGACTTATCTCCTCTGACAACCATCTAGTGAAAAAGTTCCCTTCAGGTTCCTATTAAATCTTGCCTCTCTCACCTTAAGCCTGTTTCCTCTGGTTCTTAATTCCCCTACGTTGGGTAAAATAATCTGTGCATTCACCCTGTCTATTCCTCTCATGATTTTACACACCTGCATAACATCACCCCTCAGTCTCCTGCACTCCAAGGAATGAAGTCATAGCCCAGCTCGGACCCTCGGGTCATCACAACATCCTCGCACATCTTCTCTGCACTCTGTGCAGAATAATGACATCCCTTCTAGAGCAGGGTGACCAAAATGGAAGCAATACTTCAAACGCAGCCTCAGCAATATCTTGTACAACTGCAACACAATGTCACATAACGCTCCAATACTCAACACGCTGCCTGATGAAGGTCAATGGACCGAAAGCATTCTTTACCACTATTCACGGTTGCTATAAGGTAAAAATGTCACAAGCTGTTTCCAATAGCGCTGTGATTCTATGACAATGAATCCATTTCCATTTAGGAACAGAAGGAGTGTTTAATTCTAATTAGATGGCTTGCTGTTTGCGAGGGTGTTTGTGTGCGTGGGCCTTGGGGCAAGAGAAAAGCATTATTTGAAAAGACAATTGCTTGGAAGAAAGGCAATGCTCAGTGACATTTGAATTCACTAAATCAGAGCATTGAGCTGTGCTTAGAAAAGTCAATTTTCACCCAGAGAGTTGTGAATCTGCGGTCTTCACCCAGAGAGTTGTCTTCTTCTTCTTCTTGAGTGTGGCGTGCACAGCCTGAAGTTGTAGGACAACTTGTTCTATTTCATCTTATTTGATTGTGCACGCCGGGTTGATTGCATTCGTTGAAATAGGATGGATCACGTGAAGGTTGCAATCTCCCATCCCACCCAGAGACTTGTGAATCTGTGGTTTTTACCCAGAGAGTTGAGAATCTGTGGAATTCACTGCCGCAGAAGGCAGTGGAGACCAATTCACTGGAAGTTTTCAAGAGAGAGTGATATATAGCTCTTAGGGCTAACGGAATCAAGGGATATGGGGAGAGAGCAGGAACGGGGAACTGATTTTTGGATAATCAGCAATGATCATATTGAATGGCAGTGCTGGCTCGTAGGGCCGAATGGCCTACTCCTGCACCTGTTTTCTATGATTCTATGTACTCTGAAGTGTGTGAAAGTTATAGTGGATCAGTGTGAGTTCATTTTTCGCTGACAGGTGCAGCAGTGAAGTTACTGTCGGTATAAAATCAGGTGTTACAAGATTACCCCTCAGATACGTCATCTGACAATTGGTTTTCACTTCAAAGCTTCTGATTATATTTTGAATTTGAGAAGAGGAGCCAGGCAGGAAAAATAAGCTTCTAAAAAAATCACAGACAAGTAATACTGTGGAAAAGCCTGATACATTTCCACTGAGCAACATGGCAATAATAAGTTCATAAGTGTTCGGAGCAGAATTAGGCCAATTGGCCCATCAAGTATACTCTGCCATTCAATCATGGCTGATCTATCTCTCCTTCTCAACCCCATTCTCCTGCCTTCTCCCCATAACCTCTGACACCTGTACTAATCAAGAATCTATCTATCGCTGCCTTAAAAATATTAATTGACCTGGCCTCAACAGCCTTCTGTGGCAATGAATTCCACAGATTCGCCACCCTCTGACTAAAGAAATTCTTCCTCATCTCCTTTCAAAAGGACCATCCTTTAATTCTGAGGATATTAACTCTGGTCCTAGACTCTCTCACTAGTGGAACCATCCTCTCCACGACCACTCTATCCAGGCCTTTCACTATTTGGTACGTTTCAATGAGGTTCCCCCTCATTCTTCTAAACTCCAGCGAATAGTGGCCCAGGGCCGTCAAACGCACATCATATGTTAACCCACTCATTCCTGGGATCATTCTCGTAAACCTGCTCTGGACAACACTCCAGTGCCAGCATATCCTTCCTCATTTCTAGGGTATAAAAATTCTCCTGACGGGGCTTTTTAACGGATCCTTTGCCTAAATTCACATAATTTAGCTGGGGATTCGACAGGGTGATGACAATTAAATGCCTCACGTTAGGTGAGCCAAAAAGAGGGTGACAACCAATTTCCAGTCACGCACACTTGCAAACAATTCTGTCCGAGAATTACCAGACTGATTCCTGGGATGTCAGGACTTTCATATGAGGAAAGATTGGATAGACTCGGCTTGTACTCGCTGGAATTTAGAAGATTGAGGGGGGATCTTATAGAAACTTACAGAATTCTTAAGGGGTTGGACAAGCTAGATGCTGGAAGATTGTTCCCGATGTTGGAGTCCAGAACAAGGGGTCACAGTCTAAGGATAAGGGGGAATTCCTTTAGGACCGAAATGAGGAAAACATTCTTTACACAGAGCGTGGTGAGTCTCTGGAATTCTCTGCCACAGAAGGTAGTTGAGGCCAGTTCATTGGCTATATTTAAGAGGGCGTTAGATGTGGCACTTGTGGCTAAAGGGATCAGGGGGTATGGAGAGAAGGCAGGTACGGGATACTGAGTTGGATGATCAGCCATGATCACATTGAATGGCGGTGCAGGCTCGAAGGGCCGAATGGCCTACTCCTGCACCTATTTTCTATGTTTCTATGTTTGATGGAGCTGCCAGAGGCCAATATTAATAAGGTGGTCCAGTGAAGAACGTGCTTGGAGGAGGCGAACGAGTTTATAACTCCACATCATATTTCATTCAAAGAAATATCCGGCCAAGGTTAATTTAATCTTGAAGAAAACCTGTGGAAATTACTGTCAGCATGGAGGCTGCTGATAAAGAAAGGAGTTAGTTCTGGCAGGATTAAGTTCTACTGAGCTAAATACAGCCCAGGTTTCTCCAGCATTGTGGTAATTCAATTTTTAATTCAACTCGTATAAATGTTCATGGTATTGTCCGCCTGTGGATTATAGAATCAGAGACTCATACAACAGAGGAGCAGGCCATTCAGCCCAACTCACCCATGCCCCACCAAGATGTCCCATCTAAGATGGTCCTATTGACCTGCTTCTGGCTTATATTCCTTTAAAGTGCGTAGTGGCGCAGCTGGCAAAGCTGCTGCCTCACAACGCCAGTGACCTGGATTTAATTCTGTGCTGCCTGTGTGGAGTTTGCACAGTCTCCCTGTGACGGTGTGGATTTCCTCTGGGTGCTCTGGTTTCCTCCCACACGGTCCAGGTAAATTGTCTGTAAATTGTCCCTAGTGTGTAGGATAGAACTAGTGTCCGGGTGATTGCTGGTCGGTGTGGACTTGTTGGGCTGAAGAGCCTGTTTCCACACTGTCTGTCTGACCTAAACTAAAGGGGATGCGGAGTGAGAGAGGATGGTGTGGGTCGACTGGGCTTCCACGTTGCATTCTGTGTTGGTGCTTTAAGGGGGAATTGAACCCAGGGACATAATTCTCGAAGAAAACATTCCTCTAGCACCACGTTGGTGGGAGGGAGTGGCGTGTTGTGTAAAGGAATAGAGTCAGAGTCACACAGCGTGGAAACAGGCCATTCGGCCCAATGTGCCCATACCGACCAACACGTCCCATCTATTTCTAGTCTGACCTGCCTACATTTGTCCCATATCCCACTAAACCTTTCTTATCCATGTACCTATCTAAATGTTTCTTAAATGTTGCCATACTAGCTGCTTCAACTACTGCCTCCTACCTCTACCCGACCTATTCCTCTCATGATTTTGTACAAAAGTTGCAGGTCAAGTTGGGGGGGGAGTTCCCCCCCACCACGGGTACTATTTAATCCCGTGCTACCTGCTGCATGGTCGGATAGTCGGCAACTAAACTAAACTGGTTTGCCAGGTGAGGAGGGGGCTGTGGACCCCCAGCAGGATCAAAATCAAAGGGCAGATGAGCTTCTAGCGAGCCAACGGCCATCTACACTTCAGTAGAAGTTGCGATCACTGTCGTACGTAGCATTGTAAGGGATGAAGATAAGACACACACACCAAAATCCTATACTTCCAGTGGTGGACGTCCGCAGGAACTGGAGGACAGAGATGTGTGGTGCGTCCGTCACCGTTCCTGTTCCCGTCGGAAACCAGCACGTCTGCGTCACGAATGTACACAAATCAGCAATGTTAGTAATAATGTCTGTGTGGGAGGGGGTTGTAGTGTGGCAAAATACAATGTGAAAGGGATTATAAATCTTCAGAATACTCTGCAGTGGGTTCCATATTACCATACAACATACTGTAGGTGAAGGCCCTTTCACCCATTGTCTACGCAATTCTCTTTCCCTTACGAAGTTGCCCTGGATTCTATTCTCTCCACATTCCCATCAACTCCTTCCAGATTCTTCCACTTACCAAGTGGCCAAGTAACCTACCGACCTGCATGTCTTTTGGATGTGGGAGGAAATGAGAGCACTCGGGGCAAGTCCAGGGAGAACGTGGAAACTCCACACAGACAGCACTGGAGATCAGGATTGAATCTGGTTCTTTGCTGTGAGACAGTGGCTAAACTACAGTCAACATTGCCATGATTTCATTCAGTGGCAAAACAAGCTCATTAGACTGAAAGGCCAAGGTTCTATGGGTTGATGAATGCAACATTTCTGTATGGGAAGCATAATGGTATGGCATGCGTGAGACAAACTGCACCATCTTATTATAGGACTTTGGTTAAGTTGCATTTGGAGTCATGCGTACAGTTCTGGTTAGCCCATTACAGAAAGGATGTGGAAGCTTTGAAGGAATTGCAGAACGGATTTACCAGGATGTTGCCTGGATTAGAGCATATTAGTTATAAGGGAGAGGCTAAACAAACATGGATTGTTTTCTGAGGAAGATCGAAGGCTGAGGGGACACCTGGTTGAAGTACATAAAAGTATGAGAGGCATACTGTAGATAGGGGAGATGTTCAGAATCTGTTCCCCAGTGGAAATACCAGACTAGAGGGCATAGATTTAACTTGAGAGGGGCAAAGTTTAAAGGAGATGTGAGGGACAAGTGTTCTTACTCAGAGGGTGGTCAGTGCCTGGAACATGCTGTCAAGGGATATGGTGGAGGCAGATAGAATAGTGATGTTTAAGAGGCTTTTAGCGAGTTGGTTGGGGGTGCTGCGAGCCGGCTGCCCTGCCAGCAGCATGTCTGTCATTTCAACTTGTTTTGTTTTTTTTGGTTTATCTAAATGTTTGTTTTTGGTGTTTCTTGATGTGTCTTGGGTGGGAGTAGTGGGAGGGGAAAAGGGTGAAACCGTTCTTCAGTCACCCACAGCTTGGATTGGAGAGGCCTTTCCTGGAGTCGGGCCTGGAGTATCAGCAGCAGGCGCAGCGTGGACTTTTTCCATCGCGGAGTGGGCGAACCCTCACCGGGGGTTGCCAGAGAGGAGTGCTCTGATCGCTGGCCTGGTGACTTTGGCATCATGGGGCTGTGGTCTGTGAGCTTCTAGCCACGGGCGTGGCGTGACTTACTTTTCGGAGCCTGGGATCCCTTGCCGGGGATTGCCAGAGAAGAGCTCCGACCGCCAGGCCTGCGCCAAAAACATCCTGAAGCCGCGATCTCCGGTAGGAAAGTGCCGATTCGGGCACTCCAAGTCGCAGAGTGTGTTTGACCGTCCCGATGTCGGAGTTAACATGATCCCAACAAGAGGGCCTGTACATCGGGCTGTCCGTAGCAGCGAATACGGAGGGTTCATGGCCCCGACCACGGATGAACAAAGGAGGAGGACTGACTGAACTTTATTGCCTTCCACCATGTTGAAGAATGCTGTGGTGGATGTTAGTGTTAAATTCTATCGCGTATTGTGTGTTCTTTTTCTAAGTGTATTGCTGCTGGCAGATTCATTTCACTGCACCTTCGGGTGCACGTGATGAATAAATTTGACTCTGACTTTAAGATGGAAGTGCAGGGAATGGAAGGATATGAATCATGTGGAGAGAGAGGAGATTAGTTTAACGTGGCAACATGCTCGGCATGAACCTATGCTGTACTGCTCTATGTTCGATGTTTGTTCAACCATCATCATCATCATCGTTGAAAACATCAACGGGCCTTACAATGCTGTGTACGACAGTGATCGCAACTTCTACTAAAGTGTGGATGGTCGTTGGCTCACTAGGAGCTCATCCGCCCTTTGACAGGTCTTGTTTATGGTCCTGCTGGGGGTCCACATTCCCCTCCTCACCTGGCAATCCAGGTGGGGGAGTCGGTTTAGTCGCCGACTATCCGACCATGGAACAGGTAGCACGGGATTACATGGTACCCTTGGCGGGGGCATCTACCCCTAACCAGACTTGTTCAACCAACTGTGTTTTAAATGTAATCATACAATAACACTTCCATTTGAAGCATGGCTCCTGCCTGGAAGAGCCAGCAATATGGCTTAGTACTCTTAACTGTACTTTGGGAAACAGAGGATCGCTTACATTCCATTCCTGTCCTCCTCAGTCATCTAATCAGAGCATCGTACAGCAAGGAAAGAGGTGTAGGAAGGAACTGCAGATGATGGTTCAAACCAAAGATGGGCACAAAAAGCTGGAGTACCTCAGCGGGACAGGCAGCATCTTTGGAGAGAAGGAATGGGTGACATTTTGGGTCGAGGCCCTTCTTAAAGGAAAGAGACCCTTCAGCCCAACATGCACAAACTGACCAAGATGCCCTATCTACACCAGTCCCACCGGCCCACGTTTGGCCCTAATCCCTCTAAACCCTTCCTGGCCATGTACCTGTCCAAATGTCTTATAAATACAGCTTTAGTACCTGTCTGAACGATCTCCTCTGGCAGCTTGGTCCATATCCCCACCACCCTCCATTGCGAATTTAAATTAAAACATTTTTACCAGAATTTTTAACCAGAATTTTCACAGAAGCCAGCTGGAAATGTAACCGCCAATGAGGATTGCAGTTGTCATCATTCCAGCCGTTGACTCTGCCAGGATAGTGGTCCGGGCTCACCTGACCTTCTCAGTTCACCTGGTCATGATCACTGCACTTATAGGGTCATAGAGTAATTGAGCCATACAACGTGGTAACAGACCCTTCAGCCCAACTTCGCCCACTGGCCAACGTGTGCCTTGTACAGTATTCCCACTTGCCTGTATTTAGCCCATATCCCATTACACCTGTTCTATCCACGTGCCTGTCTAAATGTTTCTTAAACATTGCCTTGGTACCTGCCACAATTACCGCCTCTGGCAGCTCAGAGTGCACGACACTATGTCCATTCCCCACGGGCCATTCATCCTGTGGAATTGCTGCCTCGTCTTTCCCCTGCAATGCTTCAACTGTGTCTGTGAATTGTTTGCAATTCTAGTTTCAATCAACTGAATTGAATGTGTGTTTCATTTTGGTGTCAAGAACTATGTCTCAGAAACACATTCCTTATTTCTCCAGAAGCTACCTGTCTCCACTGAATGGTCCTTAGAATAATGGTGACAATGTCACAATCTAGCTAATTACCTCCCATTCAATCTACACTCAACGGCCGGTAAAGTGATGGAGACTATTGTCAATGGCACTGACAAGCGACGTTTACTCACCAGTAACCATGTCAAGACAAGTCAGGAGTGTTTAATAGTAATACGTACAGAAAATGCAACAATGAACTGAAAGGATATTTTTAAAGTGGAGATTGACAAATTCCTGATTAGTGTGGGTGTCCGGGGTTATGGGAAGAAGGCAAGAGAAAGGGGTTGAGAGAAAGATAGATCAGCCATGATTGAATGGCTGAATACACTTGATGGGCCAAATGGCCTAATTCTTCTCTGGTAACCTACGAACATGAATGAAATTCTCACTTGCAGCCGCAAAGCAGGTCTGTAAACAAAGTGCTCATGGTTCACATCATATATAGAACAAAAATCCATACATGTTTAAAGATCAATATTAGTGAATAAAAAGCCTGAAGTCCCTTGTGCAGCCAGGACAGTTTGTAGTTCATGGTTTACTTCGTGTTTGTGGTGTTCACAATTCATAATTGGGGTGTTGGACCACTCAACTCCAGAGCTCCAGACTCACTTCAGTTTAGTTTAGTTTATTGTCACGTGTACCGAGGTACAGTGAAAAGCATTTGTCACTTGCTAACCAATCAGCGGAAAGGCAATGCATGATTACAATCGAGCCGAGCCTTAGTTCAAACATGGATCAAGGGGTTCAGTTCCAGTGGTGAGCAGAGAGTAAATGCCCTGGACATAGAAACATAGAAAATAGATGCAGGAGTAGGCCACTCGGCCCTTTGAGCCTGCACTGCCATTCAATATGATCATGGCTGTTTATCCAAAATCAGTAACCCATTCCTGCTTTCTCCCCATATCCCTTGATTCCATTACCCCTATATCCAATTCTCTCTTGAAAACATCCAGTGAATTGCCCTCCACTGCCTTCTGCGGCAGAGAATTCCACAGATTCACAACTCTCTGGGTGAAAAGGTGTTTCTCAGTCCTAAATGGCCTACCCCTTATTTTTAAAGTAGAGAGGCAGAATTGGACTGAGTCTGGCTTCTGCTAAAACACTCCAATGATTGGAGTCCAAACTCAGATAAAAAGTTAGGTTGCAGCTGTTAAAAATCACTTGTCCCATCTCAAGGTCATCGCGACAGGAATTTTCCTCGGCTTGGCCATCTTCAGCAGCTTAATCGATGATCTTCCTCCCATCACAAGGTCAGAAGTAGGAGTCTTCACCAATGATTGCATAGTAGCCAACTTCATTTGCAAATGAAGCAGCCCTCTGCCTCATGCTGCAAAGTCGAGGCTATACGGAGACAAGCAATAGTCATGCCTCAGCAGTAACAGGCAAAGACCAGATCCAAAAAGAGAGAAGCTAACCACCCTTGCGACTTGGAAACTAAGCTACCCAGAGACTGAAGCTGGTTGAGATAGATCGAGAGAAACAAATATTCCCTTGGTGATCCTCTAGGTAGAATCTCCCAACTCAAACTACATCTGGTTTTTATACTCTTAAGATCAATGATAACAGCAGGTGATTCATTACAAATGCAATAGCTACAATGATATTGATCGATAACTTTGATATTTTGAGACTGACAAAAGGTTGCATTGAATTCCACATTTACAATGTGAGTGTGCTGTTACGCTATGAATATTCCAACACCTCAGCAAGTTCAAAGTAACTCCTAAGGATGGTCTAACAGCTTCTGAGGACAGAGAAGCCATACGCATAAATATAGTGAAATTAGGACTGTCTTAAGTACATAAATGCCCCAATTATAGGTAGACTTGTCTAAGTATACCTCATAGACCTTAGACTTTGGAGATACAGCATGGAAACAGGCCCTTCAGCCCATCGAGTCCTCGTCGACCAGCGATTACCCCATACACTAACACTATCCTATACATTAGGAATAATTTGCAATTTTACAGAAGCCAATTAACTTACAAACCTGTGTAGGAAGGAACTAGATTGTTAGCTGAGGGCTTGGTGAAAACAAGTTATACAGATAATGAAACTCACCAGGATGACAGTGAAACTAGTACAATGACTAAGGTGTGGGAGGGCCAGAGAGAGAGGGGATGCAAGGGTTACTTGAAGTTAGAGAAATCAAATGTCATACCGTTGGGCTGTAAGCTGCCCAAGCAGTATATGAGATGCTGTTCCTCCTGTTTGGGTTTGGCTCACTCTGACAATGGAGGAGGCCCAGGACAGAAAGGTCTGTGTGGGAATGAGAAGAGGAATTAAAATGTTTGGCAACTGGGAGATCAGGTAGCCGCCAGGACAACGGGTCTTTAAATCCAAGATAAGACTGTCCCCTTAAGAACTTTGAAATGTTGTTAGCGCCAGAAACATGGCGACTCTTTGTGTACTGTCTTGGTGAAGTCTACTATTACACTATAATCATTGCACTTTAGGACTTATCCATGACTGTGCTTGTCTATTCTATGATATTACTGGATTGTATGCAAAACAAAGATTTTCACTGTACCTTGGTACATGTGACAATAAAGAATCATTGTCCATTCTGTCTGTTAGATGATGAAAAGACTGAAGGAGTCATCGTTTTATTGCTTGCCATTACTAGGACATAAATGCTTTTTGTTGCTGTCAGTGTACTGATATCCCTCTTCAATTATTATTCGAGGTGAACTGTTTTGGAAATCACAAATAGTGATGTCTTTGAAGGTCAAGAAAAGGAGTTTCAGGACACGATGGGAATGATTCATGAAAATTCTAGTTTAGATTCAGTATCAAATGGTTTAACATTTGGGGTTTGATCAGCTGCAGAGAAGTCAATGCAAGTCGTACAGTGTCAAATCTCCTGGACACACCACTGTGACAGAAATATTTACTATGGTCCCATGGAAATGAAATAAAAAAAGGTCAAAGGAGACCAGCAGACTTTTGCAGAGAAGGCCATTTAACCCATCATGATTCTGTAAATCTAAAATAAAACCAGGAAATTCTGGAAATGCGCAGCAGCTCAGACCTGCCGATGTAGCTCACTTTAGACGTTACACTTTAGAGAGGCAGCATGGAAACAGCCCCTTCAGCTCACCGAGTCGTTGTGACCAGAAAGTACCCCGTACACTAGTTGTACCCTGCACACTAAGGCCAATTAACAGAAGTCAATTAACCTACAAACCGGTACGTCTTTGAAGTCCGGGAGGAAACTGGAGCACCCGGAAGAAACCCACGCGGTCACAGGGGGAACGTGCAATCTCCATACAGACAGCACCCATAGTCAGCATCGAACCCTGGTCTCTGGCGCTGTAAGGCAGCAGCTCTACCGCTGCGCCACTGTGCTGCCCTGAACTGCTGAGTATTTACAGCATTTTCCATTTTTATATGTTAACAGTGGCACAGCGGTAGAGTTGCTGCCTTTCAGTGCCAGTGACCCGGGTTCGATGCTGACCATGAGTGCTGTCTGTGCGGAGTTTGTACGTTCTCCCTGTGTCCACCTGGGTTTTCCCCGGGTGCTTCGGTTTCCTCCACATTCCAAAGGCGCGCAGGTTTGTAGATTAATTGGCTTCTGTAAATTACCCCAGGCTTTAGGAGTACGAGTGATCGATGGTTGGCGTGGACTCAGCGGGCCGAAGGGCCTGGTTCCATGCTGTGTCTCTAAACTAAATTAATGTATTCTTACTTATCAATCACTGCAGATTTCTACTATTTATCAATAATGACTTTTGGAAGGAAGAGGAGGGGGGGATGGTGTCCGTTATCACAGTTTGTCCGCTAGAACCAAGTAAGGAATTATCATTGTATAACTAGTCGAAACGAACAACTGTAGTTTCTGGATCCACAAAAGAACATAAAGTGCTGGAGTAACTCAGCAGATCAGGCAGCACCTCGAGAAAGCATGGATAGGTGACATTTGGAGTCAAGTCTCTTCTTCAGATTTTCGGTCTGAAATTGGGCCTAGAATCCAGGTGAGTGGCGGCCGGAGAAAGAGGTGAGGATCAGCGGAGTCAAAGGTTGCAGCTGGCGGGAGGACAGAGCGCAGGGAAGGGTCATGGTAGTGGTGGCGGCTAGTGCGGTTTGGAAACGGCCGAGGAGTATGTTTGGGCCGGCAGTGGCAGCAGAAGGCCCGGCCTGGAAGTGGCGTAAACCGGGCGTGGCGCGGAGTCAGGCAATGAGGCGATGGCGTGAGGCACAGGCAGTGTGGGCACTGCTATGGCCAAAACCCATTATCAAGAGTTCCGTTAAAATCAGGGTTCACAGTAATTGCATTTATAAAATAGGCTTGCTTTATTGTTGCTTTAGAGTCTATTAAGAATTTAAATGTCACCCAAACCAATGCCGCATGCCACGGGCATGGAATGAACCGTTTTTATGTTTCATTGTTTAATCAATTTTATTCTGTATTCTGTTATTCTGTTCGATCTCAGGGGATTTCCAGTGGCATTTAAGTAATGTACTCTTAAATGCCAGAAGAATAAATAGAGAACTGTACTGCTAAACATAAGAGTACTACTTTGTACTTGTATCACATAATTCGCTGGCCACATGACAAACTAAACACCTTGCTGAGTCTAATTAACAAATTTTGTTCTGCAAGACAAACAGCAATATAGAAGTATTTTTCTGGTTCTATATTTTTATTGATAGTTAATTGAGGTAAATTAATAATTTATGTAACTCCACAAATGGTTTTTGCATGTAAGTTGCATTAAACATGTTATTTCTGAATAATAATGTGCATTGAATGGTTTCTTTGCTGAAACATGGATGGGAGTGTAGAAAAATGATAATCTAATAATCAAAATCAATAGTAACAATAATAGTCCATAAATACTGTAAATGAACAATTTGCCTTCGAACACAAATTGAGTAGTTAGGATTTTTTTTGCTTTTTGTGGATGTTTACATAAATTGGCTACTGCACTTCCTACTTTACAATAGTGACTGTTCTTCAGAAGTTTAGTTTTTTTTTAGTTTTGAGGTACAGCGTGGAAACAGGCTCTTCTGCCCACCGAGTCCGCACCGACCAGTGATCCCCGCACATTACCACTACCCTACACACACCAGGGCCAATTTTACATTGATACCAAGCCAATTAACCTACAAGCTTGTACGTCTTTGGAGTGTGGGAAGAAACCGAAAACCTCAGAGAAAACCCACGCGGTCATGGAGAGAACGTACCAACTCCCTAAAGACGGCACCCGTAGTCGGGATCGAACCCGGGTCTTTGGTGCTGCAAGCGGTGTAAGGCAAGACTCTACCGCTGCACCACCTAGTATCAAGAAACTTAAAGTCCTTGGGGAAGGCGAGAAGTCCTGAAGGGCAATGTAGAAATACAAGTTTATTTTTATTGTTGGTTGCTGATATAACCAGTCAATTACCCAGGTTATATTTAAGAATGATAGAAAACAAAACATGATAAAAATCAAGCAGCCCCTTGAACCTGCTTCACCATTCACTAATCTCATGGCAGAGCCGGCATCTCCTTCCCTTTCCAACCTAGTCCCTATAGAACTTGACTCCACAGTGTCAATTATGATCTGGACACCAGCCCTGACTCTGCCCATGTATTTCTTGGGAGGAGAGTTTGAAGAA
The DNA here is from genome assembly GCA_963514005.1 of Raja brachyura. The sequence goes on from OY740801.1 coordinate 33,883,617, forward strand.
TTGCTATCCTCCCAGGAAATAATTAATCTCCTCTCAGTCCTAAATGATCAAACCCCTTTCCTGAGACATTGACCCTCTTGGTACTCTCTCAGCTTATATACCCAGTTACTGTCCCAGAAACCTACCCAGGAACAGCTTATACCCTGCTCTAATCAGACTAATGAACGTACCCTCCCACAAGCTAGGCTGTCATCCCGATTTCCCAACCTACCCCATTGCACTTTTAAAAAATTTGCACTTTCTGTAAGATTAGTCTAGTTTAGTTTAGTTTAGAAATACAGTATGGAAACAGGCCCTTTGGCCCATTTGGTCTGTGCCTACCAGCGATCCCCACACATTAACATTATCCTACACCCACTAGGGACAATTTTTACATTTACCAAGCCAATTAACCTACATACCTCCAATGTTGCTCCAATTTGCATTTAGCCTCACTCTGACAATGGAGGAGACTTAGGACAGAAAGGTCTGCGTAGAAATGGTAAGGAGAATTAGTGTCCAGCAACTGGGAGATCAGGTAGGTTCAGGCGGGCTGAGCGAAGGTGTTCCGCGAAATGATCGCCCAGTCTATGTTTGGTCTCGCCGATGAATAAGAGTCCACACCTTGAACAACGGATACAGTAGATGAGGTTGGAGGAGGTACAAGTTTTTTATTGGAGGAGTGTTTTAATGTAATCTGTCCCAGTTAGAACAATGAAATTCTTACTTGCAGCAGCACAACAGAATATATAAACATATTATGTAAACAATATAATAAATGAGAGAGAAATAAAAGTTCAGTGTGTGTATATGTACATATACTCACGAATGGCAGCAGGGAAGAAGCTGTTCCTGAACCTGGATGTTACAGTTTTCAGGCTCCTTACCTTCTTCCCGATGGCAGTGGTGAAATGAGTGTGTGGCCAGGGTGGTGTGTGGGTCTCTGATGACGCTGGCTGCTTTCAGTCGATTTCCTCAACTTTTATCGAAAGGGCGAATGCGGTGTGACTCATTGACAAAGCAATGTAACAATCAAAAGCAACTTATGGGCCTGTCCCACTTAGGCGACTTTTTAGGCGACTGCAGGAGACTATGCAGTCGCCACATGATCGCCACATGTTCGCGGGAGGTTGCCGGGGGTCGACTTCATGGCACGAGGCGTTTCCGCATTCTGGGAACTAGTCGCGGCCTCATTATGGTGGCCGCAAATTTTTCTACATGTTGAAATATTAGCGGCGACTAGAATGAGGCCGCCATGGAGAGTAGCGAGAATACTCATACCGTAGGTGGGTCGCCAATGGGTTGCCAGGAGGTCGAAGGTTTTCGGAGGTTCTTGAAGGTTGTAGCCGGTGCTGACTAGTGAATTTCATTGGCTCATTGGGGGAAAAAAACGTAAGCAGTAATTTTCAGAACCAAGGATAAGCGACCGGTAATAGTAAGATTAAACGAGAACTTACCAGTTTGAAGTTTGATCCTTATTTTATGAGGAGTTACGTTGAGGGATTACGTGAAGAAGGTCGTCCCCACGCATGCATGTCCATCTTCAAAGCAGCGGTGTGAAGTCACAGAAAACGTTGTTGAACTAACATAGTAAGATTATAGATGACTAGAACTACCAGATGATCGTTATGTTACGAGGGTAGGGAGCAGAGGACACGTAATCCCTCAACATACCTCCTCATAAAATAACGATCAAACTTCAAACTGGTAAGTTCTCGTTTAATCTTACTATTTTACTTCGGAGTCACGTGAGTAACTCCGTGAAGACTTTGAAGGTCTGTGATTTCATGCCGAGGAATGAGTCCACGCGTCACAGCTGCATCAATTGACCAGGATGAGTGAGAGTGAGAGAGCATTCAAAACATGACATGTTTAACAATACTAATGCTTTAATAACAAGAAAGAAAATAAACAGACCCCCCTCACCCAGGGGGAAACTGTGAAACAGAACTTAAAACAGAATCAGCAAAAATCCCGAAATTGCAATCTCCCCCCCAACTTGTAATGTATCCATTGCAGTCTCATTTACCTTAGAGTTTACCGGCGGTAAGGTCGCTGCTTCAGCTCCCGAGGTCTGGGGGGGGTAGGGCTGTTGGAGGGCGCAGCATCTTGAACATGGCCCGGCTTGGGCCCTGCCCTAAAAAAGGCCTCTTTGTTTGTTGCTCAGCACCACGTCCGCTATAGCCAGCGAACCGTTTGGTTTGCAGAGGAGGGTAGGGATAGTCTCCGGAAAGACGATACCTTCGGAGGCACCTTTATGAGGCCAACAGTCTTTGACTCCTCATCGAGTTCTTTAACCTGTTTGGTCAGATCTTCTCCGAACAGGAGGTTTGGGGGGTTGTATATTCCCCGGCTTACATAGCCCAGCAAATTTAGGATTTATAGCTGGACGGATGGCATTCTTTCTAATGCAATTGATTTCAAAATGTGCACTGCATATTAATGCCTTCGTGTCCTGCTGTGTATTTGAGAAAGGCGCCCCCTCCACTGACCTAGCAAAGGCCATGATGCCCGAGGTGAATAGCCGGAGTACTCTTTGGAGTTTAACCTCTTGGGCTCGGACGCCCCTCCAATGTGCCCCCAAATGGAATGGTTAACAATGGGGACACTCAGTGAGACACAGTTTAGTGGAGTGTTGTACCTGGCAGTGGTTTCCTCCATCGTTTGTTCTTGCAATGGATGGGAAGCCATGTAATTAATGTTCACGGTGAGCTCTTCATCCAATGGCTCACCTGTGAGGGTTGGGACCGCAAATTTGGATGCAATAGACAGTACACCCGATGGTCCCTGTAGCCCAACTGTGCCTCTGTACTCTGGGTCAGCATAGTACTGACCTCGTACGCTGCCGTCATCTGACAGGGAGATATTATGCAGCCCTGACACAGGCGCTGCTGCCTCGGGTTCCATATACTCCCCGGGCTCCGATAGCTCCGTCCTTTGGAGCATATCGTGCTGGAGTAACCACTCCGCAAGGCTCTCCTGATGCGCCAGCCTCCCTTAGAAGGAGGTGACTCTTCCACCTCCTGGCCCGACTCCTCTGAGTCCAGGGCCATCACAGACTTTTTAGTGGCTTTTCTCCCCTGTGGTGTAGCCAAGGTGCTTTCTAGCAGCACCAAGTCTGTAGCCGCTGGCTGCTCTGCCAGCTGTCCTGGAGGCGAATTCGGCGGTCGCACGCTGCCCGCAGGCCCGTGGTCTTCCGCAGCCGGTTTGGTTGCGACTCGTCTCTTAGACATATCTCCCACAATCCGAAGCTGAAAATTCGGTAAAACTCCGGACCGGGAGCAACGACTTCAGCTAAGTTTTTTAAAAACACTTACCTGAGTCTTTTAAACTTTCCCGATGGAAGGAGCGACACACCCGCCAGCCAGTTGCGCAATGCGTCAGACTTAATGACGCGCATGCGTGGGGACGGACTTCTTCACGTGACTCCAAAGTAAAATGTTAAATGTTCGCCGAACTTCACAGCCGTGTATCTCTGGCTTCTTAAAAGTTGTCTCCACTCCTTCTCCCTCCTTCTCCCCACTCTCCCCTCCCCCCTCTCCCCCCCCCCCCCCAATTTTAAAGGACTTACTGTACAATGTGCATTAGCCGTCTTAATTACAGCGCCAACCTTCCTGTTCATCGCGGTGTGTGTCTGTATCACATTGGCTTTGCACCGTGTGAATTTTGTAGGGCAAGCAGGGGGAGCGCTGTCTAAAAAATTCACATGGGCTGGTGAAGGAAGCGATGTGTTTGTGTATGTGTGTGTGTTCCACTCTGACAGTAGCCCTTCCAGTTTCCGTTTTTTCAGGCGACTGCTGGCAACTTGACAGTCTCCGGCCGTCCGCTGTAAAATCACGTTGGATAGGCCCATTAGGCTTTCAGACCTTTCCATTGAAAAGGATTAGAGCTGTAGCTGGTGAAAGTATTACCACCATTCAATAGACTATTAAGAGCTGAGAGTATAGTTCAGCGGTATAGTTCCTCCCTTACAGCGCCAGAGACCCGGGTTCCATCCTGACTGAAGGTGCTGTCTGTACGGAGTTTGCACGTTCTTCCTGTGTCTGAACAGGTTTTCTCCAGCTTTTTTGTGTCTATCTTCTTGAACATACTTGTATAGTTTTCTGTAAAGCACCAGAGTATTAACTACAAGGACAACTAGGACAGACAGGTTGTTTGCGCTGGAGTGCCAGAGGTTGAGTGCAGAACTGATAGGGTAGACAATAGGAACCTTTCTCCCCCCATCTCTTTAAGGAGAGAGAGACAAAGTTTAAAGGAGATGTGCAGGGCAGGTATTTTTACACAGAGGGTGGTGAGTGCCTGGATTGTTGTCCCACAGGTGGTGGTGGAGGTAGATATGGTGAGGTTTAAGAGGCTTTTACTGTAGATAGGTACATGGATACGCAGGGAATGAAGGGATGTGAATCACAAGTAGGCAGACTGTCTCGTCCCGAAACATCGGCCATTACTTTTCTCAGAGATTCTGTCTGACCCGCTGAGTTTCTCCAGCTTTTTGCGTCTATCTTTGGTTTCACCCAGCATCTGCAGTTCTTTCCTGCACAGATTAGTTTACTTGGCATCATATTTGGCAAACACATTGTGGGCTGAGGGGCTTAATCCTACGCTGCACTATTCTATATTCCCTATCCCCATAGAAATTAGATAAACGGGGTGGCACGGTGGAGTAGTGGTAGAGTTGCTGCCTTACAGCGCCAGAGACCTGACTACGGGTGCTGTCTGTATGGAGTTTGTACGTTCTCCCCGTGACCAACGTGGGTTTTCTCCGTGATCTTCATTTTCCTCCCACACTTCAAAGACGTACAGGTATGTAGGTTAATTGGCTTGGGGTAAATGTCAATATTGGCCCTAGTGGGCGTAGGGTAGTGTTAATGTGCAAGGGTTGCTGGTCGGTGCGGACTGGTTGCGCCGAAGGGCCTGTTTCCGCGCTGTATCTCAAAACTAAACTAAAATAAAATAAACTTAGGCAGTATGCACCCGAAGAATATTCATTGCTCTAAATGTTACCTTTCAAAGTGAATCTACTCTCCATAAATCTGGATAGTCAAATGGCTCACAGCAGATTTATCATGACATTCATCACATTGATTAAAATATCATGGCCAATGTAAATCAGGGAAATGGTCTTGTTGTCAGGCAGATGTTAGCCGACTAGTCTCCAGCGCTGAGCTGCCACTTGAAACCAGAGCTAAGTGGATTGAACGGGTCACGAAAAATAATGACGTGCTATTAAACTGTGAAATAACAAAGCCATTATAAAAATTGCTATCAGCAATGAAATCATAATCCTTATCTTCATAAAGGAAACTTGCAACGTCTTCAAGCGGAACTGTTAAGTACCTCACTTAAAAAATTATAGGGTTTGCCACGTGCATTTCCTTGAATCGCATTAACTTTTGTCACGACACCCCCTCTCTTGGATGTCGCTCTGATTCCTATCACTGGCTGACAGGCCAGGAGAGGCCAGATTAGTTGACATTGGTTTGGTCCACCTGAGCTTCGTCTAAGCTTGCCCCATATAAAACCCAGGCATTCTAGCCAGAGGGGAGAAGGTGAGAGAAGAAGCAAGGGAGCATGTGAGAGTGGACAGGAGGGAGAGTGAGGAGCCTCCCTGCTAGCTGTGTTCCCCTGTTGCAGGTTCAAGGAAGACTGAGCCACTGGAACAAAACCCTAGACAGGCAGCGCCTCCATTGAGGCTGAGGCTGAGTTGCTGGGGCAAGCCTGCGATGCCAGTGCCTCTTCCTGCCCACGGATAGCGAGGGACTGTGCCCACACACCGAGGCAAAGACTGAGCTGCCCGTATAACCCAGAGACCGCCCGTGTCAACGCCTTCATGCCCCAATGCTGAGCAGCCAGGATAAACATGGCAGCTCAGGCAAAGTGTGAACTACAGAAAATTAGCCTGAGATCGCATTGCCTCCTCCCTCAAAACTAGCACTGATGTACGGGGAATCCGAGATCATCAGAGGCACGGCACATGTGAGAGACAGCATCCCCATATTGTCCTGGACTTCCTTATCATGTAATAAAATGTATCAAGTGAGTGCACCCTACAGGAAGTGTCGGGTTGGACACTGTTGAACCCGGCATCATCACTTAATAACCTGCAAGACTCATCGCCAAAACTCACCTATTCATTAAACATTGATATTAACTTAACAAAAATCATTTCAGTATTTCATGTCAAAGGAAAGGCTGCATTGCTTCTACCAACCATTGCATTCTGTTGAAGAAAGAACTGCAGATGCTGGAAAAATTGAAGGTGGACAAAAATGCTGCCTCACCTGCTGAGTTCCTCCAGCATTTTTGTCTACCATTGCATTCTGTTGAGTTGGGTTTATTGTCACGTGGGCTGAGGTACAGTGAAAACCTTTAGAGGGTCTCCAATGAGGTAGATAGTAGTTCAGGACTGCTCACTAGTTGATGGTTCAGTTGCCTGATAACAACTGGGAAAAAACAGTCCCTGAATCTGGAGGTGTGCATGTTCACACTTATACCTCTTGCCTGGTGGGAGAGGGGAGAAGAGGGAGTGGCCGGGGAGAGACTCATACCCAATATGGTAATTGGGTATGATTCTGATCATCAGAGACTAAATTCTGATATTATATTTGAACAAAGCACAGCTTTAACAAGAGTTCTACACCTTATTTTCACACTTCTACACCTTGAGAAAATGCACTCCTCCAGATTCAGGGACAGTTTCTTCCCAGGTTTTTCGATTTAGGTTTAGGTTTGTTACTGTCAGAGAAACCGAGGTAGAATTAAAAGGTTAGTTTTGCATGCTATCAAATCAAATCAGATAATACTCTGCACAAATACAATCAAGTACAATGGGTAGAGTCTGTGCACGTTGGGTTATAAGACAACTGTCACTGCCTTTCACCTCAGCAATCGGCTCGTCAATGCAAAGGTCCGAGTGTCCTTTGCCAGTGAAAAATGAACAATTCCCCAAGTACCTCGGAGTCACCCTGGATCTTACCCTCACCTATTGTGAACACCTGAAGAGGATGTCTGATAAACTGAAAGCTAGGGTCAACATCATCAGGAAAATTGCAGCCAACAGCTGGGGATTCAACACTTAGCCCTCAACAGCCGAGTTTTGCTCAACAGCTTGGGCTAATAGCTGCCACACCAAACGAGTCGACACTGTCCTTAACTCTGCAATGCGGGTCATCACAGGGATGCTTAAGTCAACACCACGCAGAACGGAGAGGATGTTGAAAGATTAGTGCACCATCGAGGCTAACCGTGACCTTCCCACGCATGCTGACTTGAACAATCTGCCCAACATGCACCTGAAGTCCCGCAAACCCTTCCGGTCTTCCGTTAAATTCCTGGAAGACTTTGACCCCAAGACTGAGTTGCGCAGAGCCTGGAAAGATGCCAACATCAACAACGGAGAGGTCATCACAAACCCCATAGTGAAACCACTGGCCTTTGACCTCCATCACAGGCAATGGCTAACCCTGAACAGAATCCGCACCCTCCATTCATGAGCAGCCCCTCACCTGCATGCAACTGCGGACATCCAGACCAGACCATCCCACACATCATGAATAACTGCCCACTGAGGCTTTTGCCAGGAGGCATCAAAGCCAGTAACTGATGCTGTCCTGGCCTGGAGGTCTACCCTTGATCTACAACTTTAGGCTGTGCACGCCATACACAAGAATACGCAAGAATGGGCAGAGTGAAGGGAAAGATACAGAGTGCAGAATATAGCTCTCAGCAATGTGGCACAACAGTACCAGAGGCAAAGTGCAATGTACGCAATGGGATAGAGGAGAATAGTAAGATTGAACGAGAACTTACCAGTTCGAAGGTTGATCTGTATTTCATGAGGAGTTGCGGTGAGGGATTTCGTGAAGAGCCCGCCGGCACGCATGCGCGACATTCTTCAAAGTAGCGGTGTGGAATCACAGAAACAACAAAAGAAATGACTTGGCATAGTAAGATTGAAGAGACTCTAATTACCAGTTGAGTATGATCGAGGGCTGGGAGCGGAGGGCATGAAGTCCCTCACCGCAACTCCTCAAGAAATACAGATCAACCTTCGAACTGGTAAGTTCTCGTTCAATCTTACTATTTCATTTCGGAGTCACGTGAGTGACTTCGTGAAGACTTCAAAGCTTCTGTGATTACACGCCCTGGACCACGTCCATGCTGACACACCACTAGCAAGGATGGATGGGAGAAACAAGCTGCTGAAACTGGTTATACTGAAAAACAAAAATAATATTTATTAATGCAAAGCAAAAACCCCTTATTCGGGGACCTTCCCACGTTCTTGACCTGCGTTCAGCACGGCCTCCGCGAACTGTAGGGGAGCAGCAACAGGCTTATTGTAGAATCGCTGGAACACAGCTTCATTTGCCCATCCTGCTGTGGCGAGAATATGGTCCATGGGCACCTCCATGACCCTCGCCGCCGACGTTGATGCAGCCCTGGTGGAGTGAGACTTGAACACATTAGTGTCAATACCTGACTTACCCAAGACGATCCGGAGCCACCTGGATATCGTCTGGACTGTCACTCGATGGTGAGGTCTTTTGTGAGTGACAAGCAGGTATTTCTCCATTCCTCTGATGCGTCTCGTCACCTTGACATAGTGACGGATATGAGTGGCTAAACATAGCCTAGCATCTGCGGGGTATGCCGGGAACTTCAGCTGCAGCCCTGTGCACCCAGGTCTATGCTGCTTTAGTAGCTCATCAATAAAGAAGACTACTTCTCCAGGGGTAGAGGTCATCCTGTCAATACGGAGTTTATGTAGCGTCTGTACCCTCTGTGCTGAAGTCAGCGCTAGTAACATCACCAGTTTCATGGTGAGTTTGTCCAGCTGTAACCATTCCATGGGTGACCACGTCCTGAGCAGGGTTAGTACATCCCTGACATCCCAGGTGATGTTATAGCGTGGTGTAGGCGGATTCATGTTGAATATACCCCGCATGAGTCTGGACACTAGCCTGTTGGATCCTACCTCAATCTTGAGGTAGAATGACAGCGCACTCCTGGCGCTGTTGATGGCACTGTAACTTAAGTGTTCATCGTGGTGCAACCCCGCGAGGAATTCCAGGACGTCGGCTATGGATACATCGTCATATGTGATGCGAGAGCGGCTGCAGTAGGCTTCCCATTTTGCGATGTGGGAGAGGTATCTTCGCCTGGTCGACTCTCGGCACGATGCCCCAATGGTGTCCATAGTTCGGGTTGAGAGGCCATACTGCAGCAATGGCCTGGTTAGAACCTGCAAGCCAGTAAATTTAAATAGCTATGGCAGGGATATGGCTCCCCTGACACAGGGTGAGTAACCAATTGCGGGCAACCCTCTAAAGGGACCCAGGGTTGACTGATCATGTCAAAGACCACCGGATACCAAGGCTGCGTGGGCCAGTCGGGTATAATAAGAATGCCCCGAGCGGCATCCATCTTGATTTTTTGCAATACCCGACTAATGAGGCAAAACGGGGGGAATGCGTAGAAAAACCACTTCCCCCAGTCTAGCGAGAATGCATCCATCGCCAATGCCCCAGGATCTGGTTCCCATGAAATGTATGTTGGTACCTGATGGTTCAACCGTGACGCAAAGAGGTCGATATCCGGTTGACCAAATTTGGCTGTAATTTTGGCAAAAATTTGAGGATGCAACATCCATTCGATATTGTCATTAAACTTGCGTGACCTGGTGTCCGCCACAGTATTAAGCGTACCTGGCAAATAGGTAGCTGAAATCCAAATATCCCTGTCAATACACCAGAGCCAAATTGTATTAGCCAATTTATCACATGAAATTGACCTGGTACCGCCCATATGGTTTAAATATGCCACCGCCGTGGTATTGTCTATTTGGATACGGACATGAGCACCAATGAGATTGGAACAATAAGCCCGAAGTCCGTGAAATGCTGCAAGCAGCTCCAAATAGTTTATCCCTTGTGATAGCAACATGCTAGATTCAAGGGTGTCCCACCTGCCTCCACAACTAGAACAGTTATCCGTAGCTCCCCAGCCCTGGGAGCTCGCGTCGGTTTGCAAGTATACCATCGGATTGGGCACAATAATGGGTTTGAATGAGCTACCAATATTGCACACCCACCATTGTAGCTGAATCTTAGCTTTAGGAGGCAGCCGCATTGGTCTGTCAAAATGACCGGCGTTCTGTTTTAACGCGGCAATCTTGGCTCTTTGCAAATTTTGATAATGCAAAGGCCCGTATTGGGCTGCTGGAAACAATGCTACAATTTTGCCAATCACCTTAGCTGTTTGCCTAATTGATGGTATACTGGCGCAGGCTAGATCCTGACATGCTTGGGTGACATCCCCAACCTTGTTAGTTGGTATGGTGGCCCTCATACGATTGGAATCCACCGTGAACCTCAGATAATCCATCACCTGGGAAGGGTAGAACTTTGACTTGTCTGGATGGACAATAAACCCCAGCCGCTGAAAAATCGCGACAGTGGCCGAAACTGCTCGTTCAGCTGCCTCCAGGGTTTTGCCAATAATCAGGATATCATCCAAATAGGCCATTACGATATGCTGCTGCTTTCTTAATTGGGCCATAATAGGTTTTAGTAATTTAGTAAATAGTCTAGGGGCTGTAGTAAGCCCATTTGGCAAAGCCCTGTATTGCCAGAGCTGACCCATCCAAACAAACTTTAAGAACTTCCGGTGATGTTTCCGAATGGATACAGAATAGTACGCATCTTTTAAATCAATGCATGCCATAAAGCAGCCATGCGAAATCAACGATTTGGCTGTCTCAAAAGTGTCCATTTTAAAATGGGTGTATGTTACAAAAGTATTCAGCTGGGTCAGATCAATAATCACTCGACAACCTCCATCCTTTTTTGGTCTAGTGAAGATATTGGAGACAAATTCAATATGCTCGTGCATAGTTTTTTCTATCACGCCTTTTTGTTCTAATCGTAAAATTTCAGCTGAGCCTGCTGCCTGTTCAACGGCAGACAGCGTAAACTTCCGTTTAGGCATATGCTGGGATGGAGGAATGTCCCCGTTAATAAACTCAATAGTATGACCCCGAATATTCTGTAAAATAAACTCATCTGAAGTAACAGTCCCCCATGCCTCAGAAAAGAAACGGAGTCGCCCACCAACATGTGACGTTAAAGGAACAGAGAAAAGAAAACCAGACCGCCTCACCTCCATGGTCACCGGCGGTCCTTGACATGTTTGGTTGGTCGTGGAGGTGCTGGGTTGGGCTGATATTGGGGTGTCTTCATTTTCCACTGGGGCCGCTGCGGTCCTGGCCCCAAAAAAGACCGCTGCTGCTGGGCCTGTTGATAGCGATACGGCACTGAAGTATATGTTCTGGTTGCTGTAGCAACCGAGCCTCGTGGCCGGGCAAGTGGAGCTTTCGGGGCCGACGGCCTGGGGGCGATCTGTGATCGCATGAGTCCCACCGTCTTGGCTTGCTCATCGAGCTCTTTGACCCTCTTCGGGGGGTCTTCTCCGAAGAGCTGTCGGGGAGGCGGTGGCGGTGGTGGTTTGCACAACCCAGCAAACTTTGGGTTGAGTGACGGGCGGATGCTGTGTTTGCGGAAGGCATTGATCTCATGTTGGGTGGCACATAACAGTGCCAATGCATCCTCCTGGTCTAGATTAAGATCTTCCCCATCGACCGACCGTGCAAAGGCGGTAATACCGGCCATGAGGAGTTTCAGGATCCGCTGGAGCTTCAGCTCCTGATGTCGGATAGCCACGCCGATGTTGCCCCATATGGGCGTATTGACCACAGGCACATTAAGGGCATTGCAGTTAGACTGAGGTTTGTGGCGATGGATAGCCTGAGAGAGGACTTCTGGTTTGTGAGGAAATCCACCGTGGCAGCCAGCTTGGGGTTGAGAGGAAGCCCAGTTGTGAGTGGGGCAGCGAACTTCGCCGCCACATCGAGAAGATCTTCCGGCGGCGGCTCCGACGGAGATGGTGTAGGGTCAACAAATCCTTCCTCTTCTGGCTGTTCGAAACTGGTGATGGAGGCTGGTGAGACTGCCCTGTGCCTGTCGATGCTGGACGCTTGCTGCTGTTGATTGTGTAGCAGGAGCTCCAGTAGCCGCTCCATACGGTCAATACGCCCGCCACCCTGAACACTCGGGTGGTCGGAGTCCTCCGGCTCAGAAAAATTGCCGGGGCTCCTGTCATCGGCCCGCACCTCGTCGAGGTGATCTCGGTGCCGGTAGATGTCGCTGCCAGCCGCCGAAGCTAAACCGCGCGATTCCCGCGCGGGAGATGTGTTCAACCGCCTCCGTTTAGCGGGAGCGGAAGCTGCTGCCACGAAGGGCAAAAGCGGCTGGGAGTCGGCACCAGCTGAAGCATGGAGATCCGACGCCCGCGCGGGCTTGCCGGCTGCCCACATCGTGGACCTTGCCGACGCATGGTCTCGTCCTCCCATCCATGGGGGACTCGGCGACCGAGGCGGGACCCTACCCAAGCCCCCCGTCCCGGCGTCGGGGTTTGGGGGTTGGATGCTAGACCTCACCATAGACCTGGGTCCCGCCGTTGCACCAGACCGCAGCTCGGCGGCAGGTGATGCCTTAGCCCGTGAAGGGTTAGGCTTACGGGCTCCTCCCCTGCCCTTCCTCGGAGGGCTGGGGGAGGGGGGCCGTGCAGCTGCACGCGACCCCTTGCCCGAGGTCGCCAACGGGCCCGCTGGCGACCTGAATGCTGCAGCAGGGTCCACCTGCTCTGGTGGCACCCCGCTGTCCTCCTCCACGAACTCCTCCCCGGAGCTGTGGTTAGTTAGCGGGCCCGGACCTGCAGGAACAGGATTCTCCGGTTTCCCCGCCTTCCTCCCGGCCCCAGGTGTAGTCGATAATGAGGGCGCCGGGACAGATGGCCGACAACTTCGACCGGACATCTTCTCCGTACTCCCAATCCATGTCCTTGCTGAAAGAAAACAGACAACAAGGACGAACCAACTGAAGGTTAGTGTCACTCACCCAGGTGGTTCCTTATGAAGGGCTGGCGGGGAGCGCACCCCACCGCCAGCCGTCGGCAGCAATGCGTTGCGACGATATGTCGCGCATGCGTGCCGGCGGGCTCTTCACGAAGTCACTCACGTGACTCCGAAATGAAATCAGACAGTACCCTGCTCAGGAAAGGACCATTAAGAGGTCTGATAACAGAGGGAAGAAGCTGTTTTTGAGTCTGGTAGTGCATGAGTTTAAGCTTTGGTACCTCTGATTGTCTGGTTTTATGGAAGGATTTGCAGATATTCGCTTCAGCTTTTAAATGAGGAATAATCTGTTCGAGCTGATGTGGCAAATTTTATTTTCCTTTTGGGACCAGTAGTCTGCGGAATTAATCATCTGTTAGTGAACCCTGCCAATATCATTCCAGTAAAAGACTTGCTGGCTCCTTATCAGTGATGATCTGTTCTACCAGGTGGGGACCACACTGTGTAAATGTAGTTACCTCAAAGGATTCAATGCCACAACGTGTCAGCAGCCTTTAAAAGCCAGGTCTCTTTGCAGAACAGTATAAGAACTAAGAGGGCGCCAATGATGGCTGCCACGGTGCACTGTTCCTTGCTGTTTTGTCTGCGTTTATTCATTTGTTTTGTCTGTGGAAATCCCACAAAGATTACTTTCACGAGAGAGCAACTCATTAACATCGGCCATTTGGTTCCTCCAAGTATTGTAACGGATTTCTCTCATTTGCTGGATTATTTGGACATACTTGTCAGCGGGTCTGTGGTTGTGGCCAAGGCCGTGAGAATTGGAGGACCCGGGGGATGTGCTCTGGAGCACTTGACTGACAGGATCACGAACACAGCTTCCGAGTATATTTCTTGCAAATCTGCGTTCTCTCAACGACAAAGTGGACGAACTGCAACTCCTGTGCCAAACAAACAAGGACTTCTCTCGATCTGCTGCCCTGTGCTTCACCGAGACCTGCCTGTGTGAGTCGACCCTGGACAATGTGCTGCAACCGGCTGGCTTTCAACTACACACACGGCAAAATCAAGAGGTGGTGGATTATGCACCGTCAATTTCCTTGTATGTTTCCATACTTGGCTAATAAATGTATTCTGATTCTGATTCTGATTTTACTTTGGAGTCACGTGAGTGACTACGTGAAGAAACCCCGCCAGGCGCAAGCGCGTCATTACGTCTGACACATGGCACACCGACGGGCTGGAGAACGCAGCTCCACCAGCGGTAAGTAGTAAACCAGCAGGTAAGTGATTTTTAAAACGTATCTGCGGGTACCTAAACTCTGTGAGACTGGCTCAGGAGCCAGCGGGAGTTGTTAGCAATGGAGTGAGTTGGACAAAAGTCTGTCCGTAGTAGGAGCTTAACGCGTGGGCCCACAGTTAGTGCTCGCAGATCGGGTCGGGAGATACCGGCTGCGGTAACGCCGGCTCCGACACAGACTGCTGATCTACGGGCAGCTCAACAGCCTCTGTTAACTCCAGTGCTTCAGGGCACTGAGGCCACTCCATCAGGGAGGAAGGCCAAAAGGAAATCTCTCAGGCCCATCTTATCCGACGAGTCTGATGAGGAAGACTCCCCTCCTTCTAGCAAAAAGGTCTGGGGACGGCTCGATCAAATGGAGAAAATGCTGCAAACAATGATGAGCCACGAAATATTCCACTTGGGGTCGAATGCCCCTAGGAATCACCCTCTCCAGCACCTTGTTTAGGGCTGGTAGAGACCTCCCTGGAGCAAGACTCGGGAGAGCCAGGGCAGGAGGAGTCTGACCCTGAAGTTGGTGTCACTGTTTTTGGGCACACACCAAGGCACATGAACCATGCTCCAAGTGTCCCGGATATGGCAAGAAATTTTGCCATTCTGGAGGGTACCAGTGAAGCCATGGAGGAAAATCTGGCTGCTAACATCAACTACATGGCCTCTCACCAGCTACAGGATTCCATTGTGGAACAAACAACCACCCGTTATGTAACACCTGTTAACTGCGCGTCGCTCAAGGTGCTCACTGTGAACTCTGCTATCTGGGCACAAATCAGTGCAACGTTGCGGGAACAAGAGATTCAGTTCCAGCGAGTCCTCAAATTGGTGGGGGCAGGGATCACGGCTATCGGCAAAATGGTCCAAGGGGCACCGATGTCCGGGACACAGCAGGACATGTTGGCCCTGCTGTGCAATGCATACTTTGAAATAAACTGTATCCGGAAAATTGCTATTAAGCCGACACTAAACCCACGGTTTGCAGCTCTGTGCAGGTCATCCAACATTCAAGTGCCAAATTATCTATTTGGCGAGGACCTGCTCAAACAGGTCAAAGACCTGGAAGAAGAGCCTCATGAAGACTTACATCCCTTCGGCCAGGATGCCACCTCGCAGGTCTTTTTCGACACAATGGTGGTCAGATCCCGGGGCAGGGCCAAACAGAGTGGTATCAGTGGGACGGCGTTATTACCCACCTGTGCACGCCAACTACAACCCTAGCATGGCAAGGAGAACAAGAACTTTAAGGTCGACTACGGAGGTACGGGTGATTCATTCAGTCCAGGATAAATCCTCTGGGGAACAACCTGTGGGGTAGGCTACGGTTATTTTATGATGAATGATGCTGCATAATATCTGATCTGTTTGTACTGGACACTGTGTCAGGGTCTCGAATAGAGTTTATGTCAGGAATTCATCCATCTACACAAAATATGCCGAGCCGGGTATTGGTTTTTTCTGGACCAGAAACTGTGCAGGTAAATAAAGAAATTGGGGTTTTGTTCCAAAAAGGGGTAATTGAGAGGACAACATATATAATCCTCAACAATTTGTGTCCAATATATTCCCCAGACAGCCAAAAAGATGGTGGGTGTCGAGTCATTCTGGATCTAACCCAGTTAAATTCCTCTGTCCAGTATAGGCATTTTAAAATGGACACCTTCAATACTGCTAAACGGCTGTTATCAGAAGGTTGTTATATGGCAAACATTGATCTGAAAGATGCATATTATTCAGTAGAATTCATCAGCAGAACCGAAGATACTTGAAATTTAGTTGGATGGGACAGCTGTGGCAATTTACAGCATTGCTCAATTGGTTAACCTCCGTTCCTAGGTTGTTCACAAAATTGTTGAAACCAGTTCTGGCACTACTTCGTGCCCAGAATCACATTGTGATGGCTTATCTAGATGATATTTTAATTATAAGCAACACTCAGGAAACAACTGAAGAGTCGGTTTCAGCAACCAAACACCTGTTTGAGAGGTTAGGTTTCCTCGTCCATCCAACAAAATCCAAGTTAGAGCCATCCCAAAAAATGGATTACTTGGGGTTTGTCATTGATTCAGTTGATATGTCAGTGACTTTGCCTACGACCTAGGCTGTTGAAATCACGGAGGTCTGTACCAGTCTCGCAGAAAAGCCACAACCCTCCATCCGGCAAGTAGCCAGTGTTATTGGTAAATTGGCGGCGGCTTTCCCTGCAGTGGAGTTTGGACCCCTGTACTATCAAAGTTTGCAATGAGCTAGAGAACAAGCACTTAAAGAACACGCAGGTCATTTTGCAGTTGCCAACCAAAGCCTTCGCCGAATTACAATGGTGGATAATCAATATTGCGCAAAGTACCAAAAACATTTTGATTCAACAACCTTCAGTGGTTTTACAAATAGATGTGAGTGCTTTTGGATGGGGAGCCATGGACAGTGAGTCTTTAATGAGGATGAGTGACAGTGAGGATTTAATCCTGCAAAGGCATGGTATAAATTACTTAGAATTGCTGGGTGCATTCTATGGATTAAAAGTTTATTGTTCAGCAATTAATAATTTACATGTTCAGCTCCAGATTGACAATACCACGGCTGTTGCCTATATCAATCACTTGGGATGAATAAGGTCAGTGTCATGTGACAATCTGGCTAACCTCATTTGGGACTGGTGTATTTCCAGAAATATCTGGGTCTCAGCTATCACCTACTAGGTAGAGATAATGTGGTGGCAGAAAACAGGTCACTGAAATTCAATGACAACATAGAATGGATGCTAAATCCTGATGTTTTTACAATGATTGTCAGCCGCTATGGTTTGCCAGATATAGATCTGTTTGCATCCAGGCTAAATCACCAGTTACCTAATACGTTTTTTGGGAACCAGAACCAGGAGCAGTAACGGTGGATGCATTCTCGCCACATTGGGGACGTACGTTCTTTTAAGCTTTTCCCTCATTCTGCCTCATTAGGCAATGCCTCACCAAAATAGAGCAGGACTCCGCCTCAGGCGTTTTGGTGGTTCCGAGCTGGCCTACACAGCCATGGTTCCAATTGGTGCTGAGAATGATGACTCAGCCATTCATGGCTGTCCCCAACTGCAGTAATTTGTTGGTGCATCCAGTCACAGGAGAAAGTCATCCGTTACATGATCGTATTAATCTGTTAATCTGCAGGTTCTGACCAGACCATTCCAAGGGCTTGAACTGTTGAGTAGGACCATGGATGTGATAACTGCAGCTTTGAGAGATAGCACTAAAAAACAATATGTGTCTCATATTAAGAAATGGGAGATGTTTTGTTTGTGGTCAGATATATTTTATCATACTGCAAGCATACCGGATGTATTGGAGTTCCTTGCTACATTGCATTTTGATGAACACTTGAGCTATAGTGCCATTAATAGTGCTCGGAGTGCTTTGTCCTTCTATTTAGGGCAGTTTTCAGAACAACAATCTATCGGGTCTCATCCGTTAGTGTCCTGATTCATGAGAGGAATCTTTAACAAGAACCCTCCTAAGCCTAGATATACAGAAATCTGGGGTGTCAGTATAGTTCTCACACTGCTTCGGCAATGGGCTCCAATTACGTCACTGTCTTTTCAGAAGTTAACACTTAAAGTGGTTATGCTCATGGCGCTAGTATCAGCGCAATGAGTTCAAACATTGTAAAAGCTACAGCTAGATAGCATGTACCCGTCTGTAGATAACATTACTTTTTATGTGTATGATTTAATCAAACAAAGCAGGCCAGGAATGGCCGGAACCAAAGTAAGCTTTAAAGCATACCCCGTTGACCAAACGCTATGTGTAGTCAAGCACCTGTCAATATATCGAGGTAACTAAGAGTCTCAGAGGCTCTGAGACAGTAATGCTCATCAGCCACAAAAAAACAAGGTGTCAGTACAAACGATTCAGTAAAAAGGTGTCAGTACAAACGATTTCTAGATGATTAAAACTGGTTTTGGATTTTGCTGGAGTAGACACTCATGTGTTTAAATCTCACTCCACCAGGGTGGCATCAACATCCACAGCGAAGGCACAGAACGTGCCTCTAGACCAAATCCTCAGGGCCGCAGGATGGTCTAGGGAGGCGACCTTCTCAAAATTCTATGATAAACCTGTCCTGACAGTACAAGGTTTTGGGCATGCTGTTTTGGGTCTGGTTTGATTTTCTTTTCTTTCTAAATTTAATTTGTAATTTCCCCCTGGGACAGAGGGGTTATTACTGTTGTGTTTATTATTATTAAAAATGTTTATTGGATAATTCGAAGCAATGTTCAATACATTAGTTATTGACTACTGTGTCAACTGAAGCAGTATGTCGTATGGAATGGATCGATGGCATGAAATCACAGAGCTTTGAAATCTTCACGTAATCACTCACGTGACTCCGAAGTAAAATAGTAAGATTAAATGAGAACTTACCAGTTTGAAGTTTGATCTATAATTTATGAGGAGTTACGATGAGGGATTACGTGCCCGCCGCTCCCGACCCTCATAATACCAAATAATCATTTGGTAGTTCTAGTCTTCTGAGTCTTACTACATCACTTCGACTATAGTTTCTGTGTTTTCATGCCGCTGCTTTGCGCCTGGCGGGGCTTCTTCACGTAATCCCTCATCGTAACTCCTCATGAAATAAAGATCAAACTTCAAACTGGTAAGTTCTCATTTAATCTTGCTATTAAATTTCAGTTTAAAAGGAATTAGGACAGCTTGCACTGATGCATAATCTTGCACAATATTTCTTAAGGATGCTCTGTACTTTAGTGTTTCCACACTGTATCTCTAAAACTATTGAAACCAGCTGTCTTAGGAGTCCCCATTGATGATTGCTCCCAGGATAACTTGAAGTGAGTTCACTCTAAATGGTTCAAAATGAATCAATGACACCAATCTCACTATCTACCTCATTGGAGCCCTTCGGACCATCTTTGATCAGTCTTTACCTTGCACTAAACGTTATTCCCTTATCATGTATTTGTACGCTGCGAATGGCTCGATTGTAATCTTGTGTTGTCTTTCCGCTGGCTGGTTAGCGCGCAACAACAGCTTTTCACTGTACTTTGGCACATGTGACAATAAACTAAACTGAACTGAAATGAACTGAACAATCCTCATGTGTGGCATGTAGGTTTGAATTACTCCAGGAAGTGTCTTGCTGCATATCTAGGCTGTTACAGTATGACCTGGAAATGCCTGTGGCTGAGTTTGACCACTTGGAACGCTGTAAGAAAACGCTGAAAGATTTTCAGTTTGAAATCTTTCCTATAACATGGTGCCCAGAACTGAACACAATATTCTAAATGCAGTCTCGCCAACGTCTTATACAACTGCAACATGACCTCGCAACTTCTATACTCAATATTCTGACTGATGAAGGCCAAAGTGCCAAAATATGTTTTGACCACTTGATATACCTGCGACACGACCTTCAAGGAACCATGCAACCATCAACCATTCCTCTGCCCACCTGGCTAATTGATCCAGATCCTGCTGCAATCTTTCACAACCATCTTCACTATCTGCAAAACCACTCACTTCTGTATCATCAGCAAACTTGCTAATCTTGCCCTGTTCTGTGACGTTTCACAGAGTGCTGGAGTAACTCCGTGGGTCAGGCTGAGTATAGAGGTTGGGAGGTCATGTTGCAATTGCATAAGAAGGTGGTGAGGCCGCATTCAAGAGTATTGTATTCCGTTCTGGGCACCATGTCATAGGGCAGATGTCATCAAACTGGAAAGGGTACAGTGGAGATTCACGAGGATGTTGCCAGCACTAGAGGGCCAGAGCTATAGGGAGAGGTTGAGTAGGCTGGAACTATTTCATGGAGCACAGGAGGATGAGGGAATGATCTAATAGAGGTGAATAAAATCATGATTTGAATAGATATGGTTGAGTCTTTTGCCCAGAGTAGGTGAATCGAGGAGCAGGGGACATAGGTTTAAGGTGAAGCCAAAAGATTTAATAGGAATCTGAGGGGTATGTTTTTCACACAAAGGGTGGTAGATGTATGTAACAAGCTGCCAGAGGAGGTAGTTGAGGCGGGGACTATCGCAACATTTAAGAAACAGTTAGACAGGTACATGGATAGGACAAGTTCGGAGGGATATGAATCAAACGTGGGCAGGTGGGACTAGTGCAGATGGGACATGCTGGGCCGAAGGGCCTGTTTCCAACTTGTATCACTCTATGATTATCTATCTTTCCCTCTCAAACCCATTCTCCTGCCTTCTCCCCATTATCTCTGACACCCGTATCAATCAAGAATCTATCAATCTCTTCCTGAAAAATTCTCCTCCATTGACTTGACCTTCACAGTTGCCTGTGGCAATGAATTCCACAGTTCACCACCCTCTGACTTAAGAAATTCCTGCTCATCTCCTTCCTAAAGGAATGTCTTTTAATTCCAAGGCTGTGGCCACTGGTCCTAGACTCTCCCACTAGTGGAAACATCCTCTCCACATCCACTCCATCCAGGTCTTTACCAGGCTGGGACAGACGGCAACAGCTTCACACAGTGTCCCAAAGTTTGTGTCCTGTCCTGCATCACCCAAGTTATAGGAGAGGGCAAGCACCGTAACAAATTTTCTCACTATGGTTTGGGTAACATTCAGAAATGTCTATGCATGTCACATCATGAATATTACTGAAGAACGGTCTTGACCTGAAATATAATCTATACCTTTTCTCCAGGGATGCTGCCTGACTCACTGAGTTACTCCAGCACTCTGTGAAACGTCGCCTATACATATTCTCCGCAGATGCTGCCTGACCCACTGAGTTACTCCAACACTTTGTCTCTATTTTCCCTTCACCCATCTGCCCAAGCCCACTCTCCCCCCTCCTTTCCTATGTTCCTTTCCACCCATAAACCTCTCTCTGCCTTTACATTTCACTCCTCTTTCAAATCTGCTCTACTTATCTACATGCATTTTTCTTCTTAACGTTTTAGTCCCAGCCTTAACTATCTCCTCTGGCAGCGTGTTCCATACACCCAGCACCCTTTGTGTGAAAAAGCTACCTGATTCCTGTTAATTTCTGAAATATTGGTCATAGAATGCTCCAAAATAAGGCACAGAATACATCAGAGAGCATCTAAAACCCCAAAAACCCTGGCATCGAGGGACTTCACACTTCGCACTCGTGATGTGTGCAGCGCGCACATTATTTCACATTAAATTTTCTGTAATCCTGTCATGCCACCCCCCTTTTTGGAAAGCTTCGTACGGGCCTGGGTGCCCTGGTAAATTGGAGGGTTGGGGGGAGACTAGTGAGTTAATGTCATTATGGATGGGGGTTGTGGATTAGATAAGGGTAGGGAAATTCTCTGGTGTCATGCTGAGATGTCCTGGTTATCCTGGGAGTGGCGGACAATGGATAAATCCCTCTGGAAAAGGGAACCAGGTATAATATGAAGTACATTTAATATGCTCCTCGCGGCCTCGTGGCCAATGGAGCCTCGCGGCAGCAGCGGTGATTCCTCGTGGGTCAGTGGGTGCCTCGCTGGTCGACCCGCGGTCGATGGTGCAGCGATCAATTAGGGCGCGGGGAACCGCCATGAGGTGGGAGGGGAAATAACAATGGAGACCCGGCGGGGGACTGTTGTGGGGGGGGGGGGCGGGGGGAGAACAAAGGAGTGCCTGGCACGGATACTTTGTAACTTTGCCAGCGCGTTTATGTGGCGACCATTTGCATACCTCGGTTATGCAAGCTAATAATTTCAATGTGCCTTGTCACATGTGGCAATGAAGTATTCCATTCCATATGGAAGTTACACCAAGCTGACTGCCTGATTTGCACTAGGAAAAACTCAGTCAAGTTTTTGTGAGTAACACAATACGACGTGGAAGTGTTTTTTACCATCACTGTGGCTTTCAATCATAGCATGCTGATATAAACAATGCTGCAATATCTAGATTCAACACCCAAATCATTCTTGTTTTAATGGGCCGGTGGAAATGACCTGCTAATGATAGTGTTAAGAAGCTTTCTACTGTAATGTAATATCTAAGTGGGCATGTCTACATATTCTTGCAGAAACTGTCTAACTGCGTGAAGTGTCACGATGCATTATGACAGGTCCTTGCCATTTACTCGACGCGCAGAATTGCAGTCTTATTAAAAGCAAGAGGTGAACAACATCTTACTCGATACTGTATGTTGCAGAGAGCTGGCTTAATCTTTCATTCTCACTCTGTGTTAGTGTCTTCTTCACTGACTTAGGCTATGTGGTTTTGTATTCTTAGATCTCTCTGTTTTAGTTTCTGATCATTCACTATATATTCTCTTACCTTGTTTTGCTTACCCACACATTCACTTGCCTAATTTTTTACAAGTTTAAACATGCCATTACTATCTTTCCTGCAGTGTAGAAGTTTCTCCAATGTAAAGGAACAAATAATCAAGGCAGGAGCAGGCCATTTAGCCCCTTCTCGCTGCCCCACTCTTTATAAATATGGCTGGTCTTTTATTTCTGCACCACCTTCCTGCACAAACATCACATCTCTTGGTTCCTCTAATATTTAAAAATCCTTAGTTTTTATTATAGTTTAGAGATACAGCTCAGAAACAGGCTATTTGGCCCACCAAGACAACGCCAACTAGCAATCCCCGTACACCAGCACTATCCTACACACACCAGAGACAATGTACAATTTTACCGAAGCCCATTAGCCTACAAACCTGCACATCTTTGGAATTTGGGAGGAAACCGGAGCAACTGGAGAAAACCCACGCAGTCACAAGGAGAACGTACAAACTCCGTACAGACAGCACCCGTAGTCAGGATCGAACCTGGGTATCTGGCGCTATAGTACAGCCTCTACCTGTTGCACCACTGTGCAGCCCATTTAGAGATACAGCGCGAAAACAGACCCTTCAGCCCACCGTGTCCACGTGCCCATGAGAAGCAAGAAGCATCTTGCTTCTCATTCTCATTCTGATGAATGATTGAGCCAACTCTCTCAATCCTTTTTTTTCACCTATGCCTTTGAATAAAAGAACACAGCTATAGGGTCATACAGCACAGAAACAGGCCATTCAGCCCATCGCCCAAGACAAAGCTTTTTCTCCATGTCCACTTTTCCCCCTTTGCCTGCATTAAGACTGTATCCTTCTATGCTTTGCTTATTCAAATGTTGTCTGAATGCCTCCTAAACATAGAAATTGTATTTGATTCCACCATCTTGTCTGGCAGTACATTCCACATTACACACTGTAAAATAGTTATCAGTCAGATACCCCTAAAAAAACTCCCTTTTACCTTCAACATATCTCCTCTTGTTTTTTACGACCTTATGAATCATGTCTCGATAGAGAGTAATTGATGATTGATGTTTTTGTTACCTCTACATGGGGAAAAGATTTGACCATCTGCTCTATCCCTGAAGGGCCTGTTTCCATGCTACATCTCTCTATTTCCCTGTGACTCCATGATTCTATCTATCATCTATGCCTCTCATAATCTTATATCATATCTGGCCCACCCAGTCCAGTTTATCCAATCTTTCCACATAACTAATCCAGACAACATAATAATTTAACAGAAAGGATAATGTCTTAGAGTCATGGAGCCTAGTGTCATAGAGTCATACAGTGCGGAAACTGGCCCTTTGGCCCAACTTGCCCAACAATGTCCCAGCTACACTAGTCCCACCTGCCTGCACTTGGTCCATATCCCTCCAAACCTGTCCTGTCCATGTACCTGTCTAACTGTTACTTAAACGTTGGGATAGTCCCAGCCTCAACTACCTCCTCTGGCAGGTTGTTCCATACACCCGCCACACTTTGTGTGAAAAAGTTGCCCCTCACCTTAAGATTCCCATTAAATCTTTTCCCCCTCACCTTACAACCATGTCATCAGGTCCTCGATTTGCCTCTGTGGATACAAATTGATTGTCATTCCTTGGAAATCAATCATCAATTACTCTCTATCGAGACATGATTCATAAGGTCGTAAATTATAGGAGCAGAATTAGGCCATTTAGCCCACCAAGGCTACTCTGCCATTCAATCTTGGCTGATCTATCCCTCCCTCCTAACCCCATTCTCCTGCTTTCTCCTCATAAACCCTAACACCCATACTAATCAAGAACCTATCTATCTCTGCCATAAAAATATCCATCAACTTGGCCTCCACATCCTTCTGTGGCAGATATTCCTTTATTTACAAATGCCAGAAGATAGTGTGGGTTGCAGAATAAATGCTACAATGTGCAGCAGCCTTATTCCTGAGCCATATAATTCTGTTCTAATTCAAAGTCAGACAAATTTATCACCTCCTTTCATAAACTTTGTATGTCAGTGCAAAGTGAATCAGATTTTTGAGCTAATTCAGCCCCAGCGAAGGGAAAAAGTAAGCACTGAACTGAATCATCTCTGAAAGGGATTTCAGAGTTTAGGAGCAAGACTGTTAAAAGCCTGCCCATCATTGGGGGGAGAGAATGAAATAGGGGATTAGCAAGGCTTGGATGAATGCAGAGTCATAGAGTCATACAGCGTGGAAACAGGCCCTTTGGTCCAACTTGCCCACACCGACCAAAATGCTCCATATACACTGGTCGTGTAAATCCTGGCCAAAAGAGGGCCAAAATAAAGTACAGAATCCATGCATTCACAAGGCCTGATGGTCAATTCTGCAGAAGGAGCCACAAGCTGCTAGCTGGTGCTGTGAAGTCTAGGTCCCACATCAGCCCCTCAGATAAGGGAAGTCTAAGAATCTTTAGGTATGAGAATCTTGCAGAAGGAACTCCAAGGTATTGTGAATGCATGAGTTTGATTGGGTTGCAGCAAAGGAATTGTAAATAATGTAAATAATGTTACCCTGCTTGGCCAAAGTGTTAAGCCCTGGCAAAATTGTTTTGAGTTCCGGGGTAAATGTTGCATTATTCAGTTATTAGCGTCCTTCCAGAAGCTTTGGCAAGAAACATTGTATGGAAGACTCTGTAATTGGTTTGGGGAACTGTTAGTAAAGTGATGATGTAATTAATATGTTAGATTGGACTGTAAAGAGACCACCCCTATGTAGTTCAGTCCTTCAAAGTTTGTGAACCTATAAAAGGTAGCCCCATTTTAGATCGGTCGATCTTTGGGACTGCGTGACCTTTTGGAGTGTGTCTGCTTGCACGAGGCTGAAGGGCTTCTCCAGGCAGAGACAAGGATCGAACCCGCGGTGGTTTAGGTATCGTATGGGGGAATTTGCTGTTCATTCTAAAAATAAAGTTTAGTTGGTCCAGTGCATGAGTCAGTGTTTTTACTGAACTAGACTGAGGGGATGAGCTTTAGAAGAGCGTGTTTACATTGGGGGCTCGTCCGGGATTTCAACAGACCCCAAACACAAGCTTGCGATTAAGTGTGTTGAGCTGTCCCCGATCGCGAGTGCAGAAATCGGCGCCATGGTACGGTTTTCCCATCGGTTTTCCCCACTTCGCTAGTCGGAACAGATCAATCATTCATGGGCTTGGGAAAGGGTCCCAACAAGATGATAGAACAGAGTCTAGCAGGCACTGGGTGCAAAAGTGCCTTTGGGGTTAGAGGCCCCCTTCTAGGGTTGGGTTATAGGTGCTCTCCTTTGGGTTAAAGGCCCATAAAACTAGGATTGGGTTAAAAACCGATATCGCAAGCTCTCCTTTGGGTGAAAGGCCCGTAAAACATAGGGTTGGGTTCAAGTCCCTCTCCTTTGGGTTAAAGGCCCGTAAAACTACAATGGTTAGAGTCCCTGCCCAGAATTGTATATCCGATTGACGGGATATTTAAAGACAAAACTGGGTTTAAACAGTGGTAAGCAGCAAAGTACTGCGTCGTTGCTGGGGGTGCAGATTGGAAGCGCGCGCCAAAAATGGGCATCGACTGCCAGCGTGAAGAGGTTACGCACTGACACCCGATACTCAGCAGGTATGAAGGGAAAGTCCTTTCAAAGGTGTACCTAGGCGGGTTCGAGTCCACGCATGTGTGATATATCTGGACCCCTGTAAAACAGAGGAAGGAGTCTCGAAAGGTATCGGGCCCTCAGTGATTAGAGTATAAATTGGCAAAAAATACTTTAATCAACTGAAAATTTAATATTCCTAAAGACGTTCCGTACAAATTTTGAATTCCAACGCGTAAAAATTATAATTGGATAAAGAATAACGAACTGAAAATTCTTCGATTCAAATTTACTAATATTCAGAATCTCATATTGAGGTGCTGGTTAATTCCATGTGTACATATCTCTCTTTCCAAGTGAACTTGTGTATAAATATTTCGTAAGGCTTGTTAATAGTTAAAATTTGTGAAGCTACCATTCAAAAGTGTATTTAAAATTGTGGATCGTTGCATTGTATTTCAATTTAAAGTGTGTATATTTCCTTCCAGATTAATCTGTGTATAATAAAACTTCGAAGTAGTAGTTTAAAGTGCATTTAAGACTGTTGTTGTTGCATTGTGTTCATTGTGCATTGCCTTTGATTTAAATTTTGAATGATAGATACACTAATGCGATATCGGTTTTTAACATCAAGAGGAAAAAGAAGATATATATATACCCTGCACATACCCTAGTGACCAACCTTACCAACCTAGGAACATAATATGTGGCACCAGGGAAAAAGGAAGAACAACTTCTCAGGAACCTGAAGAAGAAAAGACAGCCTCCAGAGACCATTGAGGCAAGCTCCAACTTAAACGACCTATACATAGAAACCTGGGAATTAACACTCCTCTGGGGCTCCGGGACACCTACTTTGTGCCTAAATTATGATTACCATACATAATAAATTGACCAGTTATAAATTAGATCCCTTAAACTGTAGAGTAATGTATTGGCGGGACTATAACAATTTGGTGTCTGAAAATGGATTATGGGATATAGTTTATAAATAATTGGAAATTTGATAGTAAGATTAAACGAGAACTTACCAGTTCGAAGGTTGATCTTTATTTTATGAGGAGTTGCGATGAGGGATTTCGTGAAGAACCCGCCAGCACGCATGCGCGACATTCTTCAAAGTAGCGGTGTGGAATCACAGAAACAACAACAGAAATGACTTGGCATAGTAAGATTGAAGAGACTCTAATTACCAGTTGATTATGATCGAGGGTTGGGAGCGGAGGGCACGAAATCCCTCATCGCAACTCCTCATAAAATAAAGATCAACCTTCGAACTGGTAAGTTCTCATTTAATCTTACTATTTCATTTCGGAGTCACGTGAGTGACTTCGTGAAGACTTCAAAGCTCTGTGATTTCACGCCCTGGACCACGTCCATGCTGACACACCACTATTAAGGATGGATGGGAGTAAACATCTTTCCAAACTGCTTGTACTGAAAAACAAGAATAGTATTTATTAACAAACAAAGCAAAAACCCCTCATTCGGGGACATCTCTACGTTCTTGACCTGCATTCAGCACGGCCTCCGCGAACATGTAGAGGAGCGGCAACAGGTTTGTTATAAAACCGCTGAAAGATGGCTTCATTCGCCCATCCTGCTGTAGCGAGAATATGGTCCATGGGCACCTCATGACCCTCGCCGCCGACGTTGATGCAGCCCTGGTGGAATGGGATTTGAAGACATTAGTGTCAATACCTGACTTACCCAAGACAATCCTGAGCCAGCTGGATATCGTCTGGACTGTCACTCGATGGTGAGGTTTCTTGTGAGTGACAAGCAGGTATTTCTCCATTCCCCTTATGTTTCTCGTCACTTTGACATAGTGATGGATATGGGCGGCTAAACATAGCCTTGCATCTGCGGGATATGCCGGGAACTTCAGCTGCAGCCCTGTGCACCCAGGTCTATGCTGCTTGAGTAGCTCATCTATAAAGAAGACTACTTCTGCAGGGGTAGAGATCATCCTGTCGATCCGGATTTTATGCAGTGTCTTTAACCTCTGCGCTGAAGTCAGTGCTAGTAACATCACCAGCTTCATGGTGAGTTTGTCCAGCTCTAGCCCCTCCATGGGCGACCACGTCCTGAGCAGGGTTAGTACTTTCCCGATATCCCAGGTGATATTATAGCGTGGTCTGGGCGGATTCGAATTGAATATTCCCCGCATGAGCCTGGACACCAGCCTGTTGGATCCTACCTCAATATTGAGGTAGAATGACGGCACGCTTCTGGCGCTGTTGATGGCACTGTAGCTCAAGTGTTCATCATGGTGCAACCCCACCAGGAATTCCAATACGTCGGCTATGGACGCAGCGTTATATGTAATTTGGGAGCGGCCGCAGTAGGTTTCCCATTTCCGGATGTGGGAGAGGTATTGCCGCCTGGTGGACTCCCGGCATGACGCTCCGATGGTATCCATTGTTTTGGGTGATAGGCCATACCGCAGTAATGGCCGGTTCAGAACCTGCAAGCCACCAAGTTTAGATAGCTGTGGCAGGGATGTGGTTCCCCTGACAAAGGGTTAGTGACCAATTGTGGGCAACCCTCTAAGAGGACTCAAGGTTGACTGATCATCTCAAAGACCACCGGATACCATGGCTGCGTAGGCCAGTCGGGTATGATAAGAATGCCCTTGGCAGCATCCATCTGGATTTTCTGCAATACCCGACTGATGAGGCAAAATGGAGGAAATGCATAGAAAAACCATTTCCCCCAGTCCAGCGAGAATGCATCCATCGCCATTGCCCCAGGATCTGGTTCCCACGAAATGTATGTTGGTACCTGATGGTTCAACCGCGACGCAAAGAGGTCGATATCCGGTTTACCAAATGTGGCTGTAACTTTAGTGAAGATTTGAGGATGCAACAGCCACTCGATGTTGTCATTAAACTTGCGTGACCTGGTGTCCGCCACAGTATTGAGCTCACCTGGTAAATAGGTAGCTGAAATCCAAATATTTTGTTGAATACACCAGAGCCAAATTGTATTAGCCAATTCATCACATGAAATTGACCTGGTACCGCCCATATGGTTTAAATATGCCACCGCAGTGGTATTGTCTATTTGGAGACGGACATGAGCGTCAGTAAGATTAGAACAATAACCTTGAAGTCCGTGACATGCTCCAAGCATCTCCAAATAGTTTATCCCTTGTGACAATAACAGAGTAGATTCAAGGGTGTCCCATCTGCCCCCACAACTAGAATAGTTGTCCGTAGCTCCCCAGCCATGGGAGCTTGCATCGGTTTGTAAGTATACCATCGGATTGGGCACAATGATGGGTTTAAATGAGTCACTAATATTGTCCACCCACCATTGTAACTCAATCTTAGCTTTAAGAGGCAGCTGCATTGACCTGTCGAAATGTCCGGCGTTTTGTTTTAACGCTGAGATCTTGGCTCTTTGCAAATTTTGATATTGCAAAGGCCCGCATTGAGCCGCTGGAAACAGTGCTACGATCTTGCCAATCACCGTAGCAGTTTGTCTAATTGATGGTATACTGGCCCAGACTAAATCCTCACATACTTGGGTGACATCCCCAACCTTGTTAGCCGGTATGGTGGCCCTCATGCGATTGGAATCCACTGTGAACCCCAGATAATCCATGACCTGTGAAGGGCAGAACTTTGACTTATCTGGATGGATAATGAACCCCATTTCCTGAAACATTGCCACAGTGGCTGAAACTGCCAGTTCAACCGACTCCAGGGTGTTGCCAACAATCAAAATATCATCCAAATAGGCCATCACTATATGATGTTGTTTCCGTAGCGTGGCCAGAATAGGTTTGAGTAATTTAGTAAATAATCTAGGGGCTGTGGTAAGCCCATTTGGCAAAACCCTGTATTGCCAGAGCTGATCCATCCAGATGAATTTTAAGAACTTCCTATTTTGTTTCCGAATGGATACAGAATAGTATGCATCTTTTAAATCAATGCATGCCATAAAGCAGCCATGAGAAATCAATGACTTGGCTGTTTCGAACGTGTCCATTTTGAAATGGGTATATGTTACAAAGGTATTCAAATGGGTCAGATCAATAATAACCCGACATCTTCCATCCTTCTTGGGCCTGGTGAATATGTTTGA
This sequence comes from Raja brachyura, assembly GCA_963514005.1. Next base: position 33,913,751 of record OY740801.1, read on the forward strand.
TACAAATTCAATTGGTTCGTGTATAGTTTTTTCTATCACGCCTTTTTCTTGTAACCTTAAGATCTCAGCATAGCCTGCTGCCTTTTCAATGCTAGACAGCGTAAATTTCCGATAGGGCATATGCTGGGATGGAGGAATGTTACCATTAATGAATTCAATCTCATGGCCTTGAACACTTTGTAAAACCAACTTATCTGAAGTGATAGTTTCCCATGCCCCCGAGAAGAACCGTAGTCGCCCACCAACATGTGAAGTTAAGCACACAGGTGCATGAAAACCAGACCGCCTTACCTCCATGGTTACCGGCGGTCCCTGACATGTTTGGCGGGTCGTGGAGGTGCTGGGTTGGGCTGGTGCTGCGGCGTCCGCATCTTCCACGGAGGCCGCTGCGGGCCTTGCCCTAAAAAAGGCCGCGGCTACTGGGGCTGCTGGTATTGAGGCGGAGCTGGAGTGTAGGTACGTGCCGGTCTGGTGACAGGGCCTCGTGGCCTGATAAACGGCGCTTCCTTGGCCGCCTGCCTGGGGGCGATCTGAGACCGCATCAGTCCCACCGTTTTGGTGTGTTCGTCCAGCTCCTTGACCCTCTTCGGGAGGTTCTCCCCGAACAGCTGTCTGGGCAGTGGTGTAGGAGGCGCCTTGCACAACCCTGCAAATTTTGGGTTGAGCGTGGGGCGGATGATGCTCTTCCGGAAGGCATTTATTTCATGCTGAGTAGCACACAGCAGAGCGAGAGCATCCTCCTGCTCTAGGTTTAGGTCCTCTCCGTCCACCGACCGCGCGAACGCAGTGATCCCAGCCGTAAGCAGCCTCAGGATGCGCTGGAGCTTTATCTCCTGAGTCCTGATGGCTGTGCCTATGTTGCCCCAGATCGGCGTATTGACTGTGGGCACGTTGAGGGAGTTACAGTTGGATGGGGCTTTATGCCTGTTGATGGCCTGTGATAGAACTTCCTCCTGGAGCTGATGGTTAGTTAGGAAGTCTACGGTGGCAGCCAGTTTGGGGTTGAAGGGTAGTCCCGATGTCTCCGAAGAAGCAAATTTTGCCACCACGTCGAGGAGTTCTTCCTGCGGCACCTCGGATGGAACTCGTGTAGGGTCTAAAAAGTCCTCCTCCTCTGGCTGCCTCAGGCTGCCTGTTGAGAATGGCGAAACCTCCCTGTGCCCTTTGGAGCTGGATGCATCCTGCCGTTGGTTCTGCAAGAGGAGCTCCAACATCCGCTCCATTCGGTCATTACGCCCCTCGCCCTGAACACTCGGGCGGTCGGAGTCCTCATGTTCTGCTGAGGCTCCGTTCATCGGCCCGCACCTCATCGAGGTGAACCCGGTGCCGGACGTTGTCGCTGCCAGCTGCCGCAGCAAAGCTGAGCGATTCCCGCGCGGGAGGTATGCTCAACCGCCTTGTTTTGGCGGAGCCTGATCCCGCTGCCTCGGAGGGCAAACGCGGTGGAGAGTCGGCACCCAATGCCTCAGCACGGTGACCCGACGCCCGCGCGGGTTTGCCGGCTGCCCACATCGTGGACCTAGCCGACGTACGGTCTCGTCCTCCCATCCATGGGGGACTCGGTGACCGTGGCGGGACTCCTCCCAAGTGACTCTTCCCGATCTCGGTGGTTGGGGAGTCAACACTGGTCCTGATAGGTCTCCCAGTGGACTTGAGTCCCGCCATAACACCAGTCCGCATTTTAGCGGCAGGTGACGCCTAAAGGGTTAGGCTTCCGGGCTCCATCCCTCCCTCTTCTCCGAGGGCTCAGGGAGAAGGGCCGTGCAGCCGCACGCGAGCCCTTGCCCAGGTCAGCCAACGAGCCCGTTGGCGACCTCAATACGGAGGCAGGGTCTGCCTGCTCCGGTGGCACACCGCAATCCTGTTCCTCGAATTCCTCACCGGAGCTGCGGTGTATCGGCGGGTCGGGCCCTGTAGCGACAGTGCTCCCCGACTTCCCCGCCTTCTTCCCGGCCTGTCTCGCAGGTGCAGCCGATGATGAGGGCTCCGGGACAGGTGGCCGGCGACTTCGGACGGACATCTTATGGCCTTTGGTACTCCCTTCCATGCCCCTGCTGAAAGACAAAAGACTTCCAACAAGGACCAACCAACTTAAGGTTAGTGTCACTTACCTTAGTGGTCCCTTATGAAGGGCTGGCGGGGAGCGCGCTCCACCGCCAGCCGTCGGCAGCAACACGTTGCGACGATATGTCGTGCATGCGTGCTGGCGGGTTCTTCACGAAGTCACTCGCGTGACTCCGAAATGAAATTATTGACCTGGTATTTTTTCTTGTCTCACCCATAGCAGAACAATCGGAGATGGGATGGGACTGTTTAGTTTCTATCAAGAAAAGGACAGACCCTAGTAGATATCGGAAATAGTAAGATTAAACGAGAACTTACCAGTTCGAAGGTTGATCTTTATTTTATGAGGAGTTGCGATGAGGGATTTCGTGAAGAACCCGCCAGCACGCATGCGCGACATACTTCAAAGTAGCAGTGTGGAATCACAGAACCAACAACAGAGAAATGACTTGTTATAGTAAGATTGAAGAGACTCTAATTACCAGTTGATTTATGATCGAGGGTTGGGAGCGGAGGGCACGAAATCCCTCATCGCAACTCCTCATAAAATAAAGATCAACCTTCGAACTGGTAAGTTCTCGTTTAATCTTACTATTTCATTTCGGAGTCACGTGAGTGACTTCGTGAAGACTTCAAAGCTCTGTGATTCCATGCCCTGGACCACGTCCATGCTGTCACACACCACTTATAAGGATGGATAGGAGTAATCAACTTTCCAGACTGCTTGTACTGAAAAATAATAACAATATTTATTAACAACAAACAAAAAGAAAAACCCCTCACTGGGGGACATCTGCACGTTCTTGACCTGCATTCAGCATGGCCTCCGCGAACTGTACAGGAGCGGCAACAGGTTTATTGTAGAACCGCTGGAAGGTGGCTTTGTTCGCCCATCCTGCTGTGGCAAGAATATGGCCCATGGGCACCTCCATGACCTTTGCCGCCGACGTTGATGCAGCCCTGGTGGAATGGGATTTAAAGACATTAGTGTCAATACCTGACTCACCCAAGACGATCCTGAGCCACCTGGATATCGTCTGGACCGTCACTCTATGGTGAGGTTTCTTGTGGCTGATGAGCAAGTATTTCTCCATTCCCCTCAATTTTCTCGTCACTTTGACATAGTGACAGATATGGGCGGCTAAACATAGCCTTGCATCAGCGGGGTATGCCGGAAACTTCAGCTGCAGCCCTGTGAACCCAGGTCTATGCTGCTTGAGTAATTCATCTATGAAGAAGATTACTTCCCCAGGGGTAGAGATCATCCTGTCGATCCTGACCTTGTGGAGTGTCTGTACCCTCTGCGCTGAAGTCAGTGCCAGTAACATCACCAGCTTCAGGGTGAGTTTGTCCAGCTCAAGCGGCCACGTCCTGAGCAGGGTTAATACCTTCCCAATATCCCAGGTGATGTTATAACGAGGTCTGGGCAGATTGGAATTGAATATTCCCCGCATGAGTCTGGACACCAGCCTGTTGGATCCTACCTCAATATTGAGGTAGAATGACAGCGCACTCCTGGCGCTGTTGATGACACTGTAGCTGAGGTGTTCGTCATGGTGCAACCCCGCCAGGAATTACAATACATCGGTGATGGTTACGGAGTCCTATGCAATGTGGGAGCGGCCGCAGTAGGTTTCCCATTTCCGGATGTGTGTGAGATATTGCCGCCTGGTGGACTCCCGGCATGACGCTCCAATGGTATCCATGGTTCTAGATGATAGGCCATACCGCAGTAAGGGCCTGTTCAGAACCTGCAAGCCAATAAGTTTAGATGACTGTGGCAGGGATGTGGTTCCCCTGAAACAGGGTTTGTTACCAATTGTGGGCAACCCTCTAAGAGGACCCATGGTTGACTGATCATATCAAGGACCACCGGATACCATGGCTGCGTAGGCCAGTCGGGTATGATAAGAATGCCCTTAGCAGCATCGGACTGGATTTTCCGCAATACCTGACTGATGAGGCAGAATGGAGGAAATGCATAGAAAAACCATTTCCCCCAGTGTAGCGAGAACGCATCCATCGCCGTTGCCCCAGGATCTGGTTCCCACGAAACGTATGTTGGTACCTGATGGTTCAACCGTGACGCAAAAAGGTTGATATCCGGTTTACCAAATTTGACTGTAATTTTAGCGAATATTTGGGGATTTAACATCCACTCGATGTTGTCATTGAATTTGCGTGACCTGGTGTCCGCCACTATATTGAGCTTACCTGGTAAATAGGTAGCTGAAATCCAAATATTCCGTCGAATACACCAGAGCCAAATTGTATTTGCCAATTCATCACATGAAATTGACCTGGTACCGCCCATATAGTTTAGATATGCCACCGCAGTGGTATTATCTATTTGGAGACGGACATGACCGTCAGTAAGGTTAGAACAATAAGCTCGAAGTCCGTGAAATACTCCTAGCATCTCCAAATAGTTTATCCCTTGTGACAACAACAGAGTAGATTCAAGGGTGTCCCATCTGCCTCCACAACTAGAGTAGTTGTCCGTGGCTCCCCAGCCATGGGAGCTTGCGTCTGTTTGTAAGTATACCATCGGATTGGGCAAAATGATGGGCTTAAAAGAGTCACAAATATTGTCAACCCACCATTGTAACTCAGTTTTTGCTTTTAGAGGCAGCTGCATTGGTCTATCGAAATGTTCAGCGTTCAGTTTTAACGCTGAGATTTTGGCTCTCTGCAAATTTTGATAATGCAAAGGTCCGTATTGGGCAGCTGGAAAAACTGCTACGATCTTGCCAATCACCTTAGCAGTTTGTCTAATTGATGGTATACTGGCCCAGACTAGATCCTTGCGTACTTGCGTGACATCCCCAACTTTGTTAGTTGGTATGGTGGCCCTCATGCGATTGGAATCCATCGTGAACCCCAGATAATCCATGACCTGTGAAGGGCAGAACTTTGACTTATCTGGATGGATAATGAACCCCATTTCCTGAAAAATTTCCACGGTGGCTGTAACTGCCAGTTCCGCTGATTCCAGGGTGTTCCCAATGATCAGGATATCATCTAGATAGGCCATCACTATATGATTTTGTCTCCTTAGTGTAGCCAGTATTGGTTGAGCAATTTAGTAAATAATGTAGGGGCTGTGGTGAGCCCATTTGGCAAAGCTCTGTATTGCCAGAGCTGATCCATCCAGGTAAATTTCAAGAACTTCCTGTGGTGTTTCCGAATGGATACTGAATAGTATGCATCTTTTAAATCAATGCATGCCATAAAGCAGCCCTCAGAAATCAATAACTTGGCTGTTTCGAACGTGTCCATTTTGAAATGGGTATATTTTACAAAGGTATTCAAATGGGTCAGATCAATAATAACCCGACATCCTCCATCCTTCTTAGTTTTTATAAATACATTGGATACAAATTCAATTGGTTCGTGTATAGTTCTTTCTATCACGCCTTTTTCTTGTAGCCTTAAGATTCCAGCATAGCCTACTGCCGTTTCTTTACCGGACAGTGTAAATTTCCGATCTGGCATATGCTGGGATGGAGGGATTTTACCATTGATGAATTCTATCTCATGGCCTTGAATACTCTGTAAGATAAACTCATCAGAAGTGATGGTTCCCCATGCCTTCGTAAAGAACCGTAGTCTCCCACCAACATGTGAAGTTAAGCATGCAGGTGCATGAAATCCAGACCGTCTTACCTTCATGGTTACCGGCGGTCCCTGATATGTTTGGCGGGACGTGGAGGTGCTGGGTTGGGCTGGTAATGCGGCGTCCGCATTTTCTAGGCTGGCCGCTGGGGGCCTAGCCCTAAAAAAGGCCTAGGCTGTTGTGGTTGCTGGTATTGGGGTGGTGCTGGGGCGTAGGTCCTTGCTGGCCTAACGGCAGGGCCTCGTGGATGGAAGAATGGCTCTTTCCTGGCCGGCTGCCTGGTCGAGATGTGTGACCTCATGAGTCCCACCGTTTTAGCATGGTCATCCAGTTCTTTGACCCGCTTCGGGAGGTCCTCCCCGAACAACTGTCTGGGTGGTGGCGTAGGAGGTGCTTTGCATAACCCCGCAAATTTTGGGTTCAGCGTGGGATTAATGACGCTCTTCCTGAAGGCGTTTATCTCGTACTGTGTGTTGCACAGTAGAGCCAGAGCATCCTCCTGCTCGGTGTTCAGATCCTCCCCGACCACCGACCGAGCAAACGCGGTAATCCCAGCAGTGAGCAGCTTCAGGATCCGTTGGAGCTTCATCTCCTGGGTTCTGATCCCTGGGCTGATGTTGCCCCAAATCGGCGTATTGACGATGAGCACGTTGAGGGAGTTGCAGTTTTCTGGGGCTTTGTGCCTATTCATGGCCTCCGACAGGACCTCCTCCTGGAGCTGATGGTTCGTCAGGAAGCCCACGGTGGCAGTTTGGGGTTGAGGGGTAGTCCTGATGACTCCGACAATGCAAATTTGTTTGCTACATCCAGGAGCTCCTCCTGAGGGGCCTCCGATGTAGATGGTGCATGGCCCAAGATGTCCTCATCCTCCGGCTGTCTCAGGCTTCCTGCTGACGATGGGGATACCTCCCTGTGCCCTCTGGAACTAGATGTTTCCTGCCTCCGATTTTGTTGCAGGAGAAGTTCCAACATCCGCTCCATCCTGTCAATACGCCCTTCGCCCTTCGAACCCGGGCGGTCGGAGTCTTCATGTTCAACGGAACTGCTGAGGCTCCTGTCATCAGCCCGTACCTCGTCGAGGTAATCTCGGTGCCGGAAAGAACTGTCGCTACCAGCCGCCGCAGCGAAGCTGAGCGATTCCCGCGCGGATCTGTTCAAACGCCTCCTTTTGGCGGAACTCGATCCCGCTGCCTCGGAGGGCAAACGCGGTGAGAAGTCGGCACCCGACGCCTCGGCGTGGTGACCCGACATCCGCGCGGGCTTGCCGACTGCCCTAATCCTGGGCCTAAACGGCGTACGGTCCCGTCCTCCCATCCACGGGGGACTCGGTGACCGTGGCGGGACTCCACCTGAAGGACTCTTCCTGGCCCTGGTGGTTGGTGAGTCGACACTGGTCCTTCCAGGTCTCCCAGTGGACTTGAGTCCCGCCAATTCACCAGTCCGCAATCTAGTGGCAGGTGATACCTTATCCCGCGAAGGGCTAGGTTGACGGGCTCTATCCCTCCCTCTTCTCCGAGGGCTCAGGGAGAAGGGCCGTGCGGCAGCACGTGAACCCTGTTTGCCCGGGTCGACCAACGAGCCCGTTGGCGACAGCGATATGGAGTCAGGTTCAGCCTGCTCCGGTGGCACACCGAAATCCTGCTCTGCGGGATCCTCGCTAGAGCTCCGGTGTATCGGCGGGTCGGGTCCTGTGACGACAGGGCTCCCCGACTTCCTCGCCTTTTTCCCGGCCTGACTCGCAGGTGCAGCCGTTGATGAGGGCTCCGGGATGGGTGGCCGGCGACTCCGTGCGGACGTCCTACGGCCCTTGTTCTTCCTATCCATGTTTCTGTTGGGAGAAAAACACTCGCACAACAAAAACCAACCAACTCAAGGTTAGTTACACTTACCTGAGCGGCCCTTATGAAGGGCTGGTGGTGAGCCGCGCTCCACCTCCAGCCGTCGACTGCAATGCGTTGCGACGATATGTCGCGCATGCGTGCTGGCGGGTTCTTCACGAAGTCACTCACGTGACTCTGAAATGAAATTACGGTGTGGATGTAATAATGAAAGAAATGCCCTGGGTACGTAAGGTGGCGGTGTAGAATGATGAGGTAAACTGAAAGTTTAAATAACAAGTTTAAATAAGGAATGGGTGACGTTTTGGGTCGATTCCCTTCTTTAGACTGAAAACGGGTCTTGACCCAAAACATCACTCATTCCTTCTCTCCAGGGATGCTGCCTGTCCCGCTGAATTACTCCAGCATTTTGTGTTCTTTGGTTTAAACCAGCAGATGCAGTTCCTTTCTACTGATCTCATCTACCTGTGCATGATCCATATCCCTCCAATCCTTTCACTTCCCTGTGCCTATCCAAAAGCCTCTTAATCTTCACTATTGTATCTGCCTCCATCACCACCCCTGGCAAAGTGTCCCAGGCCCCACCACCCTCTGTGTAAAAAATCTGCCCCGCACAACTCCATTAAACTTTCCTCCTCTCACCTTATAGCTGTGCCCTCTAGTGTTGGACATTTCCACCCTGGGAAAAATGTTCTGTCTACCCTGTCTATGCCCCTCGTAATTTTATATACATCCGCAGGAAATTCTTCAGAGGGGTGAACCCTCGAAAAGCGCCTGGACCTGATGTTATACCCGGTCGTGTTCTAAAAACTTGTGGTCTGTGAAAGGTGTGGCTGGAGTTTTTATGGACATTTTCAACCTGAGGTCTGAGGTTCCCACCTGCTTAAAAAGGGCATCAATTATACCAGTGCCCAAGAAGAGCAAGGTGACGTGCCTCAATGACTATCGACCAGTGGCACTAACGTCTGTGGTGATGAAGTGCTTTGAGAGGTTGATCTTGGCGAAAATCAACTCCTGCCTTGACAAAACCCTGGACCCACTGCAGTTCGCTTACCGCCACAACAGATCAATGGTGGATGTGATCTCGCTGGCTCTCCACGCCGCTCTGGACCACTTGGACAACAAAAACCCATATGTCAGGCTGTTATTCATTGATTACAGCTCGGCATTTTAACACAATCATCCCCTCCAAGCTGGTTACTAAACTCACAGAACTGGGTTTCTGCACATCCCTCTGCAATTGGATCCTCGACTTCCTCATTCACAGACCACAGTCTGTTCATATTGGTGGAAATGTGTCAGCCTCAATAACAATCAGCACGGGAGCACCTCAAGGCTGCGTGCTCAGCCCCCTGCTGTACTCACTCTATACTCATGACTGCGTAGCCGGTTATAGTGCGAACTCCATCATCAAGTTCGCTGACGACACCGCTGTTGTGGGACGTATCACTGATGGTGATGAGTCAGAGTATAGAAGAGAGATTGAGCGATTGTCCATATGGTGCCAGCACAATAACCTGGCCCTCAACACCAGCAAAACCAAGGAACTGATTGTGGACTTTGGAAGGAGTAGGATGGGGACCCACAGTCCCGTTTATATCAAGGGGTCGATGGTTGAAAGGGTCAAGAGCTTCAAATTCCTGGGCGTGCACATCTCTGAAGATCATTCCTGGTCTGAGAACACTGATCAATTATTAAGAAAGCACATCAGCGCCTCTACTTCCTGAGAAGATTACAGAGAGTTGGTCTGTCAAGGAGGACTCTCTCTAACTTCTACAGGTGCACAGTAGAGAGCATGCTGACCGGTCGCATCATGGCTTCATTCGGCAACTTGAGCGCCCTGGAGCGGAAAAGACTACAAAAAGTATTAAACATTGCCCAGTCCATCATCGGCTCTGACCTCCTTTCCATCGAGGGGATCTATCGCAGTCGCTGCCTCAAAAAGGCTGGCAGTATCATCAAGGACCCACACCATCCTAACCACACACTCATCTCCCCACTACCTTCTGGTAGAAAGTACAGGAGCCCGAAGACTGCAACGACCAGGTTCAGGAATAGCTACTTCCCCACAGCCATCAGGCTATTAAACTCGGCTCGGACTAAACTCTGAACATTAATAACCCATTATCTGTTTATTTGCACTTGCTGAAGCAAAGCAAGAATTTCATTGTCCTATCAGGGACACATGACAATAAACTCTCTTGAATCTTGAATCCCGAATCTTGAATCTTGAAGTCTCCCCTTAACCTCTGACATTATAGAGAAAACAATCAAGGTTTTTCCAAACTCCACATGAAACCTTCTAATCCAGGTACAATTCTGGTAAACCTACTCTGCATCCTTTCCAAAGCCTCCACATCATTCCTGCAATAGGGCGACCAGAACTGCATGCAGTAACCGGAGAGGTCAGAGAATTTCTAAGTTTAGTTGAGTTTGGTTTATTGTCATGTGCACCGAGGTACAGTGAAAAACTTTTGTTGCTCGCTAATCAGTCAGCTGTAAGACAATACATGATTACAATTGAACCATCCACAGTGCACAGATACACGATAAAAGAAATAACGTGAATAATGTTTTGTGCAAAATAAAGTCCAGTAAAGTCAGATCAAAGGCAGTCCGAAGGTCTATGTCTCCTCTCTACTTGTTGGTAGGATGGTTCAGTTAACTGATAACACCTTGGAAGAAACTGTCCCTGAATCTGGAGGTTTTCACACTTCTATACATCATGCCTGATGGGCGAGGGGAGAAGAGGGAGTGACCAGGGTGAGACTTGTCCTTGATTATGCTGCTCGCCTTGCTGAATCAACATGATGGTCTGGACTGCGTTTATAATTCTCTGCAGTTTGTTGTGGTCTTGGAGTTGTCCCCAAACCATGCTGTGATGCATCCCGATACAATGCTCTTTTATGGCGCATCTGTAGATGTTGGTGAGAGTTGTTGGGGACAATCAATTGTGGGTTAGCAGGCAAAGAGGCAGTGGGTGGATGAGTCATCGCAAGGATCAGGAAACAGGCAATCCTTTCAAGGATCACGATACAGTTTCCAATCACTGGAGACGTGTAAGGTATGAACTGCAGGTGCTGGTTTACACTGAAGATAGACACTTCTTCTTCTTCTTGCTTATGGCGTGCACAGCCTAAAGTTGTGAGACAACTTGTTCTGTTTGATCTCCTGTTTGTGCACGCCAGGTTGATTGCATTCATTGAAACAGGGTGGACCACGTGACGGTTGCAATCTCCCACCCCAAGACAGACACAAAACAGAGTAACTCAGTGGGACAGGCAGCATAGCTGGAGAGAAGGAACGTGTGATGTTTTGGGTCAGACTAAAGAAGGGTCTCGACCCGAAATGTCACCTATTTCTCTCCAGAGACGCTGCCAGTCCTGCTGAGTTACTCCAGCATTTTGTATCTATCTCCAATCACTTGAAGAGGGCTGACAAGAGGCCAAACAGGAAAATGATGGCTTTCTTTTGAAATACTGCCTGGGTTTTATTCATGAAATCATTTTATTCGTAAGCTGCTGCTATCTAAGTGATCCTATGCCGTCGTACATTATTACACTATCTACATGGGTTAATATTACATACCTCATTGGTAAATAAGTCAAGAAGATAAAATAAAATCAATGTATCTTAAGCCGATGATCCTCAGCCAGTCGAATTTGAATGGCATTCAATTGTTTTAAACTGTTTTCACAGCATGGCAAAAAACAAATTGCTGGAGGAACTCAGTGGGCCCGTCAGAATGCGTGGAGGCAAAGAGAAGGGCTACGTTTCAGGTCAAGACCCCACCTCGTTCCTGATGCAGTCTCAGCCTGAAACATCAACCATCCCAATGCCTCCAGAGATGTTGCTTGACTCGCTGACTTCCTGCAGCAATTTCTATTTTTCCTCCAGATTACGGCAACCATGGTCTCTTGCGCCTTAGCTTTCACAGCTTGTTTCCTTTGAACGGGTATTTGTTCTTCTCCCAATTTCTAATTGAGTTTGAGCTAAAATATTTCATAATGCATCAATTGCGTATTTGCATACAGTACTTCCAGCACATCAATAGGTTTTCTTCGAAAATGAGCCTTGCATTTGCCATTGTACAACAATCATATTCTGCAAAAAAGAACCTGTACTTCAGAGGATTTTGTACTTTAGTTTAGAAATACAGAGCAGAAGCAGGTACTCCGGCCCACCGAGCCCGTGCCGACCAGCGATCCCCATGCACTAACAGTATCCTACACATTAGGGTCAACAGACAAATTTATTGAAGCCAATTAACCTACAGACCTGTATGTCTTTGGAGTGTGGGAGGAAACCGGGGTTCCTGGAGAAAACCTATGCAGGTCACAGGGAGAATGTACAAAATCTGTATACAAAGCACCCATAAGCACGATCGAATGTGGGTCTCTGCTGCTGTAAGGAAGCAACGCTGCAGCTGCGGCACTGTGTTGTCCTACATGGACAAGAAATACCACATGCTTCGTGCAGATGTTGTAAGAAGCGATCTTTCAAGGGATCTCCTCAGACATTACATATTGATTACAAAGACCAGTGGGGATATAGTCATAGAGTCATACAGCATGGAAACTAGCCCTTCGGCCCAACATGCCCACACTGACCAAATGTCCCTTCTACACTGGTCCCACCTGCCTCTGATTGGCCCATATCTCTCTAAACCTATCCTTTCCATGTACCTGTCAAAATGGTTCTTAAACGTTGTTATAGTGTCTGCCCCAGCCACGTCCTCTGGCAGTTTGTTCAGTCCACCCACCACTCGTTGTGTAAAAATGTTGCCCCTTATGGGCCTGTCCCACTTATGCGACTTTTACGGCGACTGTTGGCACCCGTCATAGGTCGTTGCCGAAAATTGTCAACATTTTGAAAATCCAGCGGTGACCAGAAAGACACTACGACTCCTTGGGCGACTGAGGAGACTACTCACATCCATACAGGCGACACCCTGGCAACATGTCACGGGGTGAAGCTTTTATGGTCGTGAGTAGTCACCTAAAGAGTCGTACCTTGTTCTGGCCGCCGCTGGATTTTCAACATGTTGACATTTTTCGGCGACCTGCAACGATCTATGATGGGTGCCAGCAGTCACCGAAAAATTTGCGTAAATGGGACAGGCCCATAAGGTTCCTATGGAGGGAATTCTATTTCCCTCATCTTATTAACATGGAATGATTGAACTACGCACTGATTTTTACTCCCATTTAATAGATAGTGGCACAACAGGGCAGCGGTAGAGTTGCTGCCTTACAGCACCATAGACCCGAGTTCGATCCTGACTACAGGTGCTGTCTGTATGGGGTTTGTAGTTCTGCACGTGATGGCATGTTCCGTTTCCTCCCATGTTCCAAAGACTTACAGGTTTGTAGGTTAATTGGCTTTGATATGAATTGTAAGTTGTCCCTTAATTGTAGGATAGTGCTAGTGTATGTAGGTATGTTACAAAACTTACCTTGAGCAGCGCTGCAGTTCTGCCGCTCCCCGTGTGCGTGACTTTGGCGCCTTTCAGAGGGGGGCGTGTTTAAAGTGCCATTTTTCCACAGACAGGGAAAATCGATCCATGTCGGGCGATTTCGTTGCTGAAGACAAATCGCTCCGACATTTGATTTATGAAGGTATTTTTAAATTACGCTAGATTATTTATTAACTAGAGTAATTTAAAAATCATCTTCTAAGTGAGCGCCGACAACAGGAAGGATTTTAAGTAGGGGAGAAAATAAAGTGCACAGTTTATTTTTACATTAAAACTTGGTTTGTCTTTTCTTAAGAAATGGATAGATGTTTATATCCAGTAATTGAATTTTGTAATTAGCTACAATTAGGTAAGCAACTAATTATATGCTTTAATTTCAGGTCATCCAAGTAAGAATGTTTCATATTTGTTTCAGAATGCTTCAATCTATAATAACTGAAAATTTCATTGAGTTCTCTTAATTTTAAAGAAAGTTATGGGCTTTTGACTGTCCTAGATCACAGCTTTTGAGTTAAGTCAATGGAAAGGCAATGGGGAACAAGGTGCTAATTTCTGAGTATGAAAATGGCCATAACCTTTTTAATACTGAAGATATGAAAGTGAATTAGGTGTCAAATTAAACTTTGTTTTATGCTTTATCTGATGGGATAAATTGCAGACTTGATTTTTTAAATCTCAAAATGTTGTAACATTGCTAGTGTATGGGGTGATTGCTGGTTGGCTCAGACTCGGTTGAATGAAGGGCCCATTTCTCATAGCTAAACTAAAACTAAACTAAGATAGAGTAACGGAATCATGGAGCACAGAAACAAGCTCTTCGACCCAAATATCCCAGGCCGACCAAGAAGCCCCCTCTACCCTAGTCCCACCTACCTGTGTTTGGCCCATATAGCTTAAAACCTTCCCTATCCAGCGCCAAAAAATCTTTGTTTATTAAAATTTTATACATCTTTGTAGAACACAGTGAGCAGTCCAGCATTGTAGAATAGTTATCAAAATCTGTCAGGAAAAGTTTCCTGTAACTTTGTGACATTTTGTTTGTGGGACAATTGCAAAGTTGTCGACAGTAAGCACGAACTGCTTCAGATATACGCAGTGGCAAGCGATGCAATGGTAGCGTTGCTGCCTTACAGTGCCAGAGACCTGGGTTTGATCCTGACCGCGGGTGCTGTCTGTACGTTGTACGTTCTCCATGTGACCTGCTGCTCTGGTTTTCACCCACACTCCAAAGATGTACAGCTTTGTAAGAAAATATTTTACTGTGCGTTTACACAGGTGACAATAAAAGTGCTATTGAACCATTGAACCATTGGTGGGCCAAAGTGCCTGTTTCCATGCTGTATCTCTAGCGTATGTAAGTCTAAAGTAAATATATGGGAAGCTAATTAATAACATTTGCCTAAACAATCCAGACCACATCATAAAAGGTATCTTTGATTTTCAGGAGGCAATGAATGAAGTCCATGTAAATGTAAAATTTGCTACAAAATGCCCAGCCCAATGAGATCTAACTTTGTTGCAGATATATAAAACAAATTCTAGTTTCAGGAATATTTGTTCAATTGCATTTTGTGGGGTTTTTTTTTCCGTGGAAGTTGACCCGAGAGCCTGGTGTATCACGTTATATGATTTTAACCAGATGGAGAGATGTCAAACAGAGCAGAAGTTCATGAGATAATTATGGATGGATAAATCCATTTGGCCCATGTTAGTTCATCCATCCTGAAGTCCTCACTGGTTATTTCTTTACTGCATTAAAGGAATGATTCCACCCCTGCTGAGATCATCGGATGGCAAGCCTTCTCCGGCCTGGGTGACGTCTCCAGATAGAATTCCCAGCAATTTCCTACCACTGCAAAAAGGAGGATTCCATGGAGAGTCAGGTTTCAGGACACAGTTGACAGCCAAGCGGCAAAACACTGACAGCAATGTACCGACCCGCCGAAGTCTGCATGTTTGAATACATGATACATTATGTCACATGTACCTTGGGTACCTACTGTAGGTACAGTGAAAGTTTGCACATAACCTAGGCAGTACCCAAGTGTCGCCACGTATTGGTGCTGCCAAAGTTACAAATGTTCACCACAGTCCAATCTGCTGCCTACTATCGCACGTGGCAGCAGCCCCCTCCTCCCCGCCCGCTTGACTAGTTTGTCCTTTGTTCCCGGCAGCCCCCCAACGCTGTGTCCCCTCATTGTTGTTGGCAGCCCCCCCAAGCTGTGTCCCCCTATTGTTCTCAGTGCCCCCCCCCCACACTGGCTCCCCGCATTGCTCTCAGTGGCCCACCTCGTTCACGGTGGCGCGGTTCCGTTGACGCCAGTGGCTCGGGGCCCATTCGTGGTTCACAATGCGTTTGCCGGGTCCACCTCTGTCGTTGGCCCGTGGTGGGCGTCGAGTCCGCTGCTTGCCGGGAGGGTCTATTATGCAGGGATACGTGCTCTGTGGCTGTCTCACCGATGTTCACCCGCGCCATTATCAAACGGTGAATTTCTCAAATAAAACAAATGTAATAAGACCTCAGGTGCTGTCTGTGTGGAGTTTGCGCATTCTCCTTAGTGCAACCAAGACAGTTTGCAGTTCGTAGTTCAGTTGGTGTTTCTAGTGTTCATGAGCCTGATGCTTTTTGGGAAGAAGCTGCTCCTGACCTTGGAGATCACAACTTTCAGTCTGCCTTTCCTTCTTCCTGATGGCAGGAGTGAAAAGAGAGCATGGCCAGGGTGGTGTGGGTCCTTGATGATGCTGGCTGCCTATCTGAGGCAGCTCTTTCTGTAGATGCCTTTGATGGTGGGGAGATCAGTACCCATGATGGACTGGGCAGCATTCACTACCGTTTGGAATTTCCTTCATTCCTGGGCGCTCGATTTGCCGAACCAGGCCGTGATGCAACCAGTCAGTTTGCTCTATACTGTATACAGCAGAGGTTCAGGAGTATATCCTCCAGCATACTGATTCACTTCAATCTTATAAGGAAGATTGACGGGCTTTGTTTATGATTGCATTCGTGTGTTGGGTCCAGGACAGATATTCAGCGATACGTGTAGGAAAGAACTGTAGATGCTGGTTTAACTTAAAGATAGACACAAAATGCTGGAATAACTCAGCAGGTCAGGCAGAATTTCTGGAGAGAATGAATGGGTGACATTTAAGATTGAGACTCTTCTTCAGACTGATTCAGAGATATGCATGCCCAGGAACTTGAAGTTGTTGCTTCCCTCTCACCCCCCCCCCCCCCCAACTTGTCGACGAGGACGAGCTTGTGGATCCTGGGCCTTCCTCTTCTATACACAACAATCAGCTACTAGGTCTTGCTGATGTTGAAAGCATCGCTGATTTTAGACACCATTCAATTAGACAATTGATCTCTATCTGACTCTGTTATCCATACTTCATCCAACAAGGGTGGTGTGGTTGTAGAATTTAAAGATGTGTCGGCCATGGGCATAGAGTGAGTAGAACAGGGAACTGAACACACAGCCTTGAGGTGCCCAATACTGATAGATATCAGGAGGATGTGCCAGAGGTTTGGCGGGGGGGGGGGGTAGAAGTAACAACATTTTTACCCAGTGGTTTGGAGATTGGAACAATGCTTGAGAGGGTCGTGAAGGCAGAGACTTTCATCATTTAAGAAATATCTGGACGAGCCCTTGAATAATTTGGGCAAAGAAGGCAAAGGGCCAAGTGGGGCTTAATTGGAGTAGCATAGTTGGGTACTTGATGATTGCCATGGACAGGAACATCCAAAGGACCAGTTTTTTGCATTGTAGGACTCAATGACTTGAAGACAATGACTTCTGCTATTTTTATACACGCTTTAAAGTCACAAGAAAGGCTTGAGGCAGTGTATTGACAGTCGTCCACAGAACAATTACATTTTTGGTTGACAAAAAGGCCATAATTGGAAGAGAGATGATAAGTTAGTGGATAAAAGGCCTGGAGAGGATTAGAGTATTATGAAGTGTGGAATTATCTGCCACAGAATGCAGTGGAGGCCAATTCACTGGATGTATACAAGAGCGAGTTCGATATAGCTCTTAGGGCTAACGGAATCAAGGGCTATGGGGAGAATGCAGAAATGGGGTACTGATTGGGGATGATCAGCCATGATCATATTGAATGTAGGTGCAGGCTCGAAGGGCCGAATGGCCTACTCCTGCACCTATTTTCGATGTTTCTATGCTTCTAAGAGGTGAGGCTTTAAATAAGGATGGGCAGTTTAACATTGAAAATCAGCAAACATGGAGCCAATGATTGTCAGCAAGCATGGAGTGATGAATGGATGGGATTTGTCGTAAATTAGGCCACTGTGGGAATTTTGGATGATTATGAGGGTTAGTACATCCAAAGAGGGTGGGCAAGAATTGGAATTGCCAAATGGTAACAATGAATTGGACCATGGCTCCAGCAGCAGAAGTGTAGTCAGTTGATATTAAGGCAGTTAACAATTGATTTGTGTTGTGATGTTATGGATACACTATTTGAAGTTCCGTCCAGCATCAAACATTGGGTCAGCCATGATTAAATGGCAGAGTAGACTCAATGGGCTGAATGGGCTAATTCAGTTCCTATGTCTTGCTGGAACAATGTTGGGACCAGGTCCTGCGAGTGGACAGAGAGTAGGATAGAGTTGGTGGTTATACAATAGAGTTTGTGTCATGACTGTTTATGTCTATAATCAAGAGAGAAATAGATTGGGTAGATGCACAGAATCTCTTACCCAGAGAAGGGGAATCAAGGACCAGAGGACATAGGTTCAAGGTGAAAGGGAAAAGATTTAATAGGAATCTGAGGAGTAACTTTTTCGCAAAAGGTGGTGGGTGTATGAAACAAGCTGCCAGAGGAACTATCCCAACATCCAACAGTTGGACATGAACATGGATAGGACAGGTTTGGAAGGATATGGACCGCGTGCAGGCAGGTGGGACTAGTGTAGCTGGGATGTGTTGGGCAGTGTGGGCAAGTTGGATCGAATGGCCTGTTTCCACACTATATCACTATGACTCCATGGCTGACTATTTTCGCCAGTCATGCCTCCTTCCATCCTTGTTTCATTTATATATTCTGTGCCAGTAAGCTAGACTATTCAACATCTCCATCACTTTATATTCTCAACATGTCATCAGACTCTTGAACGGTCCTCTTGTAGGCTCAGCATTTATTCCCGAATCCCCAATCTGCCTTGTCCACACTTCATCATTTATCTGCACTTTCTCTGTATATCCTGCAAGATTGAATTGTATTAATAGGAAATAGGAAAACTTTTATTGTCATTCAGACCTTTCGGTCTGAACAAAATTTCGTTGCCTGCAGTCATACATATAGTAAATAACAAAACACACAATAAATACATATTTAACATCCACCACAGTGAGTTCACCAGACACCTCCTCGCTGTGATGGAAGGCAAAAATCTTAAGTCTTTGTCTCTTCCCTTCTTGTTCTTCCTCTTCCTCTGCGCTGAGGCTATCCAGGCCTCCAATGTTATGACCCCCCCCCCGGGTGATGTAAATAAGTCCCGTGGCTGAACCGTGCTCCGTGAATGGGACAATTCAACTCCGCAGCCCGGGGTGGTCAAAGCTGCCGCCCTCCAAGTCCAGCGGACGCAGCTGTTGCCGCGGGAGCTCCGGAAAAACACCAACTTGTGACTTGCGAGCTCCCAACGATGTTGTCCACTGGGCCCGCAGCCGGGCCTCCGAAGTCGCTGCCGCCGCCACCGCCACCAGAAAGCCGCACAGCTCCAAGTCGGGCTGCCAGAACGCCGGAATGCCTGAACCCGCCGCAGTCCCGAAGTCGGCCAGCCTCACGCTGGTAAGTCCTGGCTGGCTCTGCCTCCGGAGCCTCGAGGTCGGTCACAGTTGGAGGCTGCCAGCTCCGCCATTAGGCCTCAGTGCAGACGGAGACGGGGGTTACGGCAAGAAAAGTCACCTCCCCCCCGCAAAGGAAGAGACCAAAACGTTTCTCCCACCCCTCCCACACACATACACTACATAATAACTCAAATGAACTCACTCAAACAAGACAAGAAAACAACAACAAAAAAAGAAAACAGACGGACTGCAGGCGAGCCACTGCTACTACGAGCGCCACCACTTCCCACTATGGCGGATGACTTACCTAGACAGCATGCAAAACATAGTTTTTCACTGTATCTCAGTTCATGTGACCCATATTAAGGACAATACCAACATTACACAGACAAAATGTGGAAACAAGAAGCTGCAGATGCTGATTTGATGTACAAAAGGAGACTAAGTGCTGTAGAAACTCAACAGGCCAGGCAGCATCACTGGTGAACATGGATAGGTGACCCTTCTTCAGACTGGTTGGAAAGAGGGAAGAAAGATGGAATAGAGATGTAAGACAAAGTGTGACAATTAATAGGGGGACATAGGCGAGGGGAGATTTGATAGCCAGATGGTTAGAACAATGGCCAGAGATAGTGGCGTAGCGCTGCCTGGCAGCTGCGGCTCGCATGCAGTCCATCAGTTTTTTCTTTTCTTATTGTTTTCTTGTGTCTGCTTTAGTTTAAATTTTGGCTTATTAAGCTGTGTATGTGAGGATGGGGGGGGGCTTCAGAGCTGCGGTGCTCCAGTGTTCCAGCGGTGGACCCTGCTTTAGAGCTGTGGCGGTGTTCCAGCATTCCAGCGACGGCGGTGGCGGCAGCCCGGCTTTGGAGGCTCGGCCACGGGCCTAGTGGACGACAACATCCGAAGTCTGGATCGCCTCAGTGCAGAGGGAGAACAAGGAGGGAAGAAGACAAAGACTTTAAGACTTTCGCCTTCCACTACAGTGAGGAGGTGCCTGGTGAACTCACTGTGGTGGATGTTAAATATGTGTTTATTGTGTTTTGTTTTTTATTATGTGTTATGACTGCAAGGCAACGAAATTTTGTTCAGACCGAAAGGTCTGAATGACAATAAAGGATACTTTGACTTTGAGATAAAAAGCAGAAGTTGTGAGGCAGGATTGAAGAGATGCATATTTATTAGTTTAGTTTAGAGATGCAGTATGGAAACAGGCCCATCAACACACCGAGTCCTCACCGACCAGTGATCCCCTTACATAGGTATGTTACAAAACTTACCTTCAGTGGCGCTGCAGTTCTGTTACTGGCCATGTGCGTGACTTTGGCGCCTTTAAGAGGGGGCTGGGTTTAAAATGCCGTTTTCTCCAGCCTGTTGAAATCGATCTTTGTCAGGCTATTTACTTGCTGAAGAAAAATCGCTCCGACAAATTGTTTTATGAAGTTTTTTAAAAATAGTGCTGGATAATTTAATAGCAGGAGTAAAATAAAAAACGTCTTCTAAAGCCGTCAACCCCGACAACGGGACGGATCTCACGTACGGGACAAAGCAAGGTACGCCATTTATTTTTACATATAAACGTGCTTCTTAGGATGCCTTTAATCAAAATTTCACATTGCGAAAAGGTGATTTAGGCCCCATACGAACTGGCAGTATTTTTCCTGCCAATATGGGGTTTAAATTCACCGCAAACCACAACGTTCCAATCGATCGCGTTCCACAAAATTTCACTCGCAAGATTTAAATGATCATTAATTTACGGGAATTAAACATTAAATTCCTTCCATTTGGCCTATAAATTCATGACAATGAGATTTAAAAATCATGTTATATTGTGAATTCTTGTGTGAATGTTTTTTGGACACTTAGGCTATTTAAAAATGTTAACCTTTTCTTAAGAAATGGATAGATGTTTATATCTAGTAATTTAATTTTGTAATTAGCTACAATTAGGTAACTAACTAATTATATGCTTTAATTTCAGGTCATTCAAGTAAGATTGTTTCATATTTGTTTCAGAATGCTTCACTCTATAATAACTGAACATTTCATTCAGTTCTGTTAATTTTTAAGAAAGGCATGGGCTTTTGACTGTCCTTGATCACAGCTTTTGAGTTAAGTCAATGGAAAATCAATAGGGAACAAGATGCTAATTTCCGTATATGAAAATTGCAAGAACGTTTTTAATACTGAAGATATGAAAATGAATTAGGTGTCAAATTAAACTTCTTTTTATGCTTTATCAGATGGGATAAATTGCAGACGATTTATCCCATTGTGACATTGCTACCTCACATCGTACACTAACGCTTTCCTACACACTGGGGACAATTTACAATCTTCATCAAAGCCAATTAACCTACAAACCTGTACGACTTTGGTATGTGGGAGGAAACTGGAACACCCGGGGAAAACCCACTCGGGTCGCGGGGAGAACATACAATCTCCGTGCAGACAGCACCCACAGTCAGGATCGAACCCGCATATCTGGCTCTGTAAGGCAGCAACTCTACTGCGGCACTACCGTGCGCCCACATATCATAAACCTGGAGAGTGGAAAGTAGCAGGAGGGGAGATATAGGTGGGAGAGTGGGTGGGATACAGAGGAGGGGAGGGTGAGGGCTGAAAGAAAATGGGGTGGGGGTGTGGGGATGAAAGGGGGTGGGGTTTAATAGGAGGTTTCCTAAAATTGGAGAATTCAATGATGATACCATTCTGTTGTAAGCTTTCCAAGAGGAATATGAGGGGCAGTTCCTCCGGTTTGCATGTGGCCTTACTCAAGCAATGGAGGAGGCCCAGGATAGAAAGGTCAGTTGGGAATGGGAAGGGGAGTTAAAATGGTTAGCAACTGGCAGATCCAATAGGTCTTGTTGGACCATGTGCAAGTGTATGGTGAAACGATCGCAGAATCTACATTTGGCCAATGTACAGGAAGCCACATTGGGACACTAGATGCAGTAGATGAGGTTAGAGGAGGTGCACCTGAACCTCTGTCGCACCTGGAAGGACTGCAGTGATCCCTGGGTGGTGGCAAGGGAAGGGGTATAGAGACAGAGTGGCACGATGGCGCAGCGGTAGAGCTACTGCCTCATAGCACCACATACCCAGGATTGTTCCTGACTACAGGTGCTGTCTGTACGGAGTTTGTACGTTCTCCCCATGACCTGCATGGGTTTTCTCCGAGATCTTTGGTTTCCTTCCACACTCCAAAGACGTACAGGTTTGTAGGTTAATTGGCTTGGTAGAAATGTAAAATTGTCCCTAGTGTGTATGTGTAGGGCAGTGTTGAGGTGCGGGGATTGCTGGTGGGTGCAGAGTCGGTGGGGTATCTCTAAAACTAAAACCAAGACAGGTGCTGCATTCTCTGTGATTGCAGGAGATGTAAGTCCTGTCCATATCCCTCCCCACTCACCTCCATCCAGGGTCTAACTTTATGTTATACAATTTTGAGCTCTGGGAAAGATACTCTGCTAAGCTCTTGTTGATTTGTAGCAACAAGATTTTGAAGTATCTGACTTCAGTATCTGTAAGGATCATTCTTTACAGACATTGTCCGTTCTACTTCAGCCTGTGAGAATTTGCTTCTGAACTTACTGAAGCTCAGAAGTTTCAGAATTTGCTGTTTTCTTCCACTGATGGTAAGCAGCTGCTCCTTGCTCTCCAGACACCAGTCAATGCCTTGAGCGTGTGACTGATTTCCATATTTCACAGCAGGGTCTCTATTTCTTTATACTGCAATACCTTCTTATTGTTTAGAGAAACAGCACAGAGACCCTTTGCCACACCGAGTCTGTACCAACCAGCGATCCCCACACATTAACACTATCCTACACACATTAAGGAGAATTTACATTTATACCAAGCCAATTAACCTGCAACCATTTATGTCTTTGAAGTGTGGGAGGAACGCGAAGTTCTCGGAAAAACCCATGCAGGTCACGGGGAGAACTGCCTTTTTTTTAGGCTTCCCAGGAGACATATTTGATGCCTGAATGAATAGCCAACATCCTGTGGAATCCTGTGGAACTAAAACAAGTTTGTATTGGAAAAGTAATCAGTTATAGTTCGTAAAGGACAGTCCTGAAAGACTTGTATTTAAACTTTGGAAATGCAGCGCAGAAACAGGCCCTTCGGCCCACCCAGTCCACACCGACCAGTGACAGTACACTAGCACTATCCTACACACTAGGGACAATTTCCAACTTCCAGAAGCCAATTAACCTACAAACTTGTACGATTTTTGGAGTGTGGGAGGAAAGCGGAGCACCCAGAGAAAACCCACACAGTCACAGGAAGAACATACAAACTCCGTACAGACAAGCACCCGTAGTCAGGATCGAACCCGTGTCTCAGGCGCTGCAAGACACCAAACTTTGCCACTGTGACAATGGTCTACAGTGACAGTTTATATTGTGTCTTCCATGAACTCAGAGCATCACAAAGTCCCTCATGACAAATGATGTACTTGTTGAGCATTTCTAAACTTGTGGGGAAGAAGGGAGGCAGCACGGTGGCGCAGCAGTAGAGTTGTCCCCTACAGCGCCAGAGACCCTGGTTCAATCCTGACTTCGGGTGCTGTCTGTACGGAGTTTGTACGTTCTCCCTGTGACCACGTTGGTTTTCTCCGGGTGCACAGGTTTTCTCCCACATTCCAAAGGCGTGCAGGTTTGTAGGTTAATTGGCTTTGGTAAGTTATAACATTTTCCCAAGTGTGTGCAGGTTAGGTGATCGCTGGCCGGCATGGAGTTGCTGGGCCAAAGGGCCTGTTTCCCCACTGTACCTCTAACATATAAAACCTGAGAAGAGTCAACTCAACCGGAGAAAGCAAAATGCAAGTTATGTGGAGAACCAGCTCACATGTATGAGCACAAACGTTTGGTTGTGGCTGTAGTTTATGTATGTTAATTATTAGGTGCTCAAAGCCAGGGACAATGAGTTCACTGGAGTCACCTAATGCACCCAGAACCTGTCCATTTGGTGAAGTAATGACAGTCATAGAGTGATACAGTGTGGAAACAGGCCCTTCGGCCCAACTTGCCCACACCGGTCAACATGTCCCAGCTACACTAGTCCCACCTGGCTGTATTTTGCCCTTATCCCTTCAAACCTGTCCTATCCATGCACCTGTCTAACTGTTTCTTAAACGTTGCGAAGTTGCAAAATGTTGGGAAGTCAATCGTTCTGAATGTGTTTGGGAAAAAAAAACATGTGTCATCCTGTTCATTAGAGCTTACAAAGCTGATCAAAACTTGGCATTTGAATAGAGCATTCAGTAAGTATTGAAGTCAATACATATTTTGCTATTCTAGTTGTCAAGGGTTCACGAACATAATCATGCTGTCTTTTGAATTGAATTAAACCAGGGTACGTTGCGTTCTTTTGATCAGTGCTAACTCAATGAAGATATAGTTTGTCATGTCGATCTTATGATAGTTCATGAGATGTAGGAGCAACATATTTTAAATATTCCACAGTTAATCTCATTATTATGTCATGATTGACTAAAATTGTCAAAGAATTCAAATGGGATTTCATTGGATTGCAATGAAATAGGTTAAGCATTTTCAAGGGCTGTGCCTTTGGATAAGTGAGCTAATAAGTTAGGAGCAAAATTAGGCCATTCGGCCCATCAGTCTATTCCGCCATTCAATCATGGCTGATCTATCTTTCCCTCTCAATCCCTTTTCTGCCTTCTCCCCATAACCCCTAACACCCGTAGTAATCAAGAATCTATCAATTTACACCTTAAAAATATCTATTGAGTTGGTCTCCAAAGTCTTCCACAGATTCACCACCCTCTGGCTAAAGAAATTCCTCCTCATCTCCTTTCTAAAGGTACGTCCTTTTATTCTGAGACTGCGCCCTCTTGTCCTAGACTCTCCCACTTGTGGAAACATCCACTCCATCACATGGGGGCTATTAGTTCAATGATATCAAGAAATGCTCAAGGATATAATGCACAGAAAGTTGCTAATTAACAGGTAACAGGTAACCAGTTGCCAATTAAACCAGTTTTTTTTTTCCATTGGAAAGCTTTTTATTTCCATTTCTTTCCCAAGTGGGAAAAAACAAACTTTGATCAAATGGTATTCCTGGATATTCAGTGGATGGATGCACTCAACGAACGAGTGTCAGCACTTTAGTGGAAAAGTAGTGAAGCGGACATGGTGACGCAGGCAGGCTTCACCAATACTTCCCATTTCATCCCTCATTAGACATCTGGATTAGGTTCTTGGGCCGTTCATCAACAGCGATTGGGATCCAGCTGTTTTGGGAGCAGCTGCCATCAGGCGGCTTGAGGTAATTAAAAAGGTTGCAACATCAGCTTAAAAAGGAGTACATATTTAAAGGCAATGGATTTAACTTGCACGACAATATATATGGAGGAAATACTCAGCGGTGGAACAGCTGCTTCAAGGAGTAGACAAGCTGGGGGGGGGGGGGGGTGTCCAATGTGTCCAGAACAATGAGGTATCAAGGAGCTGACAGCTCCCATGCTGTTCAAGGATTTATCGAATCTTCCAGCAGAAACAAAAAACTGCAGATGCTGGTTAATTTACAAAAAACACACACAAAATGCTGGAGTAAATCAGCAGGTCAGGCAGCATCATAAGGAACTACAGATGCTGGTTTATTAAAAAATACACAGAATACTGGAATAACTCGGTGGGTCAGGCATCATCACAAGAAACTGCAGATGCTGGCTGACAAAAAAAAGAGACAAAATACTGGAGTAACTCACTAGGTCAAGCAGCATAAAAAGGAATTGCAGATGCTGGTTATAAAATAGACGCAAAGTGTGGGATTAACTCAATGGGCCAGGTAGTATAACAAGGAATTGCAGATGCTGGTTTATAAATAATGACACGAAGTGCTGGAGCAACTCAGCATCTGCATCTGATGAAGGGTGCCACCATGAAAAGTCATCTATCCACGTACTGCAGAGATGCTGCCTGACCCACTGAGTCACCCAAGAACTTTGTGTCTGTTTTCTTACTAATTTTCATGTTGGGTAAACCCATTTGCGATTGTTTAATTGAGGAGGAGAAGGGTGGACCGACTAAAGGCCTCTGTTTGTGAGCATACGGAGCATCTGATTTTTGGAGTCCGATCAATGGGAAAGGGAGAGTTGTGGTTAGACTTAGTAAGTTTGTCATTTGCTGTCATGTTTCCACAACCTTTACAGGCTGCCCTTATTGACATATTTTACAAAAAGTATATAAAATACAAAGTTTGATAGTGTCATGAGTAGAGATTGTAGCTGCAGACCTAAAGTTAGGCCAAAGTAGAGCTGAAGAGGTGAAGAGCTTCTAGTGTTAAAGAAGGAACTGCAGATGCTGGAGAATCGAGGGTTACACAAAAGCTGGAGAAACTCAGCGGGTGCAGCAGCATCTAAGGAGCGAAGGAGATAGGTGACGTTTCGGGTCAAGACCCTTCTTCAGACTTCTGCTCACTAGTCACTAGCAGTCTAGTTATAAGATGTAGTGCTGCAGAAATGATCATATTCCGATGGAGAGAAAGTAATTCCCACCCACACATTAACACTATCCTACACACCAGGGACAATTTTACATTGATACCAAGCCGATTAACCTACAAACCTGTACATCTTTGGAATGTGGGAGGAAACTGAAGATCTTGCAGAAGGGGTGTCAGGGGTCATGGGGAGAAGGCAGGAGAATGGGGTTAGGAGGAAGAGATAGATCCGCCATGATTGAATGATGGAGTAGACTTGATGGCTGAATGGCCTGATAATGGACTCTAAAATCCATAAGAATGTATTGCCAAGGGTGGTGGTTGAGGAAGATACGATGTGGGGTTTAAGAGGCTTTTAGATCGGTACATGTATGAATATTGATTTCTCTAACTTCAAGTAACCCTTGCATTCCCTCTCTCTCCCTGTCCCTCCCCCACCCTAGTCGACCCACTAGTTTCACTATCGTCCTGTTTAACTTGTTATCTCCTTCTCTGCAGCCAACAACGGACCATTGTGGGCTCCACCTGTCCTTGATCATCGTTGCTGGCTTTCATTTTTCCTTTTGCACACCTTTCAATCATTTGTTCTTCGTACCTCTTCATATCACTCGTTTCCTTTTCCCCTGACTCTCAGTCTGAAGGAGGGTCTCGACCCGAAACGTCGCCTATTCCTTTTCTACGGAGATGCTGCCTGACCCGCTGAGTCACTCCAGAATTTTGTGTCTTCCTAGAGGGATATGGATCATCTACAGGCAGATGTGATCAGTTCGGCTGGGGCATAATGTTTGGCATAAATGTTGTGGGTTACAGAGCCCCTTCCCGCGCTGTCCTGTTGTATGTTTTATAAATCTAACCAGATGCTATCAAAGCTATGAGTGAGATTGGTAGGCTCCAAGGTACTCAATCATTTGCTCCTCTCCTCCCAGCCCACCAAATATTGGCAGCTCCAAAAACCTTTCTCCATCATTTTCAGAAACTGGTGCATTGATTTGAACTGGTTTCTATTTTAGGACTAAATTGTGGAGATGTGTCGCTACCCTTAATGCTGACAAACCCAGCAGATTGCATGCTGTCGGATAAATAACATTCCAGTAAATGCTTCAGTTTAATTAAACCTTTACTTGCCCCCTTGATTCCCATATCAACAAATAATTCTGCTGTTTTAGTTAAAGGCGATGCATTGACTTTGACAGAGATTTCTTTTTGTTATTTACTACCATTCACGACACTCCAGGCTCAGGAGACGAAGGCATTGAAATAAGATAGTGCGCTTGGTTGAACATGTCTGGAGAAATTGAACGTGACATCTTAATTAAAGGGAACTATTTAAAAGTCAAAAGTCCCAGAGTATTAAATAATGATATATTTTAAAAAAAATTAGATTGAACAATATCTGGACTGGTTCAGGCAGAGCAGAATCATTTTGATGTGGACAGATTTGGATAAGTGATACAATATAAAGCTGCCGATCAGAAACATAGACACATAGAAACCTAGAAAATAGATGTAGGAGTAGGTCATTTGGCCCTTCAAGCCAGCACTGCCATTCAATATGATCATGGCTGATCATCCAAAATCAGTACCCTGTTCCTGCTTTTTCCCCATATCCCTCGATTCCATTAGTCTGAAGAGCTGAATCTAACTCTCTCTTGAAAACATCCAGTAAATTGGCTTCCACTGCCTTCTGTGGCAGAGAATTCCACAGATTCACAACTCTCTGGGTGAAAAAATGCTGAAATTGTAAAATGCTGGACAGTTTTCCATTGAAACAACTAAAAAAAAAATCAACCGAGTCGACACAAGGAACTGCAGATGTTGGTTTACAAAAAAATACACAAAGTGCTGTGGTAACTCTACGGGTTAGGCAGCATCCCCAGAGAACATGAATAGAACATTTTGGGTTGGGACCTTCAACGGCAAGAATGTGAAATGGATCAGGGATTTGCTTTTTCAATTCATGTTTGAAACAAAGCCAAAATCAGGATGGGAGCTGCCTTAACACAGGAATGCACGGGTGGGATTTGTGCAGGGGTGGGATTTGTGCAGGGGTGGGATTTGTGGAGGGGTGGGATTTCTGCAGGGGGTGGGATTTCTGCACGGGTGGGATTCAAACGGCGTGGACCATGATACAACGGTGAGAATAACGGCAGGAAAAATACTGCCAGTTCGTATATATTTTTTGTCCCCTTCTCGCCACATGAAGATTTGATTAAATGCTTCCTAATAAGCACTTTTTAATGTAAAAATAAACTGTGTACCTTCTTTTATCCCCTACGTAAAATCCTTCCCGTTGTTGGTGTTCACGGCTTTAGAAGATGATATTTCAATTACTCTAGCTAATAAATGATCTAGCGTAGTTTAAAAATACCTTCATAAAACAAATGTCGGAGCGATTTCTCTTCAGCAACGAAATCCCCTGAGATGGATCGATTTGAACTATCTGGAGAATAAATGGCACTTTAAACCTGCCCCCCTCTGAAAGGTGCCAAAGTCGCGCACACGGGGAGTGGCAGAACTACAGCGCCGCTCAAGGTACGTTTTGTAACATACCTACACCATTGAATCATGGCTGATCCATGACTGACACTGCGTGGAAACAGGCTTCTCGGCCCACCGAGTCCATGCTGACTGGGGATCACCTGTACACTAGTTCTATCCTACACACTTGGGATAATTTGCAGAAGGCAATTAATCTACAACCCTGCACGTCTTTGGAATCTGTGAGGAAAGCCCATGTGGTCACAGGGGGAACATACAAAAACTCCATACAGCCAGCACCTAATGCCAGAATGGAACCTGGGTCGCTAGAGTTGTGCGGCAGCAGCTCTACCAGCTGCACCAATGTGCCGCTCATTTTATGGTGCAACTTATAAATTCAATCTGAGAGCACAGGTAACGTTGGTATTACATGCATATGAATCAATTATTTTCCAGATTGTAGGTTGCATCCATTTCTAGGTTGGAACATTTTGCTGGAGTCAACAGTAGTGGAGTTTGGTGGACCTGGATGGTGAGAATAACAATAGCTACTGGGACCTTGACAAACATTAAATAACATGATTCTCTGCATTGCTCCAGATTAACCATTACAGGGGAAATGACTTCATGTTATCTCTAGAGCCACTTAAGACAAAGGTGGGGCAGCACAATAGCACCATGGCGCAGCGGTAGAGTTGCTACCTTACAGCGCCAGAGACCCGGGTTCCATCCTGACTACGGGTGCTGTCTGTATGGAGTTTGTACGTTCTCCCTGTATTTTCTCCGGATGTTCTGGTTTCCTTCCTTCGATAAATTTGGAAATTGTTCCAGGTGGGTAGGATAGTGCTAGTGTACGGGGTGATCATTGGTCAGTGTGGACTCGGTGGGCCGAAATGCCTATTTCTGCGCTGTATCTCCAATATCTAACGTAAAGTCTAGAGTCTAATGCCTTCATAATCCTGCTCTGGGATGAAACTCACTTGGGTAAGGCACATTCTCCACTCCTCCAGAAACCAACCCAAGACTGCACATCTTCAACACCATGTTCAATCTCTGTTCCCCCATTAGATAGTATGAATGCAGATACTATCGCAACATTTAAGAAACATTTATATAGTTACATCAAGAGGATCATTTAGAGGGATATGGGCCAAATGCACGCAGGTGGGTCTAGTGTAGATGAGACACGTTGGTCGGTGTGGACACGTTGGGCCGAAGGGCCTGTTTCTACCCATATGGCTCTGTGCCTCCATTATTCTATGACTAACAGATTTGACTTACCAATCCTCAATTTGCCATTTCTCCAATTAAGGGCCTGATCTTGGTCTTGGCATCATCTTTCCAGCACCTGGAATATCTTTAGTCAGTGCAATGTGTCAAAAATTGGCATCTAAAGAGAGAGAGAGAGGATAGGAAGATTAAACGAGAACTTACCAGTTTGAAGTTTGATCTTTATTTTATGAGAAGTTAAGATGAGGGATTACGTGAAGAAGCCCACCAGCCCGCATGTGCCTCAACCTTCAAAGCAGCGTTGTAAAATCACGGAAACAGTTGCTGAACTGATTATAGGAAGATTCGAGAAACTAGAACTACCAGATGACTTTTATGAGAAGGGTTGGGAACGGAGGGTACGTAATCCCTCATCGTAACATCTCATAAAATAAAGATCAATCTTCAAACTGGTAAGTTCTCGTTTAATCTTCCTATTTTACTTCAAAGTCACGTGAGTGACAACATGAAGATTTTAAAGCTCTGTGATTTCATGCTGCGAACACAAGTCCATGCAACACACTGCATTAGTTGACCAGAAATGATTGAAAAAATAATGCATTCAGACATGACACAGATTTAAAACACGCTGATGCTTTTAATAAACAAATGATAATAAAAATAATAGTGCCCTTCACATCCGGGAGCAACTTATAGAACAGAACTTAAAATTGAGTTGGCAACAACCCCGGCCGGGCGATCGGTTTATTATAAAAAAGTTTGGAACGTTCACTCTTTCGACCATCCTGCAGTCGCTAGGATGTGGTCCAGCGGAACCTCCATAAACCTTGCTGCTGATGTTGTTGCAGCCTAATTGGAGTGAGATTTTAAAATATCAGTGTCCACTCCAGCATTAGGTAATACACGTCTTAACCACCTGGAGATGGTCTGCACTGACACCTTCTTGTGTGGGTTTTTATAGCTAATAAACATCGCCAGTTTGATGCCTCTAAGGCTCTTTGTAACCTTAAAATACTGTTGCATATGTGTGACCACACACAATCTATAGTCCATAGGGTATGCCATAAACTCCAGTTTTAGACCCGACACCCCTAGTCTGCTCTGTTTAATTAGTTAATGTATATAAAAAGTTGTCTTGTCGGTAGATGTAACCATTCTGTCCAGCCGCAGCTTATGCAACGACTGGACCCGTTGTGCCGAAACCAGCGTCATGAGCATAACAACTTTATACGTGAGCTTGACCAAAGACAAGGATGTAGCTGGAGCCCACTGGCGAAGCAGCGTTAGCACTATGTTAACATCCCATACCTTCGTATACCTGGGCCTGGGAGGATTTGTGTTAAAAATATCCTTCATAAACCTGGAGTGGAGTTCCGATCCCAGCCACAAGTATAATGACAAGGCACTTTTGGCACAATTAATGGCACTATAACTCAATCTTTCGTCAAAGAATAGTTTTGAGAGAAACTCCAAGACGTTAGTTATATACGTGCCGTATCATATGTTATGTCAGACTGTAAACAAAACTCTTCCCATCTCCTGATGTAAGAGATGTACTGCTTCTTGGTGCTATCCCTCCAAGCTGCAGTGATCATGTCCACAGTTCGGTCTGACAATCCGAGCCCCAGAAAGGTCTTCTTAAAGGCTGCAAATCAATAAATTGATTTGATCATGCAGCGGGTGGCCTTCCCGGGTTACGGGGTGAACCAGCAAATTTTTGCGTTTGGAAACAACCATCTAAGGTTCTGTTACCATTGCCAATATCAGGGGGAACCATGTCTGCGTAGGCCAGTCAGGCACTACCAAAATGCCTGAAGCGGAATCTTGCTGGATTTTTTTCAATCACTGACTGATGAGGCAAAATGGGGGGAATGCATAAAAGAACATTCCTCCCCAGTGTAGTGAGAATGCATCTATCGCCACTGCCCCAGGGTCTGGCTCCCATGCAACAAACTTTGATTACTGGTGATTGAGCCTAGATGCAAACAAATCGATATCCGGTGTTCCATACCGAGCAACAATGTCGTTAAATGCTTTATGATCCAACATCCATTCTGTGTTGTCATTAAATTTTCATGACCCTGGCGTCTGCCACCATATTAAACCTACCTGGCAAATAGGTAGCTAAAATCCAAATGTTTCTTTCGATACTCCAGTGCCAAATGAGGTTATCTTAATTATCACAGGATACTGACTTGATTCCACCCATGTGATTAATATATGCCACCACTGTAGTGTTATCAATCTGTAGTTAAACATGCAAGTGATGCATATTCCCACAATAAGCTTTCAACCCATAGAATGCACACAGCATCTCTAGGTAGTTAATACCATGTAACTGAAAATTTAATGACTCATGCACATCCCATCTGCCACCGCAACTAGAGGTGGTATTAGTAGCTCCCCATCTTTGAGCACTAGCATCAGTTTGTAATATAACTGAAGGTTTACTGCCCAAAATGTTACTGGAGCAATGCTGAATATTGGTCAATCACCATTGTAGTTCTGATATAGCTTCAGCTGGTAATAGCATAGGTCTGTTAAAATGACCTAAATGGTATTTTAGTGATTGCTCCTTTGCACGTTGTAAATTCTGATAATGCAAATGCCCAAATTGTGCAGGTGGGAAGGCAGCCACTAATTTTCCAATTACACTAGCTACCCGTTGAATAGATGGCTGTTCCATAACAACAAGGTTGTTACAGGCTTCTATTAAATCCAATCTCTTGATCCAGGGCAGAGTCACAGACATATTGATAGAGTTAATGGTAAATCCCAAATAGTTAATCACTCTAGTTGGTATCAATTTGGATTTAACCGGATGGATGAGAAACCCCAATTTCTCAAATGTGAGTTTTGTGGCTGAAACAGCTAATTTAGCTAATTTCAGCATTTCCCCTATGATTAGAATATCATCCAGATATGCCATAACAATGTGTTTTTGAGCTCTAAGTAGCCCAAGCACCGGTTTCAATAATTTGGTAAACAATCTGGGGGCTGAAGTTAACCCATTAGGCAATGCTTTAAACTGCCACAGTTGCCCAATCCAGATACATTTCAAATATCTCCGGTGGTCCCTGATCAACCCCCGGCTGGGTCGCCTGGGCGAGGTTGTCTGATGTTGTGAGACCCGAAACACCCGATGACTCCAGGTCAAATCACTGAGGATGCATCCCAGCGCATCTAGAAGATGTATATTTTTCACATTGAAGTCTGGCTCAGCCAGTGGCACCAAGGAATAGACTGGGTGACAACCAAGAATAGTTTGGTGACTACTGGGGAGACAGTTGACGGCACGGAAAGACGGCACCCGGGAAAGGCTGGGTTAGCACCCCAGTCTGTGTCTTTCGTGAGAAAGACACCCAACAAAGCTACGGAAAGGCCTAATGAACCATCGTGGCCTAAACATCCATCAGGCGAGAATGAAATGCTCGGAGAAGGAGAAAGAGGTGCAGCGCACAGGCCTTGAACCTGGTGAGACGCAGGAGGAACCCGGCCGGGAGTCACTCCACAGAGCCCAGTCCCTCCATGCACTAGAGTCTCCCAACCCCTGCAGAGTAGTTGTTAAGATGGCTGATCCGTGGGCGGTTGCTGCTGGGACGCAAGTCGGGGCCTGATCAACCCCGGCTGGGTCGCCTGGGCGAGGTTGTCTGATGTTGTGAGACCCGAAACACCCGATGACCCCAGGTCACATCACTGAGGATGCGTCCCAGCGCATCAAGAAGATGTATATTTTTCACAATGGGCACCGAATACTATGCATCTTTGAGATCGATGCATGCCATAAAGTATCCTTTGGAAATCAGCTGTTTGGCAGTAACAAAGTTTAAGAAGGGTCTCGACCTGAAACGTCGCCTATCTCCTTCGCTCCTTAGATGCTGCTGCACCCGCTGAGTTTCTCCAGCTTTTTGTGTAACCCTTTTAATTTTGAAATGTCTGTACTGCACATAAGAGTTAAGTTTAGTTAAATCAAGGATGATTCGACACCCTCCATCTTTCTTTTTTCTGGGGAATACATCGGAGATGAATTGGTGATGTTCATGACTCGACTTCTCAATTACCCCTTTTGTCTATAATGTGTGAATTTCAGGTTGTACATCCAAACACTCCTGTTGGGAATGAACAAATGTCCGGCTTGGTGTATGCTGTGTGGGTGGCAATAAATTGGTATGCAATTCAATTTGGAACCCATGTATACTGTACAGTATAAACGGATCTGATGTTATCCAACGCCATTCATGCAAAAACAAGTGTAATCTACCACCAACTTGTAACTGGTCCACACACTCCATGTTCCGGAAAGAACCAGAGCCACCTACCTCCATGGTTACAGGTGGTGTTATGGTAGGCCGAAAGGCCTTTGATCTAGGTTATATTTCCGCCCTCGAGGTTTGAAGGGTAAGACTGCTGGGGTGCGCGGATTGCACATTTTCCATGAGGGCCGGCTTGGGCCTTGGCCTAAAAAAGACCTCTGCCCAGAGAATTCAGCTCTCGAGTTGCCACCAGCTTCAGTGAACCATTTGTTGCTGATGGAAGCATAAGGGTGCTGCCGCCAAAATGGTGTAGCTTTGCTCGTCATTGGCGCCTTGATCAGCCCAACAGCTTTGGCTTCTTCATCCAGGTCTTTAACCTGTTTCGGTAGAACAGAAGATTCGGCAGCTGCACATTGCTGGCCTTACATAAGCCTGCGAATTTGGGATTAAAGCAGGTCCAATAGCGTTCTTCCAAAAACTGTTTATTTCGAAATTTGCATTGCACATCAACGCCAGGGCATCCTGCTGCACGTCCGATAAGGGTCCCCCATCCACAGATCTGGCAAATGCCGTAATCCCTGATGCCAGCAATTTTAAGATTCATCTCCTGGGCTTTGATGCCCCCTCCAATGTATCCCCAGATAGAGCTGTTCACAGCCGGCACTTTCAGGGATGCACAATTTGTGGGTGTAAGGTACTTTGTAGTTTTTCCACCATCACCTGTTCCTGCAATTTATGTTAGCAGCTAGCTCTTCCTGCAGTGACTCCCCTGTTTGTTAAGGTGTCGCGAATCTTGATGCCATGGCAGGCAATTCCTGAACCTCACGTGTGTCGTGCATCCCGGTATGTACCCCAAACATACCTCCGAATTCGGAGTCAGTGCAATACTGACCCCGTACGCTCCCCTCCTCAGAGTGGGAGACATTATGCAATCCTGGGCCAGGCGCTGCCGCAGGCCCCCGAGGAGACCTGCGCTGAGATGGTTCCGTTTCATGGAGCATATCATGATGGAGCATCCTTTCCATAAGGTGCTCCATCCGGGATAAACGCCCGAAGACGTTATCCATGACTGTAGGAGGCGAATCCTCCTGGCCTGACTCGTCTGAGTAAACAGGCCTGTCAGACTTCCTTTTGGCTTTCCCTCCTTTCGGGGTTGCCAAGGTGCTTTGGGCCAACACCAAGTCTGAAGTTGCTGACCGCACTGCCAGCGACTCGGACGGCGAACCCGACGGCCGCCGGCTACCCGCACTCCCGCGGTCCTCCGTAGCCGGTTTCCCCCATCTGGATTTTACCCTGGATTCCATATCCACAGTAAACTCTGTAAAAGAGATATCCCAACGAAAAATACAACCTCAGAATAAGCTTAACACTTACCTGCAGTGTTTTTAAGCTTACTGCTGGAGGAGCGACGCTCCTCCCAGCCAGTCGTGCGCCATGCGTTAGACGTATTGACGCACATGTGGGCTGGAGCGCTTGTTCACGTAGTCACTCACGTGACTTTGAAGTAAAATGGAGCATTATGGACAGAAAGGAAGAAATGCATAGAGTTTACCCTTTTCTAAATAATCTAGATGGAGGTTCAGACCCCAGTGTTTTATTCTAACACCTCAAATTCCGGACTTCTCAAGCATAAAGCATGTGATCCTGGCCTTGGTCCTGGGTGCCTTGTTTTGCTTCAAGTCCTCTGCTGTGCATGAGGATAAACAAGTAACAGCTACGTATTCCTTCAGGCAAGTTTGCGGTGGTCAGCCCGAGAAGTCATCTCTGGGTGGACGGCGATGTCAGGTCCGCAGTTTGTTGGACATGGCACGTGGTACATGGGGTGTAGGACAGAAAATTTAACTTTAGAACAAGAATTCGCAAGGAATGACCATTAGACTTTCCTAATGTCACTTGATGATGCTGATGTACCTATGTATCTAGGCTCAGAACTCACAAACTCAAAGAGAGTGAGAACATGGTAAAGTACAGAGACACAAAGCAGAAACAAAGTATTGGGAGCATTCGATCTCTGTGGACCAAGTGGCAGATAAGTTGATATTTCATGGTGGAGCAGCGGTAGAGTTGCTGCCTTAAGTGGCCTGTCCCACTTTCACAACCAAATTCATGACCTCTGCTGAGTTTGCCCTTGAATCATACTCATAGCATGGTCTTCACGAGGTCGTAGTAGGTCGTAGGAGGTCGTAGTAGGTCGTAGGTAGGTCGTAGCAGGCCGTAATGCTAGTCGTAGGTACTCGTGGCATCAAGTAGGTCGGGGCATTTTTTCTAGCATGATGAAAAATGTTCATGAGGAAAAAGGTCATGAGTTAGGTCGTGAAATTTGGACAGACCCTGTACAGCTCCAGGGATCTGGACTCGATCCTGACTCTGTCTGTACAGGGTTTGTACGTTCTCCCCGTGACCACGTGGGTTTTCTCTAGGCGCTCCGGTTTCCTTCCACAATCCAAAGGCGTACAGGATTGTCGATTAATTGGCTTTGGTAAAGTTGTAAATTTCCCGTTGTTTGTAGGATAGTGCTAGCGAATGAATGAATGAATGAATGAATGAATGAATGTTTTAATGAATGAATATATGGAGTGATCACTGGTCAGCATAGACTCTGTGGGCCGAAGGAACTGTTTCCACGCTGTATCTCTAAAGTAAGTAAACTTAACTAAAGTGTACTATGAGTCTCACATGGAGTCCAAAACCTTTCTTTATTTGACTGCAGAGTTATAGCGTTGGAACAGGCCCTTCGGATCACTGAGTCTGCATAGACCAGCGATCCCCATATGCTAACACTAGATGCATTATCTTACACACTGGGGACAATTTGACATTCCCTGTCTCTCTCACACACACACTTGTTGCAGGATACCTAATCTTTGACATTCTCTTGTAGCTGGTGCAGTTAATGGCGGGGTTCATGGTGACCCCAGGATGGTGACAGTGAAGGAAGAGGCCATGATGGTAATGCCTTGGAACGTATGTGGAAACTGATTGGACTCTTATTGTCTCTTATTGGACAAAGTCATTGCCTTGTAGTTAATCAGAATAAATGTAAGAACATTTATCTCATCATTTCGGAACACTTGCAAGAACCAAGCCAAATGTCCTTCCTTTTGATTTGCCATCTAGTCACACCAACAAAGCAAGAAGACACACAAAAACATAACGGTTAACATAAACATCCACCACAGCGGCTCCCCCACATTCTTCACTGAGATGGAAGGCAATAAAGACTTATCTTCTTTTCTCTTCATGCTCCCGCGGACAGGGCAATCGAACAATCCGCAGTCGGGGCGATCGAAGCTCCCGTGATCGGGGCGGTGAAAGTTCCTGTGGTTTGGAGCTCCTGAAGTTGGTCCCGAACCAAGGGACCATGAGCTACACGATGTTAAGTCCGTTGGAGCTCCCGAAGTCGAACCCTGACAAAGGGATCGCCAGGTCCACGATGTTAGGCCGCAGCGCAATGGAGATATGACACGGAAAATGTCGCATCTTCCTCCCGACTGACTTTAGCGGGATGCGTCACAGCATGATTTGGGAACAGCTCCATCTAAAACCACAAGTAATTTCAGAGTATTGTGGATGCAGTCCAGACCATCCCACAAACCGACCTCCCTTCCATAGACTCCATTTACACCTCATGCTGTCTCGGCAAGGCCAGGAGCATAATCAAGAATGGGTCGCACCCCAGCCACCCCTCTTCTGTCCTCTTCCATCTGGGAAAAGGTATAGGAGCATGAGAACACATTCCTGCAATCAGGGATATGAGAGATAGGATAATTCTTCCCAGTTATTATCAGGCATCTGAATCATCCTACCAACAACAAGAGAGCAGCCCAGAGTTACTATCTACTTTATTGGAGACCCTCGGACTATCTTTGATCAGCCTTTACTGGACTTTATCTTGCACTAAACATTATTCACTTTATTCCCTTTATCAAGTATTTTTTTTGTGGATTTTTTCTCCTCAAAATGGCGCCTGCCTGCGGCGACTTTTGCGGAGCACCAGAAGCTAAAAGGCTTAGATACAACTTCAATCAACTCACATGGATCAGGAAAACGGCAGCAAACTGTGCCGTTTTGGACAAGCTGCTTGAGCACCTCAAGGCTCTCGCAATTTTGTGATCTCCCGCAGCTGCAGGAGCCCCGGATTTTAAATTTCCCCACGCTCGTTGTAAAACACCCGACCCGACTGAGGAACCCAGGTACGGTACTTGGAAACCCCGGGATGACCTCCAGAGCCGACGGGCTGGATCTTCCAGGAACAATGAAGCTAGAGCTGCCGACTTTGAAGGTATCCCCGTTCCAGCGCATGTTCGCAGAAACAGCAGGTACTGTAAACTCAGTACCTGGAAACAAAGGGGAAGCCTCCATTGTGTCCGGAAACGTGGCCGACGGGCAAGACTTCAGGTCAGACTGAAGTGCAGGGGACTTCGGCCCCCTCTCCCTACTATCCTACTGGCCAACGTACAGTCCCTTGAAAATAAAGTGGAGGACTTAAGGGCAAGACTGCTTTATCAAAGGGAGCTGAGGGAATGCTCTGTGCTCTGTTTTACAGAGACATGGCTCACCCCCAGCTCCCCAGACTCAGCGGTTCAGCCTGAAGGGTTCTCCATCCACCATATGGACCATACACTGGCATCTGGGAAAGGGAGAGGAGGGGCGTCTGCCTCATGGTCAACTCCGCATGGTGCTCAGACGTAGCAGTCCTGTCCAACTCCTGCTCTCCACACCTCGAACACCTGGCGGTGAAGTGTCGTCCCTTCTACCTTCCGAGGGAATTCACCTCCATCATCCTGACCGTGGTCTACATCCCACCCCAGGCAGACGTCCGTCTGACATTGGAGGAACTGCACGCCGTGGTCAACAAACACCAGACGTCTTACCCCGAGGCATTTACCGCCATTGCTGGGGACTTTAATAAGGCAAACCTAAAGAAATCACTCCCCAACTTCCACCAACATGTCTCCTACAGCACCAGAGGACCAAACACCCTTGACCACTGCTACACCACCATCAAGAATGCCTACCGCTCTATTCCTCACCCCCACTTCGGTAAATCCGACCATACCGCGGTGCTGCTTCTTCCTGCCTGCAGGCAGCATTTAAAGAGCGCACCCCAGAGGTGAGGGCAGTACAGAGCTGGTCGGGAGGGGGCAGAGGAACAACTACAGGACTGTTTGGAGTCTGTAGACTGGGCAATGTTCAAGGATTCGGCAACGGACTTGAACAAATGCGCCACAGTTGTTACAGACTTCATTAAGAAATGTGTGGAGGACTGCATCCCTACAAAAACCTTCCAAGTGTTTCCCAATCAGAAACCTTGGATGAACTTTGAGATCTGCACTCTTCTGAAGACCAGACACCGGGCATTCATGTCTGATGATACAGTGGTCTATTAGAAGTCCAGATACAACCTTTGTAAGGCCATCAAAAAGGCCAAAAGGGACTTCTGCTCCAAACTGGAGGATGAGACAGATGTTCGGCAGCTGTGGCGGGGACTGAATGCAATCACCTCCTACAAGGCAAAATCAGGAGGCAGCTCGAATGTCGGCGAAACATCACTCCCTGATGAGTTCAATGCGTTTTACGCACGCTTTGATGGGAGAATACCGATGTGCCTTACCGAGCCCCCATTCGCTGTGACGGTATTTCAGTCTCAATCACAGAGGCTGACGTCAGGAAATCCTTCAGAGGGGTGAACCCTCGAAAAGCACATCCACCTGATGGTATACCTGGTCGGGTTCTAAAAACCTGTGCGGACCAACTGGCTGGAGTTTTTACGGACATTTTCAACCTCTCACTTCTGAGGTCTGAGGTTCCCACCTGCTTCAAAAGGGCATCAATCATACCAGTGCCCAAGAAGAGCAAGGTGACGTGCCTCAATGACTATCGACCTGTGACACAGTACTGGGTATCTGCGCATCCCTCTGCAATTGGATCCTCGACTTCCTCATTCTCAGACCACAGTCTGTTCATATTGGTGGAAATGTGTCAGACTCGATAACAATCAGCACAGGAGGACCTCAAGGCTGTGTGCTCAGCCCCCTGCTGTACTCACTCTGTACTCATGACTGCGTAGCCAGTCATAGTGCGAACTCCATCATCAAGTTAGCTGACGACACCACTGTTGTGGGACGTATCACTGATGGGGATGAGTCGGAGTACAGAAGAGAGATCGAGCAACTGTCCATATTGTGCCAGCACAATAACCTGGCCCTCAACACCAGCAAAACCAAGGAACTGATTGTGGACTTTGGAAGGAATAGGATGGGGACCCACAGTCCTGTTTATATCAATGGGTCAATGGTTGAAAGGGTCAAGAGCTTTAAATTCCTGGGCGTGCTCATCGCTGAAGATCTTTCCTGGTCCGAGAACACTGATGCTACTATTAAGAAAGCACATCAGCACCTTTACTTCCTGAGAAGATTACGGAGAGTCGGTTTGTCAAGGAGGACTCTCTCTAACTTCTACAGGTGCACAGTAGAGAGCATGCTGATTGGTTGCATCGTGGCTTGGTTCGGCAACTTGAGTGCCCTGGAGAGGAAAAGATTACAAAGAGTAGAAAACACTGCCCAGTCCATCATCGGTTCTGACCTACCTTCCATTGAGGGGATCTATCGCAGTTGCTGCCTCAAAAAGGCTGGCAGTATCATCAAGGGCCCACACCATCCTGGCCACACACTCATCTCCCTGCTACCTTCAGCTAGAAGGTACAGGAGCCTAAAGACTGCAATGACCAGGTTCAGGAATAGCTACTTCCCCACAGCCATCAGGATATTAAACTCGGCTCGGACAAAACTATGTACATTAATAAACCAATATCTGTTATTTGCACTTCATCAGTTTATTTATTGATGTGTGTATACATTTATATAATGATACTAGATTAAGTGGGAACCGTTGGGTCCCATGTTCACACAGGACAGCTGGTCCCCGACACAATATTCCACCTCTCCACCAATTCAAATATTGGTGGCCAGTGGGGGGGGGGGGCTTTCTGGAGCACTGGTATGGGTTCTTGGGGTGGCAGCTCAG
Source organism: Raja brachyura (assembly GCA_963514005.1). The sequence goes on from OY740801.1 coordinate 33,955,012, forward strand.
TCTCTCAAGCCTGATGTGCTGGCAGCTCACTCACGGCTGGTGGGCTGGCAGTTGACTCATGGCTATGCCTTGAAATTCCATTTCAAGCAGGGTGCAAGGCCACCAAATTCAAATCCATTTTCCTACCATTTCAAGCAGGGTGCAAGGCCACCAAATTCAAGTGCAGTTTCTTACCACTTCAAGCAGGGTGCAAGGTCACCAAATTCAAGTGCAGTTTCCAACCACTTCAAGCAGGGTGCAAGGCCACCAAATTCAAGTGCAGTTTCATACCATTTCAAGCAGGGTGCAAGGCCACCAAATTCAAATGCAGCTTCATGCCATTTCATGCAGGGTGCAACCCCACCACATTCAAATGCAGTTTCATACCATTTAATGCAGGGTGCAAGGCCACCACATTCAATTGCAGTTTCATACCATTTCAAGCAGGGTGAAACCACCATAAAACCACACAAAACACCGAACTCACAGTTCAGTAGGCATTCAGTGTATTCAATTGATTCACATCTCAGACAGAGTTGTGACCTCTCCCTCCCCCATCATGCAGAGACTGAGCCACACCCACACTTCCGGGTTTTATAACCGCTCCCCCTCCCACTGGAAAAGGTGTGGCATGATTGACAGGAGTGAGATTCTCAACATTTTTCAAACACTAATAACACCTTTATTTTTAATTGATGGGACAAATCCTCTGCACCTGCTGAGCGGAGGGTGACTGAGTAAGATGGCCAAAAATCACAGCCGTAAGTGGTAGCGTTTTATCTAAAATCAATATACTGTGCAAAAAGGAAGTTAGCCAAAGCACACAAGCCACCATTTGCAGTAGTGCCTTTTAACTTCAAGCCAAAGCACCCAAGCCACCATTTGCAGTGGTGCCTTTTAACCAAGCTAAAGCACCCAAGCCACTATTTGCAGTAGCGCCTTTTAACTTCAACCCAACCCCCCCCCCCAAACAAACATTTGCAGGCAGTGCTTTTTTACTTCAAACCAACCATATTTTCATTTTCAAACTACATAAAGGGCACTCACAATTGAGTAGACATGTGTTCAGAGCTATTCAGAGCTCAGAGATACGTGACCCTCTGGCTTGCTCCATCTTGCAGAGACCGAGTGAGGTACACCACTTCCTGGTTTAATAGTCCCTCCCCCTCCCTCCAGCAGGGGCAGCAGAGAGAATGGGGAATTAAAAAACAACATTAATAGCTCTCTGATTTTTCATCGATGGGAAAAATCCTCTGGTACAGCAAGGCGGAGGGGGGATCTGAGCGAGCTGGCCAAAAATGACAGCCGTAGGTGGCGGCGCTCTCTCGGAAATCACAGCACAGCGAGCCAAAAGCAGTCAAGATCAGACTTTTAGTACTATAGATAGATATTGACACACTGATCTGTTTTGTAGTCAATGCCTACTATGTTCTGTTGTGCTGAAGCAAAGCAAGAATTTTGTTGACCTATCAGGGACACATGACAATAAACTCACTTGAACTACAACTCACCACAATTAAACTATATGGTGGGCTGGGGTAATTTTTCAGAGACTGCCTCTCGATGGTCAATATGGCAAATCCCATTTTCCATCAACGTCTAGCCATTGAATGTTAGAATCAAATTTAAACTGACCATCGATCACCCATCCACACTAGTCCTGTTATCCCTCATTCTTATTCACTCCCTGCACACCTGGGACAATTTACAAACCCACACGTCTTTGGGATGTGGAGGAACACTGATGCACCTGGAGGAGACCCACCCGGTCACATGGAGGACGTGCAAACCCCACGCAGACAGCACCCGAAATCAGGATCGAACCTGAGTCTCTGCTGTTTGGCAGCAGCTCTGCCGGCTGCACCACTGTGCTACCCCCTCTGTTAATTTGTTATGAATGCAGATCCTCCCATGCTGTACAACAATGTGCAGGTTCCAATAGTGTCCTGACGACCTGAAATATTCTGCAGGAGAGTTCGATTTTGTGAACATTTTTGCAATGTTCCATATTTTCTGGGTAAGTTTAAGCCCACTGGCTAAAGGGTTGATTTCCCCTATTTAGTATTTACGGTACAAATTGCAAATGGAAATTTTTTTTTTTAATTCTCCCCAGGCGACTATATATTAAATTACTAAGAAGAAGCCCTTAATTTTGGATTTAAAATTTCACAAAACAACCCATATAATTACAGCATTATAAATTCGTATAATTATATCTTAATACAGCTAAAAACCAAAAGTGCATTATGATTATTACATCAGGATTAAATATGCAACTGTTCTCCATGCTGGAGTTGCAGGAGGGGTGAAAGATTGCTACCTTCACGTGGTCCGCCCTGTTTCGACTCATGCAATCAACTCGACGTGCACAAATGGAAGATCAAATAGAACAAGTTGTCCAACAACTTTAGGCTGTGCACTCCACACGAAAGAAGAAGTAGAGTTGCAGGAATGAAATGCCTGCATTTAATCTCTTGCATCTGTGTTACGACTCCCGAAAGCTGGTTCCTCAGAGTCGTGTAACAAATCAAAACCAGGGTCAAGTTTAGATTAAAAAACAGTGTTTAATTTGTAAAACTAAAACAAAACCCAAACCTGATTTTAAAGAACATGGTCAGGGACCAGAATTGGCTATCAAATAATATATAAGGGTGCTCCAGCCAGCCTCTCGATGGGCCATCGGACTGAAGACTCTAAACTGCCTATGTAGCCCTAACTCTGCAACCAAAATACCTGAAAACTCTCAGGTCATCCCTTCCGTCGCAATAGAACATTAATTTACAAAAGTATGCGACAAAAATACAAAGTGCTGTGCCATGCGGACAGGCCTCATGCAGCTCAGACCGGCACCTCTTCCTTCAGGGATCTATCTTGAAGAGAGAGAGAATTCAGGGAGCTTCTGCCTTTTAAAGCTCCTGATGAGTCACCTGACGTAGCTTGGCCAATCGGGTACAGAAGCTGTTAAGCCCTTGATTCCTGGCTCCCAGCCACGGCCTGCAGAGAAACAGAAAGGTAAGTACACAGCATTCACCAGGGGGGGGAAGTACCTAACAATCTGAACCAACCCCGATCAACAACTATTTGATAATGTAACTAAGTTGCAGACAGTTAATTTCTCTGATATTTGATTTGACATGCCTGTAGCATTATAAATAATTGACACCAAACAGCAATTATTGAAATACCAATTAGCTCCTCTTTAATTTGAGTTAATTACTTCTAGAACAGAATGTTCACCAATAGAGTCATAGTCATACAGCGTAGAAACAAGCCCTTTGCCCAGCTTGTCCATGCCGATCAACGTGTCCCATCTACACCAGTTGCTTCTGACCCTTATAATTCTAAACCTATCCTATCCATGTACCTGTCCTAATGATTTTTAAACATTGTGTTAATACCTGCCTCAACTACCTCCTCTGGCAGTGTTCAATAAATCCACCACTCTTTGTGTTAAATTGTTGTCCCTCAGGTTCCTCTCTTCTCCCTCTCACCTTAAAAAATGTTCTCTAGTTCTTAATTCCCCTACTCTGGGCAAAAGATTGTGCATCCATTCCCCTCATGATCTTATATACCTCAATAAGATCACCCTACATCCTCCTGCGCTCCAAGGAATAAAGTCCTAACTTGCTCAAACTCTCGTGTCTTGGTATCCTTTCCAGCTTAACAACATCCTTCCTATAGAAGGGTGACCTAAACTGAACACAATTCTCCAAATGTGGTCTCACCAAGTTTTGTACAACTGTAAAATAACCTCCCGACTTCTATACTCAGTACTCTGACTGATGAAGGCTAATGTGCCGAAAACCTTCTTGAAGAGCCTATTTACAAGTGACACCACTTTCAATGAAGTACATACGTACCTGCATTTCTCGATCCCTCTCCTCTACAACACTCCCCAGAGCCAGGGAGATCAGCTCTGATTGAATGCCAGAGCAGACTCAATGGGCAGAATAGCCTAATTCTGATCATGTCTTCAGAATGTATCTTCATCAAAAGTCCAACACCCTCTGCGCCTCCATCACATTGTACCATATCGAGACTCTCTTACTTTCTCATACACACACACACACGTCATTTATAGCAAATAATCTATAATTTGACTTCTGAACTAACTTCCAGTTGCCCAAAAGTTGTAAGCAGTGCCTAGTCCATCATCGGCTCTGATCTCCCCGCCATCTAGGGGATCTACCGCAGTCGCTGCCTTAAAAAGGCTGACAGCTTTATCAAGGATCCACACCATCCTGGCCACACACTCACCTCCCCGCCACCTTCAGGTAGAAGGTACAGGAGCCTGAAATCTGGTACATCCAGGTTCAGGAATAGCTCTTCCCCACAGCCATCGGGCTATTAAACTCAACTCAAACAAAACTCTGAACATTAATAGCCCAATGCACTTTATCTGTTTATTTATTTATGTGTATATATATATATATATATATATATATTCAATGGCATATGGACACACTGATCAGTTCTGTATTGATGCCTCCTATATTCTGTTGTGTTGAAGCAAAGCAAGAATTTCATTATTCTATCTGGGACACGTGACAATAAACTCTCTTGAATCTTGAATCTTGAATATGGTTTATCTACGGAGGAAACGCAAGGAACTGCAGAAGCTGGAATAATTAGCAAAGCACAAAGTGCAGGAGGAACTCAACAAATCAGACAAGATTTGTAGAGGGAAGGGACAGCACAGATCTAAGTAGGTTTAACTACATACTTTTGCAAGAAAGGTCTACAGTGTATTTTGCAGTGGGCTTTGTTCGATGCTGGGAATGTGGTAGGTGAACAATAATAGATAAATGACACCCAGAGTTTCAAAACAAGGATCTGTACATTATTCAGGATTGAGAGGAAGGCAGACACAAGGGACTGCAAATGCTGGAGTTTTGAGCAAAAATCAAAGTGCGGGAGGAACTCAGTGGGTCAGGCAGCATCTGCGGATGGGACGTTTTGGATTGGGATCCTTCTTCAGACCGATGGTGAAGGATTTGGGGAGTGTTGCTTGACTACATTTGGAACAAGGAACCAACCAAAAGGCAGGCATAGGTGGGGCCCATGAGTGTGCCCCGAGCTACACATTTGACGAAGAAAGTGAGAGGGGTCAAGCGAGAAGTTGTTTTGGTGTGGACAAGTTCAGCCAGGTTGAATTAATCTATTTCCGTCTAGAAATACAAACAGGCCCTTCAGCCCACCTAGTCTGTGCCGACCAGCGATCCCCGCACACTAACACTATCCTACACACACCAGGGACAATTTACAATTTTACCAAAGCCAATGAGCCTACAAACATGTGCGTCTTTGTAGTGCGGAAGGAAAAAAACCTCATGGTCACAAGAAGAACGTACAAACAGCACCCGTAGCCGGAATCAAACCCGGGTCTCTGGCACTGTGAGGCAGCAACTCTACCGCTACGCCACTGTGATGCCCTAGAAGAGATTGCTAATTGAATGGCACAGGTTGGGTCTCAGTTCAAAGAAGAACAAGAGTGTCTTGAGGAATTCCTGGTGAGGAATGGAGGTGCAAAGAGACTGGGTGTCCATGCGAGAGATGATGTGATGAGGCTCTGGCAAATTTAAGTTGATGAAATGGTGACGAGTGCGTGAGGTATCCAAGATGTCAGTGGGAAGTGACTGAAGAAGAAACATCAATCTGAATAAGGGTCCCGACCCAAACCACCATTGATCCATTTCCTCCACAGATGCTGCCTGACTCACTGTGTTCCTCTAGCACATTTGTTATTTGCTGAGAGCAAGACTGAGAGCTAGGCAATCTGACTGGTGATGCTAGGGCAAAGGTATATGATTAAACTCAACTAAGCAAAACTAAACTCAACTAAACTAAACTAAACTAAACTAAGCTAAACTAAAGTCAACTAAACTCGACAATGAAATTCAATGAAACTCTGAACTCAACTCAACTCAACTAAACTAAACAATCTCGACCTGATGTGTCACCTATCCATTTTCTCCATTGCTGTTGCCTCACTCGCTGAGTTACTCCAGCACCTGCCCAGCTGATCCACCTTGCCGCAGTGCATTTGTGGACTTGCTTCAGCGGTGTGTCTTGCTGAGTTACTTGAGCAACTTCTATGGTTGCGATCACTCAAAGAAAAGTGGCAGCGTGAAATTGGATTTTCACTACCAATATCAGATGATTCACCTGGCTTTTTTGGAGGAGCATCAGTGCTTCATCTTGCTTCGATGAACCATGCTCAATTGTAAAATTACACACTAACAGTAGAAGTGTCGTTTTTGCAACTTGGAAGATGTGTTGTTGAAACTGCTGCTTTCAGACCCAGAATTTCCAATAACAGTTGTGCTTCAGGAATAAGTAGTACTGGATGAAGGGACAGTTGCAAAGAGATACAAATGAACCTGGAGCTTGATTGTGAAGACCCAGACAGCTGGGTCTTAGAGTATTGTGTTCAGTTTTGGGTCATGTCATAATGTAGGTGAGATGATGTCAAACCGAAAAGAGTGCAGAGAAGATTTACAAGGATGTTGTCAGGGCTCGAGGGTCTGAGCTATAGGGAGAGGATGAGCAGGCTAGGACTGTTCCTTGGAGCAAGGAGGATGAGGGGTGATCTTATTGAGGTGCACAAAATCATGAGAGGAATAGCACAGAGTCTCTTGCCCAGAGTAGGGGAATTGAGAACCAGAGGTTTAAGGTGAGAGAGTATAATTAGGAACCTGAGGGGTAACTTTTTCACATAAAATGATGGGTGTATGGACCGAGCTGCTGGAGGAGGTAGTTAGGCTGGTACTATCACAACTTTTAAGAAACATTTAGACAGGTACATGGATAGGACAGGTTTGGAGGGATATGGACCAAATGCAGGCAGGTGGGATTAATGTAGATCAATAGTCAATAGTCAGATTTATTCGTCACATACAAAATGAAGTGCAGTGAAATGAATTTGCCAGCAGCGGTAAAATAAAAAAGAACACACAATACACAATAAAACTGTAACACAAAAACATCCACCACAGCATTCATCGCTGTGGCGGAAAGCACAATGTTCAGGCAGTCCTCCTCCATTTTTCCCCGTTGTCGGGACCACAAACCTCCGCAGTCACCGCTGCGGGCGGCTAGATGTACAGGCGCTCTCGTCTGGAAGGTAAGTTGCGAATCGGTGCTTCAAGATGATGTAGACTGCAGGACAGTGATCGAAGATCTAAGTCCCCGCCGCGCCGTGGCTAAAAGCACCGCAGACCGTGGCTTCAAGTTGTTGTAGGCCGCGGGCCGGCGGTCGGAGCTCTTCTCCTCCGGGGTCCCCAACGAGGGATCTCAGGCTCCGGCTGCCTCACCAGCTGGAAGCTCCGCAGACGGCGGCTTCAGGCGATAATATTCCGCGGGCCAATGATCGGAGCACTCCCTTCTGGCAACCCCCGCAAGGGCTCGCCCGCTCCTCGATGAAAAGTTCACACTGCGCCAGCTGCTGAAGCTCCGGGCCCGACTCTGGGAAAGGCCGCACCAATCCTTGTTGTTAGGCCGTGAGGGCGGTGACATGGAAAAGTCGCCTCTCTGTGGAGGAGACGACTGAAAGCGGTTCCCCCCTTACCCCGCCCCCATCACACAAGACACACCGAGAAACATTAAAACAAACATTTGGACATCATAAAAAAACAAAAAAAGTAGCATTGACTAACACGCTGCTGACTAACACAGATGTGACATGTGGGCAAGTTGGGCCGAAGGGCCTGCTTCCACGCTGTATGATTCGCTGACTCTAAGAAACGTTTTATACTTGAACAGTAGTGGGAACATATCACATTGATGCTAATGCTGCCTGACCTGAACTCAAAACGGCAGCCAATTTCATTTTTCTCCTACCATCGGGAAGAAGGCACAGGAGTCTGAAAAACATGACCATCATGTTCAAGATTAACTCCTTCCTAACAACCCTCAGGCTCTTGAAGATTACATAATACTAACCCTAACTATGAACTATCTATGGGTATCCTATGGATGCCTTAAGTAGTACAAGATTATTTTTGCACTAGTTTAGTTTAGAGATAGTATGGAAACAGGCCCTTCGGCACGCTTACCATCGATCACACATTCACAATAGCTCTATGCTATCCCTATTTCGCATCCTCTCCCTACACATTTGGAGCAATTTTACAGAAGGCAAATTATCATACAAACCCACACACCTTTGTGATGTGGGAGGAAAGATGAGCACCTGTCATCTAGTTCTGTGTCCTACGCGCTAGGGGCAATTGACAGAAGCCAATTAACCTACAAACCTGCACGTCTTTGGAATGTGGGAGGAAACAAGATTCAAGATTCAAGAGAGATTATTGTCATGTGTCCCAGATAGGACAATGAAATTCTTCCTTTTATAAAATTCTTCCAATTATAGACCTGAAACCTGAACCTAAACCATGATCATTTTAAATAGTGGGGTGGGGAGTGGGGGGGGACTTGATGGACACAATGGTCTACTCCTGCTCCTGCTTCTTTGTGGTCTTGTGTGAAGTGAATGAACACATATCCCAGGCATATCCAACAACAGTGGCAGCATCATCAAAACCAGTCACCAGGCAGACTGGCTTTTGATCTTGGTTTTCCTTGAAGACAATGCAGTTGTTGCTCATCTAATTGTCTTTGCCAACGGCGTGGCTCTCTAGTCTCCTCTCTTGTTGTGTTCTTTTGCCAGGTGCAGTAAAACATCTTGTTGTTTCGTTTGGCTGGGCGTTTATTGAGTGGAAATAAATCGTAGGTTGAGTTTTAATGCGCCCGTGGGCAGCAATGCAATCAACCCGCACTAACGCAGCAAAGTGTTTCAGGAGCTCCTTGCTGAAGCTGGGATGTCACGTGGAAAGGAAAGGCAGAGGCAGGGCTGGTCTGAGTGACTGAGTCGCTGGCTTCCAGTGGACTTGTTCACAACAATGACATCAATTGACTCCCCCAAAGCCTGCGAGAGTCACACACTCCTTCACTTTGCCCTGCATTTGCAGAGATGCAATTCATCATGACTCGCATTTGATTTAATATTTTCAGCTAACTGACTGCTCTGATACATCAGTCGATTTTATCCTTAAGGTCACTGTTTGACCCGGCATGCTTACTGCGCTGGAAATCTTCGCAATTACTGTGCAATTGATTGATTCCTGCATTTTCAGCCACGGTGCAGCTGTGCAAGCAAATTCATCTGCAAAGGGAAAGGGACATCACAGTCACTGGGCTACAAGCATCGGCTTAAAGCCATTGCACAGGGATGGGATTAAGAACCATCTCCTTCATTTTGGGACAAAGACAAAGCTGGTAGAGTCACGGCGTCAGAGATCCGGGTTCAAGTCTGACCTCGGGTGCTCTCTGTGTGGAGTTTGTACATTCTCCCTGTGGCCACATGGATTTCCCCTGGGTGCTCCAGTTCCCTCCCGCATCACAAAGATGTGTGGGTTTGTGGGTTAATTGGCCTCTGGAAATGTCCCCCAGTGTGTAGGGTGTGGATGAACTGGTCAATGGTGGGCGTGGACTTGGTGGACCATAGGGCCTGTTTCCATGCTGTATTTCCAAACTAAACAACATTGCTCCAGAAGCAAAGGTTCCAACAGAAAAGGGTGGCAGAGTGGCATAGTGATTGCTGCCTTACAGCTCCAGAGAGTAGGTTCGATCCTGACTACAGCTGCTGTCCATGTGGAGTTTGTGCATTCCCCCTGTGACTGCCCAGGTTTTCTCCAGGTGCTGCGGTTTCCTCCCACACTCTAAAGACGTACAGGTCTGTAGGTTAATTGGCTTCTGTGAATTGTAAATTGTCCCTAGTGTGTAGGATAGTGCTAGTGTTTGGGGTGCTCACTGGTTGGCACGGACTCGGTGGGCCGGAGGTCCTGTTTCCGCACTGTATCTCTAAAGCCTAGTTGAGATTAGTTGATTACGTTTGGCACGGACATTGTGGGCCAAAGGGCCTGATCCTGTGCTGTACTGTTCTATGTGCTTTGAGGCACTAATATTAAAATCTGCCCGTCTTAGACTGAGATAAACAATCTAACAGCATTATTTCAAAGAAACCCAAGGGTGTATTTCTACCATCCTGACCAATAGTTGACCCTCAACCAGTGGAAAAAACAGACTCTCAAATATTATTCCATCGCTGTTTGTGGGATCTTCCCATGATGGGCAGCAAAAGGTGGGATGCATCAAATTAAGATGGCATTCACTTCCAGAGGGAAGAAACTCTGCAACCGGGCACACTGTTCCCCCTTTTTCAATTCAATAGTTCAATGGTGTCACATATGCAACTGCACAATGAAATTCCTTTTGCAAATGGTACATGGTAAATGGTAGGGAATTGAGGAATGCTGTGGAACAGAGGGATCTAAAATAACTGTGCATAGTTCCCTGAAGGTGGAATCGCATGTAGATAGGGTGGTAAAGAAAGCTTTTGGTGTGCTGGCCTTTATAAATCAAAGCATTGAATATAGGAGTAGGGAAGTAATGTTAAAATTGTACAAGGCATTGGTGAGACCAATTCTGGAGTATGGTGTACAATTTTGGTCGCCTAATTATAGGAAGGATGTCAACAAAATAGAGAGTACAGAGGAGATTTACTAGAATGTTGCCTGGGTTCCAGCAACTAAGTTACAGAGAAAGGTTGAACAAGTTAGGTCTTTATTCTTTGGAGCGCAGAAGGTTAAGGGGGGGACTTGATTGAGGTCTTTAAAATGATGAAAGGGATAGACAGAGTTGACATGGATAAGCTTTTCCCATTGAGGGTAGGGAAGATTCAAACAAGAGGGCATGACATGAGAATTAAGGGACAGAGGTTTAGGGGTAACATGAGGGGGAACTTCTTTACTCAGAGAGTGGTGGCTGTGTGGAATGATCTTCCAGCAGAAGTGGTGGAGGCAGGATCGATTTTAACATTTAAAAGTAAAGTGGATAGGTATATGGACGGGAAGGGAATGGAGTGGTATGGTCTGAGTACAGGTAGATGGGACTAGGGGAAAATAAATGGTCGGCACGGACTGGAAGGGCCGAGAGGGCCTGTTTCCGTGCTGTAATTGTTATATGGTTATATGGTTATAAATATTACACAGGCAGGTGCTGCCATGTTTAGTTTAGTTTAGTTTAGTTTAGAGGTAGAGCGTGGAAACAAGACCTCCCATCTCCCAAGGAGCAGATCTCCATTGTGTTATCTGCAGCTCTGAGTCACCTTCACAATAAGCACACCAATGCCAGGATATGTTTCATTGACTGCTGCTCAGCCTTCAACGACGTAATACTGAATAAACTCCTCCCTGAACTTCTGGACCTTTGTCTTGTGGAGTTTTAGAAATACATCACAGAAACAGGCCCTTTGGCCCACAGATTTCGCACTGACCAGCGACCTCCGCACATTAACACTATCTTTCCTAAACACATCAGGGCCAATTTACACTTATATCAAGCCAATTAACCTACAAACCGGTACATCTTTGGAGTGTGGGAGGAAACCGAAGATTTTGGAGAAAACCCACGTGGTCACGGGGAGAACGTACAAACTCCGTACAGACAGCACTCATAGTCGGGATCGAACCCTGGTCTCCGGCACTACAAGCACTGTAAGGCAGCAACTCTACCACTGCGCCACTGTGCCGCCCATAACGGTTTTGATGCCATTTTTCAACGTCCAGTCCGTTCGGCCTGCACGCTCAGTGTGCTATCTCAAGTGACAAGAGATAAACTTAGAATCATAGGAAGATGCGGCATAAACATTTATCATTTGTTGTTTACTTTTCCATGAACCTTTCTCATTTTCACTGGAGGTTGGAATATTTTTGCATTTATAACTCTTCAGCCCGACCTTCACGAAAACCCTGACGCAGCACCAACTACTTTTCTCTGATTTCCAAACTGCCTAAGGCTTCATCAAAAAAAATCACAGAAAGATGACCTTAACGTGGTGTTTGAAAAATTCCTTCACACAAGGTCGTACTGGGAACGATCAGGCATGATCATAATGAATAGCGGTGCTGGCTCGAAGGGCCGAATGGCCTCCTCCTGCACCTATTTCCTATGTTTCCCTTGTTAACTCTACCTTAGTGGAAGGTACCATTTAGTAGCGATGATAGTTAGACTCGTCTAACACTTATAAAGTGTGGCGGTTGCGGGGAGACCTGATGGAAGTATATAAAATTATGAGAGGCATAGATAGGGTAAACAGTCAAAACCATTTCCACAGAATCACATTCATAAAGGGCAAAGTTGTGTGGGGCAAGATTTTGAGAGCCTGGCATGTGCTGCCAGGGATGGTGGTGGAAGCAGGAGCAAGAGACATTTAAGCATTTAAGAGATTTTTGGATAGGCACATGGCTACACAGGGAATAGAGGGATACGGATAATGTGCAGGCAGATAACACGATGGTCTTGGCGTCATGTTCAACACAGATATTGTGGGCCAAAGGGTCAGTTTCTGTGCTGTTCTGTTCTGTGTTCTATATTCTATGTTCTAAGTTCCATTCAGCGAGCTGACACACACTGAGATACCCACCCTTTCTCTCCTACTTTTTATGCTATTAACTGAAACCTGTGGCTGTACTTACGATGGTCCCTGGGCTCAATCTACCAACAAGCTTTCTTTTAGTTTAGTTTAGTTTTGGTGATACAGCGTGGAATTAGGCCCTTCGACCCACCGAGTCCGCGCTGACCAGCGATCCCCATACACCAGCACTATCCTGTGCACTAGGGACAATTTGCAATTTTTACCAAAGCCAATTAACCTACAAACCTGTACGTCTTTGGAATGTGGGAGGAAACCAGAGTTTAGTTTGGTTTAGTTTAGTTTAGAGATACCACGCAGAAACAGACGCTTTGGGCCACCAAGTCTACACTGACCAACGGTCCCCACATGTTAATACTATCCTACACTAGGGACAATTTTGTTTAAATTTATACCAAGCCAATTAACTACAAACCTGTACGTCCTTGGTGTGTGGGAGAAAACCGAAGTCCTTGGCAAAAACCCACGCAGGTCACGGGGAGAACGTACAAACTCCGTACAGACAGCACCCGTAGTCAGGAACGAACGTGGTTCTCCGGCCCCCCAAGCAAACAACACCTCACCCCCACCCCTTTGTCTGGTATCTACATCAGCAGGCGGTATAATGTTTAATATCGCAATACTGGATTATATTCCAGGTGGTGAAACACAATTACAATTGTCACAACTATGTCATTGAGTCATAAAGAGATACCGCACAGAATTGCGCCCTTTGGCCCACAGAGTCTATGCTATCCATGTTCCCCATTAGTCGCCCATTTGGAATAATCCTGCATATATCCCATTTGTTGCCACACTGGAACAGGTTTACGTGGGAAACCATTTTCAATGATATCATACATTTACAATAGTGTTCTGCAACTAGTGGGGAACATGATATTTTGAAGAATTTCCCAGCACTTGCTCTACCTTCAAACTAGGCTAAATCTATATCAACTATCATAAGGGCTTTAAACTAAATCAATCCTCAATCAGTGCCATCAATTAATTGCTAAAGATTCTTAGCCTGGTCCAAATGCAGAACCTCTGTTTTATAGCTTTGCTGTAAATATTATACCCCCCATAACTGGCAGAAACGCCAGGGGGCAGAGAAAAAAACCCATAGTAAATCTACAAATCATTTCTTCTCTCTCTCTCTCTCTCTCTCTCTCTCTCTCTCTCTCTCTCTATGACACAAAGCTGGGTGGCAGTGTGAACTGTGAGGAGGATGCTATGAGAATGCAGGGTGACTTGGACAGGTTGGGGCAGTGGGCACATGCATGGCAGATGAAGTTTAATGTGGATAAATGTGAGATTATCCACTTTGGTATCAAAACAGGAAGGTAGATTATTATCTAAAAGGCGTCAAGTTGGGAAAAGGGGAAGTACAACGTGATCTGGGGGTCCTTGTTCATCAGTCTATGAAAATATATGCATGCAGGTACAGCAGGCAGTGAAGAAAACGAATGGCATGTTGGCCTTTATAACAAGATGAGTTGAGTATTGGAGCAAAGAGATCCTTTTGCAGTTGTACAGAGCCCCAGTGAGACCACACCTGGAGTATTGTGTGCAGGTTTGGTCCCAGAATTTGAGGAATGACATTCTTGCTATTGAGGGAGTGCAGCGTAGGTTTACAAGGTTAATTCCCGGGATGGCGGGACTGCCATATGCTGAGAGAATGGTGCAGCTGGGCTTGTACACTCTGGAGTTTAGAAGGATAATAGGTGTTCTTATTGAAACATATAAGATTGTTAAGGGTTTGGACACGCTAGAGGCAGGAAACATGTTCCCGATGTTGGGGGATTCCAGAACCAGGGCTCACAGTTTAGGAATAAGGGGTAAGCCATTTAGAACAGAGATGAGGAAAAACTTTTTCACCCAGAGAGTTGAGAATCTGTGGAATTCTCCGCCTCAGAGGTGCAGTGGAGGCAGGTTCTCTGGATGCTTTGAAGAGAGAGCTAGATAGGGCGTAACACCGTCCGCCATGGTGGACAGGAGACGAAGGCAAGGAGGTGCAGAGCATCCTGTACAGTGTGCGTCTCTTCGCATCACGAAATGGCATGCTGGTCATCTCAGAAAGGCGGCTCAGATTATGTGGAGCCGGTGCCAGAGAAATATCCCGGAGCCTAGGCCCGATGAGCAGAGCTGACGGAGCGGGGGTAAGCTCTATCAGAACCATTCTAGGCTCGTGCCTCTCCTCGACACCCGCCATGACAGGGTGAGGAACAGCCACTCCCGCAGCCACGACATCCCCCTCCCCTCGTGGAGCAACATGCTGGCTGAAAGCAGCCAAATTCCTCACTCTTAGCACATCCCGGTAGAAGACAGGCAAGCCCCTTAGGGAGGGTCGACTGATGCCCGCCACCGGGAGCCGCGAGACCCCCCTTAAGCAATGACCCTGACGGTAAAAATACGTGGCCAGAGCGTGCCACCTGGGGGGATTCTCTACATACATGTACCTCCGCAGAGTCCTGAGGCGGAGAGCCGCCATCTGGGTACGCCGCATACCAAGGATTGGCCGCCCTCCTCTAACGGGAGACTCAGGACCGCCGCGGAAACCCAGTGCTTCCTATTACCCCAAAATAAATCTACCAGCTTCTTCTGTAAAGCAGTTGCAAAGATAGAGGGCGGGACTAGAGTAGCCAGCCAGCACCATAACATGGAGGCCACCGGCTGGTTTATAACCAGCACCCTCCCCCGAAAGGAAAGAACTCCAAGCAGGCCTGACCAGCGCCCCAACCGGGCAACCACCTTCGTCTCCAACTCTTGCCAGTTTGCCGGCCAAGCATCCTCAGTGGGGCTCAGGTACACCCCCAGATAGAGGAGGTGCGTGGTACCCCACGCATACATTACCACCTCCTCCGGCAGGGAGTCTATCTGCCACTACCCACTAAAAGTCCAGAGCACTTACTCCAGTTAATCCTAGCAGAAGATGCAGCCGGGATCAACCTCCTCCAAAGAAGACACAGGAACGGCTCCACACAGACCGAGTACAACTGACCCGACACGGGGCACCCCTGACAGACCCCCCTCCCAAAATGAAAAGGAGACAACAACGCACCATTAACCTTCACAAGGCACTCCACAGCAGCGTACAAAAGCCGGACCCGGGCCACGAAATGCGGTCCAAACCCAAACGCTTGCAACGTCCCGAAGAGGTATTCATGCTCTACCCTATCAAAAGTCTTCCCCTGATCAAGAGACAGAAAAGGAGCTGACTGACCAGTACCCTGTGCTAGATGAATCAGGTCCCTAACCACGTGGACGTTATCCTGAATGGACCGGCCAGGGACTGTATAAGATTGGTCAGGATGAATCAATTGATGCAAGATGGAGCCCAGGCGATTTGCCATTGCCCGTGCAAAAACTTTATACTCTGTGCATAGGAGAGAGACCGGGCGCCAGTTATCCAATAAGCGGAGTTTGCCCTTCTTGGGCAGCAAGACAACAACTGCCCTACGCCACAGGAGAGGCATCTCCCCGCCAGGCTCTCCCCCAGAACCAACATGTAGTCACCCCCGAGGATATCCCAGAAAGCTCTAACAAACTCTACCATCAACCCATCCAGCCCGGGGGACTTACCCCTCCTGAGCTGATGCAAGGCACGAGTCAACTCCTCCAAAGATAAGGGGCCATCAAGAAGATCGGCCACCTCCCTATCTACAGTCGGTAGACCCTCCCACAGATCTTGCAGAGCCTCCCTGCTGAATCTCTCCGCAGAGAACAGAGAACCCATGAAAGGACCTAACCAAGGCATTGATCCTCTCTGGATCAGTGACAGAGGAGCCATCGTCTGCGAGCAGCTCCACGAGCTGTTTTCGAGCTCCCTGCCCCTTCTCCAGAGAGAAAAAGAAAGGCGAAGCTCGGTCCAGATCGTGCAGCATCTGGACCCGCGACATCACGCAAGCGCCTTGGGACCGCTCAAGCAGCAGGCTCCTCAAGGCTTTCTTCTTCTTCTGAAACTCTCCCCATTTGCAGGAGTCTTCACCAAACTGACCCAGGCGAGACTCTGCATCCAGTATCTCCCTCTCAAGCCTCTCGACCACTGAGTCCCGCCTTCCAGTCGACCCCCTCGTATATTCCTTACAAAAGAGACGGATGTGAACTTTCCTTACATCCCACCACTGCCTAAGAGAAGAGAAGCACCTCTGCCTCTCTCTCCACTTACCCAAAACCAACTGAATGACTCCCGGAAACACCAATCCTCTAGTAGCCTGTGCCAGTACGCGAACCCAGCCCGAGCGCACGCTGGATTAAAATCTACATGCACCAGACAGTGGTCCGAGCACGGGACCAGCCGCATTGAGGCCGCTGAGACACGGGAAACAAACGCTCGGGAAATATATATTCGATCAATACGGGAACCACCACCCTCAGACCTCCGCGAAAAAGCAGTGGAATCCGGGTGGAGGTTCCGCCACGCATCAATCAACTCAAAGGAGTCAATCAACCCTCTCAGCTTCTTCGCTACAGCAGGCGCACACTGAGTATCAGAACGGTCCCACGCCTCAAGTGTGCAATTAAAGTCCCCACCAAGGAAGACACACTCTCCCCTATCAATAGTGCTCAACAGAGCATTCACCTCCTGAAGTAGGCCGGCCTGCATCGTGCCAGAGCTAGGGGCATACACGTTAATGAAATGCAACGGCATGCCATCCAGGCTCACGGCCAGATGGAGCAAACGTCCTGGCACAACTTCTTGCACTTTTAAAACATTTGGCCGAAAATTTGGGGCAAACGGAAAGGCCACCCCACTCGAATTCGAGCTGAGATGGCTCATGTAGACACCCTTCCCACTCCAGTCGCCAGGTGGGTTCATCACTAACAACGGTATGCGTCTCTTGCAGAAAACACATCGCAAATTTCCCCTCTCTAAGGACTGATAAAAGCTGAAATCTGCGAAAACTCGCTCTACTCCCGTTTAAATTTAATGTAGCTACTGTGAATGTGCAGGCACACTAGATTGAGATCCTCACACTCCGCCTAGACTCAAAAACTCTCTCTCTGAGGAACTCCAAAAAGTCCCCAAACTGGCTCTTCTCAGAGTCAGGAAGATCACTATCCTTGTTGCCAAGGATAGCCTTGAGATTCTTAATCAAAACTGGCCAATCCTCCCACCGTCTTTTAGCAGCCTCCTTTTTGGTTCTGCTGGTACGGCTTGTTCTTAGGAACTCCCGCACCTCACGGATGAAACTTGCATGAGACACGGCCTTGGAGCCTGGGCACTCGGCCAACTCACTCGCACCTGAAACAACAAGCTCATCATCACAGCGCCCAGGGTCGTTGTCAGAAATCGAAAGACCAGAACTCTCTGAAAGTTTGCTAATCCCGTTACACAAACTGGCCCCGTCACTCTCCCGCTCCTCCGGCACGACACCACCCCCAGGATCAATGCCGGGGAAGGGTCCCGAATCCCCTGACCGTAACACGCAGCCCACTGAATAGCTGGGCTCCTGCACTCTACCATCACCCTCCACGTCTGGGCCTGGGGAAGCAACAACAAGAGGCATCCCCAGGGGCTGTGGTACACCGGCACCCCCGGAATCTGAAAGAGGATCACAACCCAAAACAGCCCCGACCTCCACAGCACCTAGAGTACCCTCTCCACAGGCAACACCCAGAGAATCTCCACTTGCTTTTAAACTCTCCCCGGACAACTCATCCGGTGAGGCAGCACGCCCCCCAGCACCTCCACTGGCACTGATATGGAGCACAGACTTGAACGACAATACCCCCGAACCTCCCACTTCGGGTTGACTCTGCTCATCCCTGTCTCAGGAGGCACACTACCGGGGGAGCCAACCACATCATCTGGCGTGCCAGCACCCTCAGTAGGCCTCTGAAACGAGGGGACCTCCTCGACCCAGAGGGCACACACTCAAGAGAGCCAACCCCAACACCCAATGACATAACTCCCTCGGAGGCCCCTGAGACGAAGGTACATCCTCCCGCCCGGAGGACACAACTCCAGAGGAGTCAACCCCAGCACCTGGTCTTGTGACACTGGCTGAAGATCCCTGCAAAGGAGGCCCAACCTCCGAACCGGAAGACACCAGTTCAAGACCACCAACCGCTTCAGTGGTGGAAGGTCTGGAGAAAGACATCCCCCTAGCTTTGGACCCACGCCCTTGCTATTCCTCGCCAGGCACATGCCTCCTTTTTGTCCCTCTAGCATGCAGTGGTACGGTAACCTCCATAAGGGAAGGGTCTTCCGCCTCCACATTACCCCCAACCACTTTACCACCCGCACGTTTTAGCTTCCCTGCCCCCGTCTGAACCACCTCAGCTCCTTGCTGGGCCACGCAGGCGCAATCTGCACCTCACTGGAGCTGACAGGCGCCCCTTGGGTGGTCTCAGAACTCGGCAGGTGCACACCCGATTGCGTTTGACTCGCTTGGGTGGACTTTTTCTTCTCCTTCCTCTTCTTCTTCTTCCTCTGCTGCTCCCAATTCCCCCCCACCTCTCTTCCCTCCCCCTGTGCCCCACCTTCAGCCGCCACCACGGGTTCAGGACGTGGGGGGCGGGGGCTATCGCTGCCAAGGGTCCCCGATGCGGAACCTGCGGACCTAGATGGACTATCACTGCTGCCCCGGATCACCAAGGCAGAGCTGGCAGCCCTAGCCGGGTCAGCAGTACCACCCCGCGCCACTGAGGTTTGACGAGCCACCCCAGATGGGCCAGCAGTGCATTCCTGGGCCACTGCGCTAGAACCCCTAGCAGTGACCCCGCGAATAAGACACTCCCTACGGAGATGTCCAAATTCACCGCACGCATGACACCGTGCCTTCCCCCAACTCCAATGCATGATCCTAGGGAGACCCTTACACTCCACCTCGAAACTCCCCTCAGCGCCTTCCCCCTCACCCACCTTCGTGAACACCCTCCTCTTGAAACTGAAGACCCTTTTTTCCTCCGGGTCCCCCCCGGGATGCATGAGCCTAAAGCATTTAGACCGCACCTCCCCAAA
This sequence comes from Raja brachyura, assembly GCA_963514005.1. Next base: position 33,974,430 of record OY740801.1, read on the forward strand.
CTTGGACAGGTGTGGAATAAGCGACGCGTCCGGAATACATGTGGGGCAACTCCGCAGGAGAACCGGTCTCACCCTGGATACCCACGGATCCACCTGTATGTGGACCCCCCCCCACTGAGATCCCCTTCTCCACACTCGGGCCACACACTCCCGGGTCTTTAGTATCATCTCAACCTTTCCTCTTTCGAGCTCGGAAGAGAAAATAGCCCCCCTCCCAAGAAGTTCATTCATGGCCTTTGTAATTGCTCCCCTAGACATCATAGGCCCAGTTTGAACCGAGATACCAAAACCGTCCCAATCCGAGTCAACATGAGGCTCAAGCTCAGATGGCCTCGTACCTGCCACTGATGCCACCGCTGCGTAGGTCCGGACCTTCGGCCGCGTCCCACCCATCGTCATCCTGACAGAGGCACAAACCAGCTCCAGGCACCCCAGCAGCTCAGCTCCAAGTTAAGTCCCAGAGACAGTCCCAGTCAAAGACAGGCAGCAGAAAGCAGAAACCTCCAGCTGAAGCAGGAAAGTCCCCAAGTTCGTCCACAGCCGAGAGCAGCTTTTGGGAAGCTCTATCCCAGCCTAGCCGGAAGCAAAAGTACCTTCTTCACATTAAGCCAGGCAGCCGCGCTGTGCAAAATGACTTTAGGGCAGAGAAACGGTGCTAAAAAAAGGACAAAGACACCGAGATCTTCGTACCCTCGATCTCCAGGCACTCTTGGCAGTCCAACAACGACAACCGCACCCTCGACAGTGTAGAGAAAACTCTGGAATTTTCACACTGGTAGAGGATTCCTAGAGCAGAGGAAAGTTTCAACATTCCAACGATAAGTTAAACTATGAAGTCCCTCTGCCTCTGTTCCTTCTCCAACGGCAAAATCCTTGAAAGGCTGCTTCAATCCTTCTCAACCGCAGAGCTGAGAAGAAAACACAACCTCTCCCTCTCCCTCTCCCTCCTCCCCCCCCTGTCCCTCTCCCACCCCCTCCCTCTCCCTCTCCCTCTCCCCCCCCCTCCCCCCCCCCCCCTCCTGCCACAGTGTCGCCCTAGTATGTAGGTGAGTGGCAGGATCTGCGGAGGTTATTGTAACAGTGGATAGAACCGGCTAAGGGAAAATTAGTAGATGAATTGGATTAATCAGTAAACTGGCATAGTTATGATGGGCCAAATGGCCTCTTTCTATGTTGTACTGAAATATGAAACAATTCTGTGCCAATGGCAACTTTTACCTTGAGTTCCGTAGAAAGCACGTTAAGATGCTGTTTCTGTTCAGTCATGTTAGGTACAATAATGGACAGGAATGTGATGGTTGTTTTACCAGAACAGCTAGAGTACTGAATCCAGAGACATGAGTTCGAATCCCATCATGGCCCAATGAGGAGTTCGATTTCAAGTAATTAAATAAATTGCAATTTATTTAATAATTGCAATCAATTAGTTTCAATAACAGTAATCATGAAATTATTGTATTTTTGCAAGAATCCATTAGGTTCATTGGGTCATAGAGTCATTGAGTGATACAGTGTGGAAACAGGCTTTTCGGCCCAAATTGTCCACATGGGCCAACATGTCCCAGCTAAATTGGTCCCACCTGTCTGTGATTGGACCATATCCCTCCTATCCATGTACCTGTCTAACTGCTTCTTAAATGTTGGGATAGTCCCTGCCTCTAAGTGATGTAGTTACATAAGATAGCTGACATCCACACACAGTCTGGCCTGTACGTGACTACAGGCTCACCGATACAGCTGACTCTTAACTTTCTCCTCAATTATACATGAGCAATAATTGTTGACATTGCCAGCGGCATGCACATCTCAAAACCAAATAAAAAAGAATGAAGAGTGAGTGTCAGAATGAAGCCCAGCGCAAAATGGAGGAACATATTGAATGGCGGTGCCGGCTTGAAGGGCCGAAAGGCCTACTCCTGAACTTCTTTTGCTATGTTTTCTATGGTTTCTACATTCGTGATGAGAGTGGAGGGGATAAGCAAAGGAAGTGGGCTGGCAAGGTGCCCACCAGATGCCACGTTTTTCTTGCAACCCCAGCAAAGATAGAGCCTAGAGCTGATGGAGTTCCATTCCTTCTCCATTTTGGGATAAAATACCAAGGTGGGGAGAAGAAGATGAAGGGAAGGGGAGCCCAAAGAAAAACTATTACAATTGACTGCATTCTGTTATGTTCAACGGCGCAATTCTCTTTCTAATGATTGGGATTTGCCCATCATCGCTCTACGATCAATGCCGGGATTGCTTTGTCAGTGTAAATATTGTTCCATATCCTAAGAATGGAGTCCTGGAAAAACCTCTAAACGCAACTTCCAAGTCATGTTGTGACACAGTTCCGTGCAAATGAGAGGATGGAGCTCAATGACATGTGCCATACATCACCTCCATCTCCAACAGAACTTTATTCTGATGAAAGCTCATCCACCTGAAATGTTGACTCCCCCATCTCTCCGTCTCCACTGATACTTATTGACCTGTAGGGCATTCTCAATGCTTCCTGCTTCTATTTCTGATTTTCAGTACTAATGGTTTTGTTTTAGCTCCTTGAGCAATCAGTGCTGGCTTCTGTCTTAATCATACAAGTGCGAATGACTTATTTAACACAGTTTTGCATTCGATTTGGTGGAACAAGTTGATTGGAATCAAATAAACCACCCTGATCCCCACTTTGCTCATCACAAGTTAACAGCAAGCACACACTTTGGTACAGAAACTATTCCTTGTTGGACACACCATTAATACACATGCTCTAACCCTCTCAGATGGCAATGTTCATCCTATTGATAATATGACTACATAAGATAAACCAGTATCTCATGTTTTACTTGTTATTTCTTATTTTAGTTTTGTTTAGTTTAGAGATACAACGCAGAAACAGGCCCTTTGGCCCACCGAGTCAGCACATTAATACTATCCTACATACACTAGGGACAATTTACATTTTTATGCCAAGCCAATTAACCTACCTCTTTGGAGTGAGGGAGGAAACCGAAGAACTCTGAGAAAACCCACGTAGTCACAGGGAGAACGTATAAACTCCGTACAGCCAGCAGCCAGAGTCAGGATTGAACCTGGGTCTCTGGTGCTGTCAGGCAGCAAGTCCATCATGGCACCACTGTGCCGCCCCTCTCTCATTCGAAAGCTGCAAAAAACCTTCAACTTTGATCAAATCATTGGTCATCAGTTTCAACATCTTCCAGATTTTGCCATTTTTTGGTACACTTGTAGTTGTCTCTAGGTAAACCATTTTGTACGCAATAGATGTCCACCAGAATTATTTCCAGGTTGCTTAGCAACCATTAGCAAATTGGCCGAGGCACATCTGAGTGAGATTCAACTTCAGACAGATGATATTGGTTGGACATTAATCCCGCAGCTGATGACCCACACAGGTCGTAGAGCAAACATTTTCTCCACTGTTGTAAGAAAATGGAACTGTAGAGGAATAATTTAGAGTTTAGTTTAGTTTAGTTTAATTTAGTTTAGTTTAGTTTAGTTTGTCATGTGTACTGAAAAGCTTTTGTTGCGTGCTGCAATCGACCATCCACAGTGCAAATACATGATCAAGGGAATAACTTGAATAACGTTTGGTACAAGATAAAGCCAATAAAGTCCAACCAAAGATAGTCAGAGGGTTACCAATGAGGTAGATAATAGTTCAGGACTGTTCTCTGGTTGTTGGTAGGATGGTTCAGTTGCCTGATAATCGCTGGGAAGAAACGGTCCCTAAATATGGAGACATGCGTTTTCACACTTCTATACCTTTTGCCCGATCGGAGAGGGGAGAAAAGGGATTTGGTTATGCTGGTTGCCTTGCCGAGGCAGCGTGAAGTAGACTCGCTGGAATTAATGCAGTCAATGAGTTAATGATTCAATGGAGTCAATGCAGTTAATGCATAGTAAGAACTAGGAGCATATCATGCAAGGATCTGGAATGTGACCACAGTTAATCAGTCTCTACTGTGACATTGATAGCCTGTAGATTGTTGTTTTGCTGCATCTTCTTTTCCACACTGTCATTTGGTCAATTCAGGAACCTTTGGAAGGTCCCATACCAGTATTAATTCAATGCATCACGCAAAGTTCTTATCCAGTCTCTGTGCAAATGCTTTATTCTCGGCATGTGACTGAAAACTGCTTAGGAAGCTTGATGTTATACATAACAAGTGGTTATGTATAACATCAAGCATAACAAGCCTCACGATGCCAGAGACCCAGCTTTGATCCTGACCTCGACTACTGTCTGTGTGGAGAATGCATGTTCTCCCTGAGACTGCATGGGTTTCCTCCAGATGCATTGATTTCCTCCCACATCACAAAGATGTTTGTAGGTTAATTGGCCTCTAAATTGTCCCTCGTGTGTATGGAGTGTATAAGAAAGTTGAACGGGGGGGTGGCACGGAGGAGCAGCAGTAGAGTTGCTGCCTTACAGTAACTAGGAAACGTCAAAGTAGGAAATCTCCTCCACGATCAGTCTGAAGACGGGTCCCAACTGAAAATGTAACCTATGCAACGTGCAAACTCCACGAGTTCAGCATTAAGCCTGTGTCTCTGGTGTTGTGAAGCATCAGCTCTACCAGCTGCATTGTGCCGTCCCTCCTGTTGCCTTTGTTACAACAATTTAATTTGTCGTGAAACTCACGAGTGTTGTTTAGGCCCTTGAAAGTTGCTATATAAATGCAATAGTTATACTATGTGACCGATTGTGTATAGATGGTAACAATGGGCATTCTTTTTTGGCAGGTCTAAGGTGGAGTGACTGGATAAAAGCTTATTGTCTCCTAAAGGGCAGGGATGGTGGCGCAGCGGTAGAGTTGCTGCCTTACAGCGCCGGAGACACGGGTTCGACCCTGACTACGGGTGCCGTCTGTACGGAGTTTATACGTTCCCCCGTGACCTGCGTGGGTTTTCTCCGAGATCTTCAGTTTCCTCGTACACTCCAAAGATGTACAGGTATGTAGGCAAATTGGCTTGGTATAAATGTAAAAGTTGTCCTTAGTATGTGTAGGATAGTTTTAATGTGTGGGGATCACTGGTTGGCGCGGGCCAAAGGGTCTGTTTCTGCGCTGTATCTCTAAACTAAACTAAACTCTAGCTGGGTGGAGGCATTCACTGGAAAGCTTACACTGACTTTCATCTCAGGTCATGACGAAAATGATCGGATGTAATAGCAGAACCTATCTTCTGCGAATAATCCCTCCTTCATGACAGGAGGTGAGGCTATACACTTATCCAGCCAGAATGCTCCCTATATTTGAAGGTCTCTGACAATATACACCGTGGGTCCAAAACAAGTTCTTTGACACGATCAGAAATAATTGATTTTCAAAATACAATTATCTTGGCCGCAGGATGTTGGATATATATTACAAAATAAATGCAGGGCCGTGAAATGTACAGTATGGATGTCAACTCAGGTTAAATATGGGGAGAGAGAAGGACAAAAAAGGACAAACTCATCTGTCTGGGGCTGGTTTGATTCATCTGTCTTCATAAAAGGCACTTAAAACATCCCCTGTCAAAGATTAAAGATGACGAATGGTGCCGGAGACCTTGCATTTGTATTTTAAACCCATAGAAGTGCAACACAGTTCCAACCAGGCATGTACGGAGACGATCTGCAGCAAGATGATTCAAGGGTGACAGGGTTTAAATTCACCTTCTGCCCTTCAGGTAAGTCCTAATGAGTTGCTGCCTTACAGCACCAGAGACCCAGGTTCAATCCTGACTACAGTTGCTGTCTGTACAGAATTTGTACAAACATTGGGTATATTTACGGCGCAGATTTACTGACTCTTTACGAGTGAGGGTATGGGGAGTAGGCAGGAATATGGGGTTGAGAGGGAAAGAGATCAGCCATGGTTGAATGGCGGAGTAGACTTGATGGGCCGAATGGCGGAGTAGACTTGATGGACTAATTTTGCTCATGAACGTATGAACAATGCAAAACCTTGTAGCCACCCTCTTATGAAGAGGGACAGACTTGATGTGTGTTTAAAGAGGTGAAGATTTTTAGCATGTTGCTTTTATTTTGATGACCTCCTGCATTCACCATGCGCCTACTCCAACATCTTGTATGATTTCAACCCGTAAAGGGACTGACAATTTTTAATTCACCCTGGGACGGTGGTTGCTACATTTTTCATAAGGTCAACTGACCAATCCCGCACGGTGGGCCCAATGACCTAATTCTGCCCCTACAACTTATGAAGTTATGCCCTGGCATGACAACTTATTGGGGAGACAGTCCCTCCAACTGTACTGCCGTTCCCCACTGGTAAACCTGGCTTCAATCTCCGCAGTCAGTCCTGGACCCTCATAAAGGAATGTTCCATCCACTGAGCGCCACCACCCACACAGCCAAGTTAGGCCCATAAACCCCTTATTGAGAAGCTGCAACGCTGCGTGGTATCGTGATTGATGAAGGTTTCAAAACTGCAGAGATACAGAAAATTAATATCACGTTTCCTCAGCTGTTAAATGAACAGGTTTGCACAGCATTGCACATCAAACCAATAGCAGTTTACCGACTTCAGAAGGGCATGAATGTGACTGATGTTGTTCTATAATGTGTTTTTTTTCCCTCCAAATACTGTAACAGATTACATTAAATGATATTTTGAATGACACAGACATTTGAATGGGTTCATTACTCCCAAATTAAAGTCGGCTGAATTGTGTCACTGCAAGACATCATCTGAAGGAGACTTCTGAGAAAGGAAATGCTGTTAGAGATGTGTGGATGTAGGAACTGGGGTGGGCTTTTCTGGGGCGCATGGGCAATGGTAACAGTGGTGCCCTGATAGACAGGTGTGGGTCTCACCTGAAATTGGGTTTGGGCCTGATATTGAGCAGAACTCATCACTGCTTAGTTTAGTTTAGTTTGGAAATACAGCGCGGAAACAGGCCCTTCGGCCCACCGAGTCCACGCAAACAGGCGATCCCCGCACATTAACACTATCCTACACACACGAGGGACAATTTACACATACACCAAGCCAATTAGCCTATGTACCTGTACGGTTTTGCAGTGTGGGAGGAAACCGAAGATCTCAGGGAAAACCCACGTGGTCACGGGGAGAACGTACAAACTCCATACAGACAGCTCCCCACAGTCAGAATCAAACCCGGGTCTTTGGTGCAGCAAGTGCCTTAAGGCAACAACACTACTGCTGTGCCACCGTGGCTGCCCAGTACTTAGTACAAATCTCACCCATTCCCTAGATGAGGCTTTCATTCTCGGACATCCAAGATGTCCTCTTTCTTTAGAAAGAGAAAGACTTACGAGCTGTCACAGATGGATCTGTCACCCTCATCTGCTCTGTATCTTGTAGTCCCGCTCTTGTTCCCCTTCCCCCCAGATGGATCAAGGATGGAGTTTCCTTGGTCCTTACCGTTCACAGCCACCAGTCTCTGCATCCAACACATCATTCTCTGACCTTCAATATGATCACACCACCAGTCACATCTTCCCAACCCCACACCTTTCTGCCTTCTGCAGAGGCCGCTCCATCCACAACTCTTTGCTTCACTCATCCCTGCCCACCCAAATCATCCCCTCCCCAGGCACTTTCTCCTGGAGCCAGGAGATGTAATACCTGTCCCTATACTTCCTCCCTTGACTCTGTCCAGGGACCTCAGCAAATGTAGGTGACCATTTCGCCAAACACCTGCACCATCTGCCTATCAAGTCCCCCCCCCCCCCCCCCCCCCGGCCCCACCCATTATGACCATCATGAATCCCTGCTGCTTATTCTAATTTGCTTGGGAAGCTTACAACCCAGCAGTATGAATATTGATTTCTCTAATTTGAAGGAATCCTTGCATTCCCTCTCTCTCTCTCTCTGCCCCCCTCCCCCCCCCCCATCTCATCCTAGTGTGCTGCTAGTTCCACTGTTCGAGTCTATATAATCTCTTCGTTATCACCTCTTCCACAGCTCACAATGGACAATTGTGGGCTCCACCTTTCCTTGCTCATGATTTGTTCCGAACGTTTTCATACCTCTAGATTTCCTCTCCCCTCACTCAGTCTGAAGAAGGATCTCAACCTGAAACGCCACTAATTCCTTCTCTCCAGATATGCTGCCTGTCCCGCTGAGTTACTCCAGCATTTTGTGTCTACCTTCGGTGTAAACCAGCATCTGCAATTGGTTCCTACACCTTTATATGAACATGATAGTTTCCACACATGGATTTCATTGTGTATTTCCTTATGTTAAGTACCATATTTCCAGGAAGAACACATGATTCTCTTATCCTGAGTAAGTCCAAGACAGCAAGAAATTGAAAGAATTGTGGATGTAGCCCAGACAATCGCACAAACCAACTTCCCCTCCATTGACTCCATCTACACTTCACGCTGTCACGGCCAGGCCAGCAGCATAATCAAGGATGAGCCTTACCCCAGTCACACTCTTTTCTCCCCTCTCCCATCAGGCAAGATATACAGGGGTGAAAACACACACCTCCAGATTCATGGACAGTTTCTTCCCAGCTGTCATCAGGCAACTGAACCGTCCAATCATTTACCTCATTGGAGACCCTTAGACTATCTTTAGTTGGATTTTACTGGATTTTATCTTGCACTTAACGTTATTCCCTTTAGCATGTATCTGTACACTGTGGACGGCTCTATTGTAATCATGGATTGTCTTTCCGCTGATTGGTTTTCACTGTACCTGGATACACACGACAATAAACAACACTAGGATTAAAGTAAGGTATTTTCAGTGGACAAGTCTGCAGCCAGACTTGTCATCAAAGACCTACACCACCCTGGCCACACACTCATTTCACCCCTGTCATCGGGAAGAAGGTAGAGGAGCCTGAAAACTGTAACGTCCAGGTTCAGGAACAGCTTCTTCCCAGCAGCCATTTAGCTATTAAACACTACAATCTCAAATAAGCTCTGAACTGCAATAGACTATTATAATACACTCTTGACTCTTGACTTTTGCTACCAGGAATGGATCGTGGTGAACAAACCTACCGGTCGCTACTCCAGCCATGCCAACTGATCGCTGATAGATTTGCAGGAAAAATGTTCCCGATGTTGGGGCAGTCCAGAACCAGTGGTCACAGTTTAAGAATAAGGGGTAGGCTATTTAGGACAGCGATGAGGAAAAAACGTTTTCATCCAGAGAGATATGACTCAGTGGAATATCTGCCACAGAAGGCAGTGGAGGCCAATTCACTGGATATTTCCAAGAAAGAGTTAGTTATAGCTGTTTGGGCTAACAGAATCAAGGGATATGGTGTACTAATTTTGGATGATCAGCCATGATCATATTGAATGGTGGTGCTGGCCCAAAGGGCCGAATGGTCTACTCCTGCAACTATTTTGTATGTTTCTGAGAACCACTAAATCTTGATTTCACATGATGCTGGCTTTTCTTCCCACTCAATATAACCCTTGATTCAGCTGCCATCCAAGTTACTGAAAGTGAAGAATGCATCAAAATATGACACAATATCGATGACCATAAGCTTTGTGGAACACCTGTTAAAGGTCAACCACTCTCCCACCATTTATCAAGCTGAGTTTGGTGTCACCATTCTGACAACACCAGCCCAGCTTATTACCTTTTACAACCATCGGGCTTTACAATTCACAGCCTGCAGTGTTTGTGGATATCAGTAGTTGTTGTGGTACTTTCCTCCCCTGACACCTCTTTGCTGATCTCTCCCCAGATTTTCAGGCTCAGCATTTTTGGGCGGCACTGTCGTGCAGTGGTAGAGCTACCTAATCTCGGCCCAAAATGTCACGCATTCCTTTTCTTCAAAGATGCTGTCTATCCCGCTGAGTTACTCCAGGAAATGTTTAAGGGTTCTTTGTTAATGATGTTTCCCTGTGTTAACCTGCATTACTGGACTAACCGTGCTATTTTTAGTTTCAGATTTTGTTTTAGTGATACAGCGTGAAAACAGGCCCTTTGGCCCATCGAGCCTGTGCCGACCAATGCTCACCCCGACACGAACTATGTTATTTCACTTGCGCATCCTACACACTAGGGTCAATTTACAGAAGCTAATTAACCGACAAAACTGCACGCATTTGGACTGTGGGAGGAAACCAGAGCATCTGGAGGAAACCCACACGGTCACGGGGAGAATGTACAAACTCTGTACAAGCAGCAACCATAGTCAGGATCAAACTCAGGTCTCCGGCGCTGTAAAGCAGCAACTCTACCACTACACCACTGGGCTGCACCGGTTATTGCTGGGATGCCAATACATGCTTCACCCCTTGTTCCATAAACAACAGAGTGAAGACTGCCTCTTGCTGCACGTCTCCAATCAAACATCGAGTGAACTATGGCTTTGTAACATGTATAAATGCCATTTGAGCTTCACCAATCCCCTCCACTCCCATTTCTGTAATCTCTTCCTACTCCTACCACCTCTTTTGACTCCCTCCATTTGCCTCTCTCCAACCATCGCCCAACTCATCTCTTCCAACACCACGGGTTGAGTTCAGGAACACACTCCCTCCTTGAATTAATGAAGCCACATGCGGAGGATTGTGTTCAGTTTTGGTCACCCTGCTATTGGAAAGATGATGTTAACCTGGAAGGAGTGCAGAGAAGATTTACGAGGAAGTTGCCAGGAGCTCTAGCTATAGGGAGAGGTTGGGGGACTAGGACTTTATTCCTTGGAGCGCAGGAGAATGAGGAGCGATCTAGTAGAGGTGTATAAGATCAAGAGGGACAAAGATAAGGTGAATGCACAAAGTCTTTCACCCAGAGTAGGGGAATCAAGAAACACAGGACATAGATTTAAGTTCAGAGGGAAAATAGTGGATAGGAAACTGAGAGGTAACCTTTTCACACAGAGGGTGATGGATAAATGGAACGAGCTGCCAGAGAATGTAGTTGGGGCAGGTACTATACCAACATTTAAAATTCATTTAAACAGGTATACGGAGGGGAAATAGGGAGGGATATGAGCCAAATGCAGGCAGATGGGACTAGTGTAGATGGGGCATCTTGGTCAGCATGGAGAAGTTGGGCTGAACGGTCTGTTTCCATGCTGTGTGACTCTAAGACTCTCTAATAAGAAAATGCCTTTTCTTGACCTCATTCTTCTCCTTTTAAAGCTGTCCTCAATTTATAATTCTTTGACCAAACTTTCGTTCACGCTTCCCATGATTTCCATCATTGCCTTATCAGCTGTTATTCAACCATGTGAGAACATGCACATCAATTTTAGCCATTCTTCAATCCAAAAACAATCATCTCTACAGTCTGGGCGGCACAGTGGTGCAGTTGATAGGGCCGCCACCTCACAGGGCCAGAGATCCGGGTTCGATTGTAACCCTGGGTGCTGTCTATGTGGAGTTTGCACGTTCTCCCTGTGCATTTTCTCCAGGTGCTCTGGTTTCGTCCCACATCCCAAACACACAGGGTTTTGTAGATTTATTGGCCTCTGTAAATTGCCCATGTGTGTAGGCCAACAGAGTGGGACAACATAGAACTAGAGTTCTAGAGAGTAACCGAACTAGAGGCTGATCGATAGTCGGCCTGGACTCTATGGGCCGAAGGGCCTCTTTCCATGCTGCACCTCTACACGGAGTTTAAGGTTGTCAAAAAATTAAGGTCCTGTTGCTCCATGGAAGATTTGCTGGTAAACCTTCTGCAGAGGACACAATTATCACACTGACAGTGGTGGTGGAGGTTAGGTTGGTCATAACAATGATTATGTGACTGTCAAAGAGATATATGCTTCTAAGTATCAAGGGATTCCAGAACAGTACTGCAGAGTACACTATCAATTGAATGGAAATGTTAGACCTTTATAAGGAGTCTCCAAGGAATCACCTTGAATTTTGTCGCTGACCTTTCCTTCATTTCACCTCATTCATAAAGAGGCAAGAGAAAGGCAATCTTCCCATAACACAAAGTCTCCAGGAATATTGATGCCTATGCTGCCTATTTCATTCTGGTGTGCCACACAGATTTAAAAAAAATATCTCTCATTTATGTTTTTCACAACCAGATGTATTACTGTACATGGTTACTGTTGTAACAGTGGAAGCACAGAAGCTGACTTACATATAGTTAAAAGGACATAAAGTGCTGGAGCAACTCAGCGGGTCAGACAGCATCACTGGAGAACATGGGTCGGTGACATTTCAGATCGAGCCCTTCTTCAGACCCAATCCACAAACTGAGATATAATAACAAATATAAGAGATATAATTATGTACAGAATGTATAGAAACAGCCCACCAAGTCCATATGCAAGAGTTACCGGGTTTTGCCGCCATTTTCAAAGTCCCAGCTGCAGCTGGCCATAGAGTCCTGTGAAGAAATCTCTCAATCTGCTCATCATGATGGCTGAAAATCATCCGGTCTTGCAGCTGTTGTTCATCCATTATTCCCCCTACTCCAATCACTGAAGAAGGGTCCTGACCTGAAATGGTGTCTATCCATTATTCCCCTTACTACGGTAGACACAAAATGCTGGAGTAACTCAGCGCGACAGGCAACATCTCTGGAGAGAAGGAATGGGTGATGTTACGGGTCGAGACCATTCTTCAAACTCGATTCGAAACGTCATCCATTCTTTCTCTCCTGAGATGCTGACTGTCCTGCTGAGTTACTCCAGCATTTTGAGTCCACCTTCGATTTAAACCAGCATCTGCAGTTCTTTCCTACATACTCCCCCTACTACAATCAGTCTGATGAAGGGTCCTGACCTGAATGAAACATTGTCTATCCGTTATCTCCCCTATTACAATCAGGCTGAAGTAAGGTCCTGACCTGAAATGTGGTCTATCCATTATTCACTTTACTACAGTTAGTCTGCAGAAGGGTCCCGACCTGAGACGTCTTCTGAAAATTATCTGCACAGATGCTGCTTGACCGGGTTGGGTTACTCCTGTTTTGATCGTGATTTGGGCAACTGCATTTTCTTTTGTCTTCACCTTTCTCTTTGTTCTTCTTAGTCTTGATTCCCTTTATAAAGAGAAAAAAAAAATCAATCTCGTGCCCGACTAAGCAAGGACAACACATTTCATTCTCTACAACATTTTAATGTACCGTATCGGGTTTTTACTGATGCTCACTTTTTTAATCTTTCTGATAACTTGCTTTATGTTCTTTTGTTCAGAAGAAAGGTCATTGGGTTGAAAAACGAGCTGTATTTCTCTCTCCACATAAGACCCGCTGAGAATCCCCAGCCATTTCGGCTTTTATTTCGGATTTCCAGCATGCATAAAAGTGAGCTTTTAGATGCACTTGGCATGCATTCATCGAGTGTGGAGGATTAAGGAATAATCTATTTGATGAGCTTAACATGATTAGAGGAGTTGATATAGTCAATGGAAAGGAACTATTTCCCCAGTGTTTAGTACAACAGGCCAGGCCACTTAAAATCAAAGCCAGGCTGATATTCTCATATTTTTATTCAGAAAGGGAATAATATATTTTTGAACCAGAATGCAAAATGGAGTTAACATAGAACATAAAACAGTCTAGCATAGGTCATAAGGTCAAAAGTAATAGGAGCAGTATTAGGCCAATCAGCCCATCAAGTCTACTCCGTCATTCAATCATGGCTGATCTATCTCTCCCTCCTAACCCCATTCTCCTGCCTTCTCCCCATAACCCCCGACACCCGTATAGGAACAGGCCCTTCAGCCTACAATGTCCATGCCAAACATGATGCTAAGACACACTCTGACGAGCCTGCACATAATCCATGCCGCCCTATTCCTTGCGTATCCATGTGCCCATGCAAGAGTTGTATAAGTGCCTCAATCATATCTGCTTCCACCACCTACCCTGGCAACATGTTCCAGGCACCCACCACCCTCTGTGTAAAATAAATCCTGCCCCACCCCACACCTCCTGCAAACTTTGCTCTTCTCGCCTTAAAATGAAGCCCCCCTAGTATTTGAAGTTTCCACCCTGGGAAAAAAGATGTTGACTGTCTACCTATCTATGCCTCTCATGATGTTATATACTTCTATCTGGTCTCCACTCAACCTCAGAGAAAACAATCCAGGTCCGTCCAACCTCTCCAAGTAACTGGTACCTTGTAATCCGGATGTCATTGGGGTTAAGCTGCAGAAGACACCTGATCGAATTGAATGGCTCAAGGATCGGTGCAACCTACACATCATTAATGGTTCCATCGATGCTGAGCATAATTGTGCCAAAGGGGACCATGTGGAGTTTTGAGAGGCTAAAGGGGCTAAGATGGTGACGGAAGGAAAAAATAACCCATTATAAAACTCGATTGGCCATATTCCACCTGCACAAAGTATGGGCAACACTTTATTCCACGTTCATAAGTTCATAAATTCACAGGTTTTAGGAGCAGAATTAGGCCATTCGGCCCAACAATCTATTCAGCCATTCAATCATGGCTTAACTTAGTTTTTTTAGTTTAATGTTTATTGTCACCTGTACCAAGGTACAGTGAAAAGCATTTGCCGTGTGCTATCCAGTCAGCGGAAAGACAATACATGATTACAATCGGGCCACTTACAGTGTATAGATACATGATAAGGGAATAACGTTTAGTGCAAGGTAAAACCAGCAACGTCCGAACAAGGATAGTCTGAGGGTCAGCAATGACGTAGATAGTAATCCAGGACTGCTCCCTGGTTGTGGTAGGATGATTCAGTTGCCTGATAACATATATCTCTCCCTCATTTTCCTGGCTTCTCTCCATAACCCGACACACTTAATAAAAATAGTAAGATTAAATGAGAACTTACCAGTTTGAAGTTTGATCTTTATTTTATGAGGAGTTACGATGAGGGATTACGTGAAGACCCCACCAGCACGCATGCGCGACATTCTTCAAAACAGTGGTGTGAAATCACAGACAGCAACGTAGACTAATACAGTAAGATAAGAGAGAACTTTCATACCAGTTGATCTTTATAATAGAGGGTTTGGGAGCGGAGGGCACGTAAATCCCTCATCGTAACTCCTCATAAAATAAAGATCAAACTTCAAACTGGTAAGTTCTCATTTAATCTTACTATTTTACTTCGGAGTCACGTGAGTGACTACGTGAAGATTTCAAAGCTCTGTGATTTCATGCCCTGGAACACCCCATGCTCACACACTGCTATGCTGGGATAAGAGGATGAACGTATTTCAGACATGACACTGGCTGAAAAACAAAATAGGTATTTATTCATACCAAAAACAAAATATATATCCCATATAGGGTAATTATTTAGCAGAACTCAAAATGCTTCCTGCAAAAGAGTCAGGAGAGGCCACGGGTTTGTTATAAAAGCGTTGAAACGTCTTCTCATTGCTCCAACCCGCTGTGGCCAGGATGTGGTCCATGGGTACTTCCATCATCCTAGCCGCCGAAGTGGATGCTGCCCTGGTGGAGTGAGATTTAAAAATATTAGTGTCCACCCCCGCCGCATCCAGTACCACCCTTAACCATCTAGATATGGTTTGCACCGTGACTTTGTGGTGGGGCTTTTTGTGGCTTATAAGCAAAGCTTTCTCCATGCCCCTGAGAGACTTGGTGACTGAAATGTAACGTGATATCAAAGTGACGATGCAGAGTCGAGTATCTGCTGGATAGGCTAGAAACTCTAATGTATGTCCAGACGATCCGGGTCGATCTTGTTTTAACAGCCCCTGCATATGAAAAGTGATTTTGCCATTGGAGATAGTCATGGCATCCAGATTTAACTTGTGCAGGGACTGGACCCGTTGTGCCGTGACAAGTGCCATAATCATTACCATTTTGTAGGTGAGTTTGTCCAAGGTGAGCCCCGAGTTTGGTGTCCATCCTCGCAACATAGTCAATACTATGCTGATATCCCACGTGTGGTTGTATCTGGGCCTGGGGGGATTGGAATTAAATATTCCTCTCATTAGCTTAGACACTAATGGATGTGATCCAATGCCCAGTTGATCACTCCCCTTGCCCAGATAGGTTGATAGGGCACTCCTGGCACAATTAATGGCACTGTAGCTTAATCCTTCATCGTAGTGAAGGGTAGCCAGGAATTCCAGAACTTCCGTGATGGTAGCCGATTCGTAGGTTGTGTTTGTTGTAGAGCAGAACACTTCCCACTTCCTGATGTAGGTCAGGTACTGTTTCCTAGTGGACTCCCTGCATGACGCTGAGATGGTATCTATTGTTCTGTTGGTGAGTCCGTATCCCAGAAGTGGCCGTTTCAGAATCTGCAAATCAACAGGTCCATGCGGTCATGACATGGATGGTGTTCCCCTGTGACGGGATGTATTAATAGGCTAGGTCGTTTGTTGACCCGAATACAAGGTTCTGTGGCCATCTTCTGTACCGCTGGGAACCATGGTTGGGTAGGCCAGTCGGGCACAACCAAAATACCCGATGCGGAGTCTTGTCTGATTTTTTGCAAGACCTGACTGATGAGGCAGAAGGGGGGAAAGGCATAACAGAACAAATCCCCCCAATGTAGCGTGAAAGCGTCCATTGCTACTGCCCCTGGGTCTGGTTCCCAAGCAACATATGTTGGCAGTTGGTGATTTAATCTGGATGCAAAAAGGTCGATATCTGGTGTCCCATAACGTTCTACAATATCTGTGAACACTTTCCGATCCAACATCCATTCTATGTTGTCGTTGAATTTGCGTGACCTGGTGTCTGCCACTGTGTTTAGTTTACCTGGAAGGTAAGTGGCTGAAATCCAAATTTCCCTTTGCAGACACCAGTGCCAGATATTATTAGCCAATTCATCCCATGATATCGACTTTATTCCACCCATATGATTAATATAAGCCACCACTGTGGTGTTGTCAATTTGTAATCTAACATGTACTTGGTGCATGTCTGAGCAGTATGCCCTAAGGCCATGAAATGCTCCCAGCATTTCTGAATAATTAATCCCCAATGTTTCAAATAGGGTTAGCTCTTGTGCACTCCATCTGCCTCCACAACTAGTGGTGGTATTAGTTGCTCCCCAACCTTTGGCACTGGCATCAGTTTGTAAGATGACCGAGGGATTTATGATAGTGATGGGTTTGGAACAGAATTGAGCATTTTCCATCCACCAATTTAATTCAATTCTTGCCTTTTCTGGTAACTTCATAGGCCTGTCGAAATGGCCTGCATGACTTTTGAGAGCTATAATTTTAGCTCTTTGTAGGTTTTGATAATGTAGTGGTCCGAATTGTGCTGCGGGAAAAGCAGCCACTATCTTCCCAATTACCCTGGCCACCTGCCGTATGGATGGATCCCTGATGCCAGTAAGGCTCCTGCAAGCTTCTATCAAGTCCACCACCTTGTTCGGTGGTAAGGTGATAGACATTTGCACCGAGTCAATGGTGAACCCCAAGTAATCCATGGTAGTAGAGGGTTCCAACTTTGATTTATCTGGATGTATGATGAACCCCAGCTTTTGAAAGAGATGTTTTGTGGCTAGAACTGCCAATGTAGCCGTTTCCAAATTCTCCCCGACAATGAGGATATCATCAAGGTAGGCCATAACAGTATGGTTTTGTTTCCTTAAATAGGCCAAAGCTGGTTTCAATATTTTGGTGAACAGCCTGGGTGCTGATGATAACCCATTGGGTAAGGCTTTATATTGCCATAATTGTCCCATCCAGATAAATTTAAGGTATTTCCTATGATCCTTGTGTATTGGCACTGAATAGTATGCATCTTTAAGGTCAATGCATGCCATGTAGTACCCATTAGCTATTAGCTGTCTAGCTGTGTCAAAAGTGTCCATTTTGAAATGAACATACTGAACAGAAGTATTCAGTTCGGTCAGATCTATGATTATGCGGCACCCGCCATCTTTTTTATTTTTGGTAAATATATTAGATACAAACTCCTGAGATTCTCTGGTGGTTCTCTCAATTACCCCTTTACTAATTAGTCTTAATAGTTCAGCATGGCCTGCCGTTCTTTCTTTTTGTGAAAGTATAAACTTTCGGCTAGGCGAATGCTGGACCGGGGTAGGGAGTTCGTAAATGAATTCAATTTTATAGCCCTGAATACTTCCGAGTATGTAAGGATCAGAGGTAAAAGTGCGCCATACTTCATAAAACAAGTGCAACCGGCCTCCCACATAAGATGAATTTAGACAAGCAATGTTCCTGGGGGAGCCAGACCCACCTACCTCCAAGGTTATTGCCGGTGTTGCGGTCTTTGCCCTTGTTTCTTCTGTTGAGTTGCTGCGTTGTAGGGGTGGCGCATTTTCCAAGAAGGCCGGGCTGGGCCATGGCCTAAAAAAGACCGTTGTGAAGGTGGGCCGGCCTTCGAGCTTTCACCACCGGACGGTCTGTTGTGATATCGCTGTCCGGTGGGTGTGTAGGGGTGCTGCCGCTGTTGGTAGTGAGGTTTGGAGGTACTGGGTACCTTAATCAGGCCTATGGCCTTGGCCTCCTCGTCCAGGTCTTTCACCTGTTTGGGGAGGTTATCCCCGAACAGCAGATTTGGTGGTTGAGCGTTACCTGGTCTGCATAACCCCGCAAACTTGGGGTTAAGTGCCGGTTTGATAATGCTCTTCCTGTAGTTATTTATCTCGTACTGTGTGTTACACAGCAAGGCCAGAGCATCCTGTAGTTCTTCCGGTAACTCTATTCCCACCGCAGTTCTGGCCACTGCCGTAATCCCGGCGGTCAAAAGTTTCAGGATCCTCCGAAGTTTGACTTCTTGCCCTCTAATTGTAGGGCTCATGTTCCCCCATATAGGGTTATTCACCGCAGGAACAGTCAGTGAGTTACAATTTTCAGGAGCAAGATACTTATCAGCTGTTGCATTGATGGCTTGCTCCTGAAGCTGGTTTGTAGTCATATAATTGATACTAGCTGCCAGCTTTGTGTGGATAGGTAGGCCTTTTTGAGAAGGAACTGCATGCTTGTTTACCATATCCAGTAACTCTTCTTGCACCCCTGACACTGTTGGTTGTTGAGCCAACTCCCCCTCTTCAGGGTCAGCCCAGTTCTGACCCCCAATGCTCCCCTGCGAAGAGGGTGAGACATTAGGCAGTCCATGATAGGATCCTGCCGTGGGCCTGCGAAGAGGCCCACCGTGACTCTGCCCCTGCAAAAGCAGGTCACGCTGGAGCAATTGCTCCACCATCCGCTCCATGCGGGCAAGACGACCCCCGTCGCTATCAGCGAACGGGGTGTCCTCGGGACTGGACCCAGCTGGGTCGGCGGCCCCGTCCGACTTTCGGGTGGATTTACCGCCCGACCGCGGCGTATCTGCGGCCCTCATAGGCGAAAAGTCGGGAGCTGCGGGTAACACCTGCAGCTCAGGAGAAGCGGCACGCTGCTGGCTGCTCTCCATGGCAGCAGCTCTTGCCGCTGCTCTTTTCAATTTCCGCGACGCCATGTAGAATTCCTGAAAAAACAAGTATACACTGAGTCGCCACGCTCACCACTCCGGTGAGACTTACCTTTCGTAAGTTTTTTAAACTTACGCTGGAGGAGCCCCGCTCCTCCCGACTGTCGCTTCCGCATGCGTACGACGATATGTCGCGCATGCGTGCTGGCAGGGTCTTCACGTAGTCACTCACGTGACTCCGAAGTAAAATAACCTGTCAATCCCTGCCTTAAAAATATCCATTGACTTGGCCTCCACAGCCGTCTGTGGCAATGAATTCCACAGATACTGACGAAAGAAATTCCTCCTCATCTCCTTTGTAAAGTAGGTCCTTTTATTCTGTGGCTCTGGCCTCTGGTCCTAGACTCTCCCACTACTGGAAACATCCTCCTCGTTCCAGCATTGTGAGTGAAGTTCGCCCTCCGTTGGTTTGGTTTAATTAGAATGGAAACAGGACCTCCAGCTCACTGCCCTTCAGTCCATGCCAACCAGAGATCACCTGTTCGCACTAGTTCTATGTCATCCCACCTTCTCAAATTTTCCTTACCTACCAAGCCAATTAACATACAAACCCACGCATTTTTTAAGATGTGGGTAGAAACCAGAGCGATCGAACGAAACCCAGGCAGTCACAGGGAGAATGTGCAAACTCCATACAGAAAGCGCCCAAAGTCAGGATCAAACCGGGATCTCTGGCACTGTGAGGCAGCAGCTCAAGCAGCAGAGTCACTGTGCTAGCCTGCACAGAGGACATTACTGAGACTGGAGAGCTTGGATAACAAGGAGAGGCCGGAAAGGCTGGGAGTAGGGGGCTGATGGGTGACCTATGAGAAGAGTCAAGAGTGTTATATTGTCTTATGTACCGAAACGGAACCATGAAATTCTTACTTGCAGCACCACAACAGGTTTGTAAGCACAGCACTCAATAGATAGATAGATAGATAAAATAGATTACAGAGGTACCGTATTTCTCAGCAATGAAGACACACCTGCGTTGAAGACGCATCCCCATTTCCATTTGCAGCCATTTCCAGAGCAAAACACAGGTAATGTATACATCGGTGCGGTAATAAAAAAAATACAGCGTTCGGAATAAAATAATTAATTGTGCATGGAACAAAGATTAAACAAACGGAAAGCATTCTAATCTTCAAATCCGAAAAAATCACTACTGTCATCCGAATCTTAAAAGCATAATTCTGGTAATTCATCAGGGTCATCACTCCTGTTTGACAATTTACAGAGTTAAACAACTTAAACAGAATTTACACAGCTCCGACCTAGATTAGGTGTTTGAAATGGCGAAAATCCGCACGCGAATGCATGTTGCTTCTGATTGGGTTGCAGTTTTGTACTGAAACGCTTCCTATAGGCCAGGGGTCCGAACTCACGGATGATTTCCCCGATGCCAGAGCGGTCATGAAGTCGCATTTTGCCCGCGACCTAAAATGAGGTCAAATGAGTTTGACACACCTGCTTCGGCCTCCAAGACACAGGTATTTTAGGGTAAAAAATAGCGTCTTCATTGCCGGGAAGTACGGTATATAAAATGATGACGGACGTAGATAAGGTGACTGGTCTGGCCCCCTGGGTCTGTGCCGACCAGCGATACTCACACAGTAACACTACCCTACACACACGAGGGCCAATATTGCATCATACCAAGCCAATTAACTTACAACCTGTACACCTTTGGAGTGTGGAGGAAACCGAAAATCTCAGAGAAAATCCACACAGGTTAGGGGGAGAACGTAGAAACTCCGTACAGACAGCACCCGTAGTTAGTATGGAACTTGGGTTTCTGGTGCTGTAAGGCAGTAGCTCTACCATTACGCCACTGTGCCACCCTCATGTACTCATGCATTTAAAAGGAACGCAGAGGGGCAATATTTTCACACGTAGGGTGGTGGGTTTGTGTAACGAGCTGCCAGAGGAAGTGGTAGAGGTGGGTACAATGATAAAATGTAAGAGACATTTGGACAGATACATGGACAGTAAAGTTTCAGAAGGATGTGATTAGGTGTAGACATTAGGCCCGATGTATGCAGAAGAGAGTACAATGCGTAATCGTCTAGCGCTAACACAATGATGATCAGGGGCATTATGGTGGCACAGCGGTAGAATCACCTAGGCGATTATTTAGGCGACTACAGGCGACTAGGATATTGCAACATGGTCGCCGGGGTGTCGCCTGTATGGTCTTGAGTAGTCTCCTCAGTTGCCCAAAGAATCGTAGCGTTTTTCTGGTCGCCGCTGGATTTTGTAAATGTTCAAAACTTTTTGGCGACAATCGGCGACAGTTGCTTGACGCCAATGAGCGTAGCTTGACTTCTCCTGACGTAGGCGCTGTCGTAGGTTGTCACCAGGATGACGTAGGTTGTCACCGGTGCTGACTTCGGTGAATTCCATTGGCAACTACCTATGTCAACCAGGTGCGGCAACCGAATTGTCTTAAGTTGTCTTCAGTTGTCGCTGACAGGGTTGTACCTTGCCGTTGCTTGTCGCGGGTGGACGTCCTAATGGGTCGCCGGTTACGACTAGGTGGTAGATTGTTGTAGACATTGTTGTAGGGGGGTCCAGTCGCCGTTTTTTCGGCAACCTGCTACAACTATGACAGTTGTTGACAGTCGCCGAAAAAATTGCCTAAGTGGGACAGGCGATTACAGTTCCAGTGACCGGGGTTCAATCCTGACTATAGCGCTGTCTGTATGGAGTCTGGATGTTCTTCACTGTAACTGTGTGGGTTTTCTCCAGGTGCTCCGGTTTCATCGCACAATCCAAAGATGTGTAGGTTTGTAGATTAATTGGCCTTGGTTAAGAAAAAAATTGTAAATTGTCCCTAGTGTGTAGGATTGTGCTAGTGTATGGGGTGATCATGGTCAGCATGCACCTGGTGTGCCAAAGAGCCTGTTTCCGTGCTGTACCTCTAAAGTCTAAATGTGGCAGTGTTATGGGGAGAAGGCAGGAGAATGGGGTTGAGAGGGAAAGATAGATCCGCCACGATTGAAGGACGAATTAACTAATTCTGCTCCTAGAATTTATGAACTTATGAACAATGCAAAACCTTCAGCCACACCCGAGGCTGATTGTAGCCACCCTCTTATGCAGAAGGACAGACTTGAAGTGTGTTTAAAGAGGTGAAGATTTTTGGCATGTTGCTTCTATTTTTCATGACCTCCTACATTCACCGTGTCCATACTCCGCCATCTTGCATTATTTCAACACATAGGGTTGCACATAGAAACATAGAAACATAGAAATTAGGTGCAGGAGTAGGCCATTCGGCCCTTTGAGCCTGCACTGCCATTCAATATGATCATGGCTGATCATCCAACTCAGTATCCCGTACCTGCCTTCTCTTCACACCCTCTGATCCCCTTAGCCACAAGGGCCACATCTAACTCCCTCTTAAATATAGCCAATGAACTGGCCTCAACTACCCTCTGTGGCAGAGAGTTCCAGAGACCCACCACTCTCTGTGTAAAAAAAGTCCTTCTCATCTCGGTCCTAAAGGATTTCCCCCTTATCCTTAAGCTGTGACCCCTTGTCCTGGACCTCCCCAACGTCATGAACAATCTTCCTGCATCTATCCTGTCCAACCACTTAAAAATTTCGCCGTGATGGCCTGGATTTTCCCCGAGATCTTCGGTTTCCTCCCACACTCCAAAGACGTACAAGTTTATAGGTGACTTGACTTGGTATCAATGTGAAATTGTCCCTAGTGTGTGTTAGATTGTGTTAATGTGCGAGGATCGCTGGTTGGCCCGGACTCGGTGGGCCGAAGGGTCTGTTTCCACACTGTATCTTTAAACTAAATGAAACAAAACATAAAGGACTAGCAACTTTTAATTAACCCTGGGAGTGACGGTGGTTGATACATTTTTCATAAGATCAACTAACATTTCCTAATGAACTGTTATTAAGTTTTCTATATTTTGGATAGAATTGGTTTGGGAGTTGGACTCAGCCTGTTGGACTGCAGTAGCTCTGTTTCTCATTATATTTCTTACATTCTAATTAAATGGTGGCCGATCTACATATGTACAGTAAGGTGGGCATTAGTGTAAGAGCATGCTGTGCAAGTGGGATTGCCCATACATTTCAATCACAACATACTGTTTGATGGGAAGTGCAAGTCTGCCCACGGCTCATGATTTTTCCATTAAGATATATTTAATACTTTTGGAGCTCCTTTATGAAACAAACAATGCTTCAGAGGTTGGGAAACACAAATTTACTTCTTCAGGTCCTGTCCCACTTTCCCGAGTTACTCACAAACTCTCCCGAGTTTTCCCCTTGATTCAAACTCGGGGAATGTCGGGGAATGTCGTTAGCGAGCTCGTAGGAGCCCGATGGAGTCCGTAGATGTTTCGTAACGACTCATAATGCCAGCCGTCGGAACTCGGGGCATCAGGTAAGTCAGGACATTTTTTCAACATGTTGAAAAATGTCCACGAGTTAAAAAAATAGCCCCGTGTACCTACAAACGGCTATAACCGCAATTCTCCGAGTTTGAATCAAGGGGAAAACTCGAGAGTGTTCATGAGTAACTCGGGAAAGTGGGACAGGGCCTTTCCTTGATGTTATTTAGCAGAAGGTCTTGTCTTAATAGAAAACCTTAGTCTTTATATCCAATTATATGTGTTTATTTAGTCATGGCAATGCTAGAGTTTTTTGGCCATCTATAACTACAATATTTGTGTTACTCGTTATCACCTCCCCCACAGCCAACAATGGACCCTTGTGGGCTCCACATTTCCTTGATCATTGTTGCTGGCTTTAATCTGACGTTTTGCATATCTTTCATGAATTTGTTCTATGTACCTTTTCATACGTCTCAGCCCCCTCTCCCCTGACTCTCAGTCTGAAGAAGAGTCTTGACCCGAAACTGTCGCCATTTTCTATACTGCCTTACCCGCTAAGTTGCTCCATCTTTTTGTGTCTATCTTAGGAAGGGGGTGTTCAAAGTTTTAATGAGCATTGTTGGAGCCACCCTCTTATGCAGGAGTTGTTTGAGTGAAGGTACAACTACAACTCTCGCCAGGGACTTTGATCCTGGTCGGAAACCTTCTTCAGACTGGGAAAAACACGCAGTCTGACGAAGGATTCCGTCCTGAAACG
This sequence comes from Raja brachyura, assembly GCA_963514005.1. The sequence continues at coordinate 33,998,850 of OY740801.1, forward strand.
TCACCTGTTCCTTCTCTCCAGAGATCCTGCCTGACCTGTTGAGTTACTCCGGCACTTTGTTTCCATCATCGGTATAAACCAGCATCGGCAGTTCTGTCCTACATATTTCTCTGCAGATACTGCCTGAGCCTTTGTGTTCTTCTAGAACTTTGTGTTTTGCGTAGGATTCCAGCATTTGCAATCTCTTGTGCTCTCTAAATTTATGAATCAAATTAGAACTACATGGAATGTATTCTATTATCTTCCTATCCTCTAGCTCCTGAATCCTTGATGTTTGGGGACAATGAGTGGACAGACACTCCATCGTCTTATTTTGATAACTACAGTCACTAACTGGAGATGTTTGTACTTTCCCCTTGTGAATCCTCTCCACATCTGCACACATAGATTTACTGCTAACTATAAACTGTGCGGAAGACTGAGGAGTCTCACTGTCAAACTCTTCACTGGGATCCTTCTTCCTTGCAATGAGTTTCATTCAGCTTTCTGAGTTTAATCCAAGTTACAGTTGCCTTGTTGGAGGTTGAGCGCGTTGACCCAGAGAAGGTTTTCCCACACAGTCACTGTTTACTAAGATCAATGGGCTGGAGCTAAAATAATGTCATTCAGCTAAAATTAACATCTGACTTGAACAATCACTCAAATTGAAGATGATATCCCAAGGAGATTGCAAACGTTTGATATCAATTATATTTAGGATGGAATGCACTGCAATTCATTGCTTGATCCATAAATAGGTGGTTAAAAGCATGGTGAAAGAGATGGCTGATTTCTCAGTTGTTTAGTATGGATGTACAGTGCAGAAACAGGCCCTTTGGCCCACCAAGTCCACACCGACCAGCGATCCCCGCACATTAACACTACCCTACACACACTAGGGACAATTTCACATTGATACCAAGCCAAGCAACCTACAAACCTGTACGTCTTTGTGGTAGTGCAACATTGTGAGATCATTTGATGCCATCCACTGGAGTGGTGGAAAATGCGGCACTGGATGCCTCTTGAACTGATGGACTGTGATCCCCAAATAAGGGCATAAACTTGGGACGTAATGTGTAAAGTAAGACTGGATCGAACTTGTGTCAATGGAGTTGAGAAAAATCTTCATGCAGACTTTCCTGTGGAGATAAAACAGCCTAATAAAAATATATTATCCTGGTTTGCTAAAGGTTGATAATTCATTAGCTAGCTATTATTTGCCAAGGAAGAAAATAATGTCAGTGTCTCACTAAAATGTAAGTAAGATTCCAGAAGATCAAAAAAAAATGGGTGATTCTGCTGATCCAAGCGGGGTGTATTGTTGGCTGCCGAGAGAAGGAACTTGGCGATGTAACCTTCTAAACATCTCTAAACTTAGGTATGACTTTGAGAAACAGGAAAACTATGATTATACACTCCCTCTTCTCCCCTCTCCCATCACACAAGAGGTACAGAAGTGCGAAAACGCACACCTCCAGAATCAGGGACAGTTTTTTCCCAGCTGTTATCAGGCAACTGAACCATCCTATCACCAACTGGAGAGCGGTCCTGAGCTACTACCTACCTCACTGGAGACTCTCACTCTGTCTTTAATCGGACTTTACTGGACTTTATCTTGCACTAAACATTATTCCCTTTATCGTGCATCTGTACACTGTGAATGTAAATCCTGGTCAAAACAGAGTTAAAATAAAGCAAAGGATTGATGCATCTACAAGGCATGTTAGCCTTTTTTTGTAAGATGCCACAACCTTTGAGCTGGTCCCAGGAAGTCTAGGTCCCCGATCGATATATCAGATAAGGTGAGGTCCAGATGTCCTCCCAATTGTTAGAATGTATGAGGACTCTAAAGAAACTCCAAGGTTTTGTAGGTGCATTGTCTTGATTGGATAGCTGCAAAGGGATTGTAAATAATGTTAATATTGTTGCAGGCCAGTTGTACTGCTGTTTAATGATTAGCTGAATTGTTTATACTGCCAGGGGAAATGTTGCAGTATTCAATTAGCTGACTACTTTCCAGAAGCTTCTGTAGAAACATTGTATTGGGACTTTTTGTAATTGGGTTGGGGAATTGTCAATAATATTTGAATGTAATCGATACTGGCTTGTAAGGGGCATCACCACCATGTATTTCGGCCCCACAGGGCTCGAAGATAGCCCTCACTAGGATCGTTGTCAATCTTCTGGAAGGGCGCTTGGGACAGCATGACCTTTTGGTTGTATCTGCTTGCTCAAGGCTGAAGCTTAGAGTCCATAGCCTTAGCATTAGAATAGAGAATATAAAACATAGAACAGTGCAGCTTAGGAATGGCCCCTTTGGCCCAAAATGTTTGTGCTAAACATGAAGAAGTCTAGTCAACCTGATCTCATATGCCCCAGCCAACAATGGGCCATTGTGGGCTCCACCCTTCCTGAGGTCTGCCAGCCTGCCGTCCCTGATTTGTCCTGCCCTTTTCTCGCCTCCAGTTTTTACCCTTCCCCCACCTCGATCTTTCAGTCTGAAGAAGAGTTCCGACCCGAAACGTCACCTATTCCTTTTCTCCAGAGATGCTGCCTGACCCGCTGAGTTACTCCAGCTTTTTGTATCTCCAGTATGAAATCAGCAGTTTTCCATATCTCCAGTATAAAATCAGTAGTTACTCCGGCAGGCATGATAACCGAAAGCCAGCACAGACATGTTGAAAGTAAATTGTCTCCAACTAGCTCGATCAAATTCTTTGCTGAAATTACAGAGAGAGTCGTTGATGGATATTTGAAATATATGAAATTCCAAAGGAGGAATGATATAAGGCCACATTGTGGACGTATCATCATGGGTGAAACCTTGGAAGTGAAGTGATTGCAGCCGCATGGATAGAACTTGTCCAAATAATTGGAAACAGAAAAGTTGTTTTCTAGACTGTAAGAAAGTTTACAATGGATGGCCTGGTGCTCGAACCATAACTTTGTTTTAATGGGTACAAGTGACCTGGGCATCATTTGGAAAACAGCAGACAGCAGAAAGCTTGGAGGTATAATGAAATTTGCAGAGGATAATAATAGATTTCAAGAAGGCAGACATGCACAAGTGGAAGAAAGTGGCAGATAATATTTAAAGCAAAGAAATGTGAAGCGTTACATTTTGTAGGAAGTATGAGAAGAGGCAATATAAATCAGAGAAGACAACTCTAGAAAGGACATAGGCACAGAGAGATCAGGGATACATTAATAAGTTCATTGGAAGTGGCAGGGCAGACAGAGAAAGTGGTTCAAAGGTATACGACATTTTGGACCATAAATAGAGGCACAGCTTTTGGAAAGCAAGGTTTGTCATGTTGAATCTTTATAAAATAATGACTCGGAGATTTGTGTCCAATTTGGGTGCTGCATTTCGGGGAAGATGGAAAGGCTTTAGAAAGAGAGCAGAATAAATTCACTAAATGATTCCATGGTCGAGTGTTTTAGATTTGTGCACAGATCGGGGAAGTTAAGATTATTCTCCTTTTGTATGGAAGCACATCAAACTTGCCTTCATCAGTCAGGTATTAAATATAAGACTCAGGAAGTCACATTGTAGCTTTATAAGACACTGGTTAGGCTGCATTTGGAGTATTGTGTGCATTTCTGGTCAGCACATTACAGAGGAGCTATATTACATTGGAGAGGATGTAGAAGGGATTTACCGGAATGCTGCCTGGATTAGATGGGTTTAGGAATAAGGAGTGGTTGGATAAACTTGGATTGTTTTCTCTGGAGCATCAGAGGCTGAGGTGGAGATCTGACAGAAGTATATCATGTTATGAGAGGCATAGACAGAGGAGACAATCAGATCTCTCTGCCAGCATGAAAATGTCAAAGACTAGAGATGATGTCTTCACGGTGAGAGGGGCAGATTTTCAAGATGCGCGGGGCAAGATTTTTACTGAGAGAGTGTGTGTTCCTGGAACTCATTGCAAGAGTTGGTGGGGGAGGGAAATACAATAGTGGCATTTGCAAGGCTTTTGGATAGGTTTTAAATATGTTTGTAGGTTAATTGGCTTTGGTAAGAATTGTCCCTGGTGTGTAGGATTGTGCTAATATACAGAGATCGCTGGTCGGTGCAGACTTGGTGGGCCGAAAGGCCTGTTTCCACGCTGTATCTCTAAACTAGAAAACTAAAAGAGAGCTGGATAAATATTTGACAGGAAAATATCGACTAGACTAGGGCAGTAGGGGAGGGGTAACTGAAGCCGATTGGGGGGGGGGGGGGGGGAGAGGACTGCTCTTTTTTTGAACAGTACAGATTTGATGGAAGGAATGACCTCCTTATGTACTGTAACCATTTTATGATGCCCTGAGCTGACAAAATTTACCTCCTTAACGCCAACTTTTAATAAACTATATTTGCAGCCCATTGCGAATTTAACGATGTGATTGGAGTCCAACCACACTTTTTGGATTCTCAGCGTTGAACCTTCTGTTCATTCATGTCTGTGCTGCTGAACAAGTCGCTACATTTCCACTTCCTCTCAGTGATGGAGGCGAGCCATAACTCCTTCTCTCCTCCTTACAGACGCTGCCTCAGCTCTGACGGCAATGAGTTCAAAGGAGATTTTGCTCTTCTGCATATCCCATTTCCAAAAGCAAAATAGACCGGCGTCACTAACAAGAATGATGAGAGTAAAAAATCATTTTGCCATGTTTTCAAGAGGGAGTTAGATTTAACTCTTACGGCTAAAGGAATCAAGGGATATGGGGATAGAGCAGGCAAGCGGCACAGATTTTGGATGATCAGCCATGATCATATTGAATGGCTCAAAGGGCCGAATGTCCTATTCCTGCACCTATTTTCTATGACATCTTAGCAGAAGCGTCCACATCGCGGGGCTGGAAACAGGAAGTATCCCGAGCTAATTCTGCTACCACCATCATCTATTGCGACAAGTGATGGCTTCCACTGATTGGCGCCGGAAGCTTGCGTCCTTTTCAGGTCAGACGATGAAGCGAGGCCAACATTTGTAACAAGATGGACACGAACAGAAGAAGGAGACCTATTTTCTATGTTTCCGTGTGAAGAATCACACTAAGCATACAGCCGGAGGCTAAGCTGCTGCCACAGATGTTTTCAGTAATGCGGTGATGTGATAGATGGTCTGGAGTCCAATGCCGAGAGGACGGGTTCATACCTGCTCACTGATTGTCCCAGCCAAGTTCATTTGTCATTACTCACTGAAACATGAATCATTTATCTCTGTTCTTATTTTGGCTGCGAGCATTTACTATCAGAGACCACTTTGCTCTCTATTTCCCCTTCCAACTGCTCTTTCGCCCATTTTAGTTGGCAAGTTTACAAAGAAGTTGCTGCCTATTTCTCCGAACAAATCTCCCTGGACAGCTGTCCGATCGAACTCCCTGTTGAATAATTCTCTCATTCGTCGGGATCTGCAGCCAGTGACTCCATTACATGGTGGACAGCTGCTTTTAGCTTTATGGTTTTCTACATTATCAAGAGCCAATTAATCTTCACAACGACCATTATGGTTCCCTTCTTGAACTCTCTCCAGTTTCTCTGGACGATTCTTTTTAACATCTGATCACTCTGCTCAAGCTAAGGGACGGCACGGTGGTGCAGCGGTAGAGTTGCAAGCTAACCGTGTCAGAGACCCAGGTTCGATCCCGACTACGGGTGCTGTCTGCACCAAGTTTGTACGTTCTCCCCATGATCACGTGGGTTTTCTCCAGGTGCTCAAGTTTCCTTCCACATTCCAAGATGTACAGGTTTGTAGCTTAATTGGTTTTAGTAAAAATTGCAAATTGTCTCTAATGTACAGGGATGGCTGGCCGATGTGGACTCGGTGGGCTGAAGTGCCTTTTCCATGCCGTATCTCTAAACTAAACTAGAGCTAAACTAAGGGACAGCATGGTGGTACAGTGATGGAGTTGCAACCTAAATAATGCCCCTGTCCCACTTAGGAAACCTGAACGGAAACCTCTGGAGACTTTGTGCCCCACCCAAGGTTTCCGTGCGGTTCCCGGAGGTTTTCGTCAGTCTCCTTACCTGTTTCCACTACCTGCAACCTCCGGCAACCACCTGCAACAACCGAGAAACTCCGGGAAACGCATGGAAACCTTGGGTGGGGCGCAAAGTCTCCAGAGGTTTCCGTTCAGGTTTCCTAAGTGGGACAGGGGCATTACAGCACCAGTGACTCGGGTTCGATCCTGACTATGGGTGCTGTCTGAATGGAGTTTCTACGTTCTCCCCGTGACTGCGTGGGTTTTCCCTAAGTGGTACAAATTGTAAATTGTGCAGGATAGTGTTAATGTATGGAGATTACTTGGAAGTGTGGATTTGTTGGGCCAAACGGTGTATCCGTTTGTATCCCTAAACTAAACTAAACCCAGCACACTAGCATTATCCTACACACTAGGGACAATTTACAAGATCTAATTAACCGACAAACCTGTACATCTTTGCAATGTGGGAGGAAACTGGAGCGCCCGGAGAAAACTCACGCAGGTCACAGGGAGAGCATACAAACTCCATACAGTCAGCACCCGTAGTCAGGATCAAACCCAGGTGTCTGGCGCTGTAAGGCAGCAACTCTACCACTGCGCCACCGTGACAGTAGTACGTGCTTTCAAGATTTTGTACCTTCTGCTAAATAGGAGAAGGGAAATGAGGGTAAGACCAGGTGCAAGTGCTACTTAAATATGTTGTTCGCTTTCTCCAGGCAGTGTGAAGCGCAGCTAGTCAAAGGGGGAAAAGGTCATTTGTGTGACTTGTTGGCTTGTGTCCACAACTCTCTGCAATTTCATGCAGTCTTGGGCTGAGCAGTTGCCAAGGCAAGCTATGAAGTGAGGATGTTTTCTGTGAGGAATTGGTAAGGGGTATTTGACTCAAGCTGAATTTTCTTTGCCTTCTGAGACTTTTGTGTCCTTTCTTTGCAGTCGTGACCAGAACAAGACATTGGAGATTCCACAAGCAAGTCACTCAAAGGGTCTCGACCTGAAACGTCGCCTATCTCCTTCGCTCCTTAGATGCTGCTGCACCCGCTGAGTTTCTCCAGCTTTTTGTGTAACACTCAAAGCTGAATGCCTGGTCTCTGGTATTCTCTTGTAGCCAAAGTATATTAAATGGTGAAGCTCAGACAGTTGATGGTGGGGCATATGATTATGGCTGAGTTCCTCCAGCAATTGTTCGCTCCGCATTCCAGCATCTGCAGTTGCTTTTGTCTCCAGAGTCAATCTCTGTTAAAGAGTCAGAGACTCTGTCAGAGAGTCAGCAAGTCATGACTTTGTAGATTCCTGGGCACTAGGAGCATATGCAATGTCAGAGACACAGCTGAGGAAGGCAAATGAAGTCAATGAACAAGCTAAGCCCGCAACGTCTGTGCATAATTATGTAAGGCGTTAGTGTACGTTTTATTCAAAGAGTGTGATGTATTTTTATATAGTTATATAAGTCAGGCAGTGAGAGGACACCACGGCATCATTGTGCATGTATTATATAAATGAGATATGCAGTATGTACAATAAGCGTTCCGTGCTGTTCAAATCGCCTGTGCTCTGCAGGTATTCAGGTAAGAATGTACTTGGACCATCTCAGACATCTCCCTACCATTTCTTGATCTCACCATCTCCATCACAGGAGACAGATTATCAACAGACATCTATTATAAACCACTGACTCCCACAGCTACCTAGACTGCACTTCTTCCCACCCTGCTTCCTTTAAAGACTATCCCCTACTCCCCATTCCTCCGTCTATGCCGTATCAGCGCCCAAGATGAGATGTCCCATACCAGGACATCGGAGATGTCCACATTCTTTAGGGAAAGGGGTTCCCCTCTTCCATTATAAACTAATGTGGCAGGGGGATGGGAGCATGAGCAGAGAGACAGAGGGGTGTAAAATAAGGGTAGAAACAATAGGTAGCAAGGTGAAAAGTAAAAGTGGCAGGCAGAAAAATCCAGGGCAAAAATCAAAAAGGGCCACTTTTCAACATGATTGTATAAGGGGTAAGAGTGTTGTAAAAACAAGCCTGAAGGCTTTGTGTCTCAATGCAAGGAGCATTTGTAATAAGGTGGATGAGTTGAATGTGCAGATAGTTATTAATGAATATGATATAGTTGGGATCACGGAGACATGGCTCCAGGGTGACCAAGGCTGGGAGCTGAACATCAAGGGATATTCAATATTCAGGAGGGATAGACAGAAAGGAAAAGGAGGTGGAGTAGCATTGCTGGTTAGAGAGGAGATTAACGCAATAGAAAGGAAGGACATTAGTTTGGAGGATGTGGAATCGATATGGGTAGAGCTGCGAAACACTAAGGGGCAGAAAACGCTAGTGGGAGTTGTGTACAGGCCACTTAACAGTAGTAATGGAGTTGGGGATGGCATCAAACATGAAATTAGAAATGCGTGCAACAAAGGTAAAACAGTTATAATGGGTGACTTCAATCTACATACAGATTGGGTGAATCAAATGGGCAGGGGTGCTGAGGAAGAGGATTTCTTGGAATGTATGCGGGATAGTTTTCTAAACAAACATGTAGAGGAACCAACGAGAGAGCAGGCTATCCTAGACTGGGTATTGAGTAATGAGGATGGGTTAGTTAACAGTCTTGTTGTGCATGGCCCCTTGGGCAAGAGTGACCATAGTATGGTTGAGTTCTTCATTAGGATGGAGAGTGACATTGTTAATTCAGAAACAAGGGTTCTGAACTTAAAGAAAGGTAACTTTGAGGGTGTGAGACGTGAATTGGCCAAGATAGACTGGCAAGTGATTCTTAAAGGGTTGACGGTGGATATGCAATGGAAGGCATTGGTAGACTGCATGGATAAACTACAACAATTGTAGTTTGGCAAAAGAATAAATCAGGGAAGGTAGTGCATCTGTACATAACAAGGGAAATCAGGGATAGTATCAAAACAAAAGATGAAGCATACAAATTAGCCAGAAAAAGCAGCCTACCAGAGGACTGGGAGAAATTCAAGGTCCAGCAGAGGAGGACAAAGGGCTTAATTAGGAAAGGGAAAATAGATTATGAAAGAAAACTGGCAGGGAACATAAAAACTGACTGCAAACGTTTTTATAGATATGTGAAGAGAAAAAGGTTAGTTAAAACAAATGTAGGTCCCTTGCAGTCAGAAACTGGTGAATTGATCATGGGGAACAAGGACATGGCAGACAAATTGAATAACTACTTTGGTTCTGTCTTCACTAAGGAAGACATAAATAATCTGCCGGAAATAGCAGGGGACCGGGAGACAAATGAGATGGAGGAACGGAGTGAAATCCAGGTTACCCGGGAAGTGGTGTTAGGTAAATTGAATGGATTAAAGGCAGATAAATCCCCAGGGCCAGATACGCTGCATACCAGAGTACTTAAGGAAGTAGCCCCAGAAATAGTGGATGCATTAGTGATAATTTTTCAAAACTCCTTAGATTCTGGAGTAGTTCCTGAGGATTGGAGGGTAGCTAATGTAACCCCACTTTTTAAAAAGGGAGGGATAGAGAAAACGGGCAATTACAGACCAGTTAGTCTAACATCGGTAGTGGGGAAAATGCTGGAGTCAGTTATTAAAGATGGGATAGCAGCACATTTGGAAAGTGGTGAAATCATTGGACAAAGTCAGCATGGATTTATGAAAGGTAAATCATGTCTGACGAATCTTATAGAATTTTTCGGGGATGTAACTAGTAGAGTGTATAAAGGAGAACCTGTGGATGTGTTATATATGGACTTTCAGAAGGCTTTCGACAAGGTCCCACATAAGAGATTAGTATACAAACGTAAAGCACACGGTATTGGGGATTCAGTATTGATGTGGATAGAGAACTGGCTGGCAGATAGGAAGCAAAGAGTAGGAGTAAACGGGTCATTTTTAGAATGGTAGGTAGTGACTAGTGGGGTACCGCGCGGTATATTAATGATCTGGATGAGGGAATTCAATGCAACATCTCTAAGTTTGCGGATGACATGAAGCTGGGGGGCAGTGTAAGCTTTGAGGAGGATGCTAGGAGGCTGCAAGGTGACTTGGATAGGTTGGGTGAGTGGGAAAATGCATGGCAGATGCAGTATCATGTGGATAAATGTGAGGTTATCCACTTTGGTGGCAAAAACAGGAAAGTAGACTTTTATCTGAATGGTGGCCAATTAGGAAAAGGGGAGTTGCAACGAGATCTGGGTGTCATGGTACACCAGTCATTGAAAGTAGGCATGCAGGTGCAGCAGGCAGTGAAGAAAGCGAATGGTATGTTGGCATTCATAGCAAAAGGATTTCAGTACAAGAGCAGGGAGGTTCTACTGCAGTTGTACAGGGTCTTGGTGAGGCTACACATGGAGTATTGCGTACAGTTTTGGTCTCCTAATCTGAGGAAATACATTCTTGCCATAGAGGGAGTACAGAGAAGGTTCACCAGACTGATTCCTGGGATGACAGGATTCCATATGAAGAAAGACTGGATAGACTTGGCTTGTACTCACTGGAATTTAGAAGATTGAGGGGGGATCTTATAGAGACTTATAAAATTCTTAAGGGGTTAGACAAGCTAGATGCAGACAGATTGTTCCCGATGTTGGGGAAGTCCAGAACAAGGGGTCACAGTTTAAGGATAAGGGGGAAGTGTTTTAGAACCGAGATGAGAAAATCATTTTTCACACTGCGAGTGGTGAATCTGTGGAATTCTCTGCCACAGAAGGTAGTTGAGGCCAGTTCATTGGCTATATTTAAGAGGGAGTTAGATGTGGCCCTTGTGGCTAAAGGGATCAGGGGGTATGGAGAGAAGGCAGGTACAGAATACTGTTGGATGATCAGCCATGATCATATTGAATGGCAGTGCAGGTTTGAAGGGCCAAATGGCCTACTCCTGCACCTATTTTCTATGTTTCTATGTCTATGTTTCTAACACAGTCAAATGAGACTAATGTAGATGGGGCATTGTGGTCGGCATGAACTAGTTGGGCTGAAGGGCCTGATTCAGTGCTGTATGGCTCTATGACTTTTTGGACATCAAACAAGGGCTGGACCTACACAGTAAATGGTAGACCTCTGGGTAGTATTGTAGAGCAGAGGGATCTAGGAGTGCAGGTGCATGGTTCCTTGAAGGTGAGGCGCGGGTAGATAAGGTGGTCAAAAAGGCTTTTGCCACTTTGGCCTTCATCAGTCAGAGTATTGAGTATAGAAGTTGGGAGGTCATGTTGCAATTGTATAAGACATTGGTGAGACTGCATTTAGAATATTATGTTCAGTTCTGCTCACCGTGTTATAGAAAAGATATTGTCAAGCTTGAAAGGGGTCAAAAAAGATTTATGAGGATGTTGCCAGGACTAGAGGGCGGGTGTGAGCTATCGGGAGAGGTTGAGTAGGCTGGGTTTCTATTCCATGGAGCGCAGGAGGATGAGGGGATATCTTATAGAGGTGTACAAAATCATGAGAGGAATAGATCAGGTAGATGCACAGAGTATTTTGCCCAGAGTAGGGGAATCGAAGACCAGAGGACATAGGTTCAAGGTGAAGGGGAAAAGATTTAATAGGAATCCAAGGCGTAACTTTTTCCTGGTGGGTGTATGGAACAAACTGCCAGAGGAGGTAGTTGAGGCTGGGACTATCCCATTGTTTAAGAAACAGTTAGACAGGTACATGGACAAGACAGATTGGGAGGGATATGGACCAAGCGCAGGCAAGTGGGACTAGTGTAGCTGGGACATTGTTGGCCGGTGTGGGTGAGTTGGGCTGAAGGGCCTGTTTCCACACATCTCTCAGCTCAGGTTATTCAATGGTTGTAGGAAGGAACTGCAGATGCTGGTTTAAATCGAAGCTAGACACAAAAATGCTGGAGTAACTCAGTGGGACAGGCAGCATCTCTGGAGAGAAGGAACGGGTGATGTTTTGGGTTGAGACCCTTCTTCAGCCTTATTCAATGGCTAATCCCTTCTCCTGAGAATGTACCTCTAATTGTGGAAGACACGGTGTGTAACCACACTTTTCATCCACTGTAATTGCAAATACAAGGTATAGGTATAATATATGTTGAGATCAAGTAATTTTCTTGAACTGGAAATAATGCAGTGGTCGAAGAACAAGAGTTGCTTACCCAGAGTTAATTCAAGCTAATAGCTTCATTAGATGCATTCTTCAAAGTGCTGCATTAGGTATTCAACTGCGCAGGCTAAAAGTGATTATGTTTTGATCTATGAGTATACACAGGCAAATTACAATGTCACTTCCAACCTCCCCGCAGGCCATCATATCAAAGAATGATAGGTACACAATCCAATAGCACTTGGCAGGTAAATGTTGCAATTAAAACAAGTGCATGCAAAATTCTGTGATGATAGAAAGCCAGTCAAGCCCGAAGCAATATTTTTAATTTAACTTCAACGATGAGAGACGTTCCAATGCCTATTAAGCTTCCTCCAAATTCTCCCCTAACCCCCACTCCTACCTCCCTCAGATCTAAGAGTCCTTATCTCTCATTCTTTTCCCGTTAAAACTATGCCCATCTCAGCCCCTGCAGTCATTGTCTATCAGATTCTGACCTTGCCCAATTATACTAACAAAAGTAACAGAACGATTAACTTATCAAGATACATGTTATCATGTGTGCATATATCAACATCATTAGGTGGCGGTGGACATAAAGTGCTGGAGTCAACATAGAAATAAAAATAGGCACAGGATTAGGCCATTCGGCCCTTCGAGCCAGCTGATTTACTCCAGCACCTTGTGTCTATTTTTCGTATAAACCAGCATCCATGCAATATGATCAGGGCTGATCATCCAAAGTCAGTACCCCATTCCTGCTTTCTCCTCATATCCCTTGATTCCATTAGTCCCGATAGCTATATCTAACTCTCTTGAAAACATCCAGTGAATTGGCCTCCACTGCCTTCTGTGGCAGAGAATTCCACAGATTCACAACTCTCTGGGAAGTACTCATCGGGTCACGTAGTATCTCTGGAGAACATGGATAACAGTTTGAAGAAGGTTTCTGTCCTGAAACATCATCTATCCATAGAAACATAGAAAAATAGGTGCAGGAGTAGGCCATTCGGCCCTTCGAGCCTGCACCGCCATTCAATGTGATCATGGCTGATCATCCAACTCAGTATCCCGTACCTGCCTTCTCTCCATACCCCCTGATCCCTTTAGCCACAAGTGCCACATCTAATGCCCTCTTAACTATAGCCAATGAACTGGCCTCAACTACCTTCTGTGGCAGAGAATTCCAGAGACTCACCACTCTCTGTGTAAAGAATGTTTTCCTCATCTCGGTCCTAAAGGAATTCCCCCTTATCCTTAGAACATGCTATCCATGTTCCCCATGGATGCTGCCTGACCCTCTGAGTTGCTCCAACATTTTGCCTCTATCTTTGGTACAGGCTAAACACAGGCAGATAGGAATAGCGTAGCTATCTTGCTCAGCATGGGCAAGTTGGGCCAAAGGGCCAGTATCCATGCTGTATTACTCAAAACCAGTCAGGTAGAGATACAGTATGAAAAGAGGCCCTTTGGCCCATCAAATCCATATTAACCATCAACCACCAATTTACACTAAACCTACACTAATCTCATGTTAGTAATCTTCACCAGTTTGAAAAAGGGTTCTGACCTGAAACGTTACCCATGCTTTTTCTCCAGAGATGCTGCCTGACCCGCTGAGTCACTCCAACATTTTGCATCTATCTTTGGTATAAACCAGCATCTGTAGTTCCTTGCTATTACACAGATCAGGTGATGTTTTGGGTCGGGTCCCTTCTTCAGATGCTATCCATGTTCTCCACAAATGCTGCTGATACTGCTGAGTTACTCCAGCACCTTGTGTCTGATATGCTTGTTGGCTCCCGTATTTTCCATTTCTGTTCATTATCTGAGGTATCGTGAATGGAATGACAGCCGTTCCAGCTGATGAAATGAATGCCATTGATGAACCAGCAAGATCACTCCTCCGAGAGCATTGCTCTGAGGAATTCATGCTTTGCAAGTCCTGGAATTGAAACAACGATGATGGTTCTCCAACAAATCCAACCGTCTTCCTTTGCACAAGATATAATTCCCATTAATGTGATTAAATGTGCTTATGTTAGATCTCTTTTCTACCATTATCAGTCAATTACAAAAAAATGGTTTTGAACTAAATCTTTAATATTGGTTTGAAAATTAATTCTAATCCAAAGCACATTGGAGCAAGAGTGGATGTTTCTAAATTCATCAGCACCTCGTGTTATCTGCCGCCTCACACAGTTGAATTTTGCTGACACTTGCCAGCAGCGTATATTGCTGAGTAGAACAAGATTTCATGCTTGAAGGCATTATTTTATTATTGATCTTCATGCAAGTGCGGCTGCACGTTAAAAAACTGCCTTAATGGCTTGGAGTCAGTCTGACTGTCAAGAATTTGAGTTCCAGGTTGTTCCGCTGCCACAATGTCAACTGTTGTAATTAGGAATAAATTATCAGGTTATTTTCCACATCACAAAGCCATTTCTGACATTTAGATGCGTCATAAATTGATCTTAAACAATTTTTCACACGAGTGCAGCTCTACCCACCTTTGGCAGCATCTGTCAGGAATAAGATGGTTTGATATGCGAGGAGTAGTAAGTTTTACAAACTCTGCAGTCAGTTTTTAGTTTTCAGTTTTATTTTAGAGATACAGCTCGGAAACAGACCCTTCCGCGCCGACCAGCGAACCCCGCACATTAACACTACCCTACACACACTAGGGACAATTTTACACTTACACCAAGGTAATTTACCTACAAACCTGTTACGTCTTTGGAGTGTGGGAGGAAACCGAAAATCTCGGAGAAAACCCATGCAGGTCACCGGGAGAACGTAAAAACTCCGTATGGACAGCACCCCATAGTCAGGATTGAACCTGGGTCTTTGTCGCTGTAAGGCAGTAGCTCTACCGCTGCGCCACTGTGCCGTCCTAAATACTTGGGAAACATTGACTATTGTCAGAAAAATTACCATCTATCTTACTTACCCTGACACTGATTTTCTTGCCTTCTGCCGGCCTTCGTGTCACTAAATTTGATTAGACACTTTGCGGGAGGTTTAATCATATCAACTCCCAACTTGTCCAGCCAGGTTTTACTCCACTAATTTTATTAGTATAAATAAACTTAAAATAAATGACATTTAAAAATAGCTAACTTTTTGGCTTGGTCATGCACAACAGAATTCAAGAGATTAATCTTCCATTTCTGGAGCCAGGAGGGATAGTAAACAAGATTAAGACTACATAGCAGCCTCTATCGTCTCACCTATGCCCAGGTCACAAGTTCATAAGTTCTAGGAGAAGAATTAGGCCATTCGGCCCATCAAATTTACTCTGCGATTCAATACTATATGATACGATAAGATAGAACTTTATTTATCCCAGGCGGGAAATTGATCTGCCAACAGTCATAAAACACAAAATGCATAAAACGTGAAATTAAAGTGACGCCTGGAAATAATTGGGGATGTGCAAAGATTGATGGGGGAGGGGGAGAAGAATCAGTCTACCCCACGACAAAAGGGGGAGGGGTTGTAATTTGATAGCCACAGTGGCGTTCTGAGCTGCATCTTGGTGGAACCAGTCTGTTGCTAAAGATACTACTCAGGTTGATCAGTGTGTCATGGAAGGGGTGAGCTGTATTGTCCAGGATGGTCTGCAGTTTGAGGAGCATCCTCCCCTCCAAGACACCTCCCATGAAACCAACTCCGCCCCCAGGACGGAGCCAGCCTTCTCGAAGAGATTGTTAATCCTATTGGGGTCTGCGGCCTTTGCCCTGCTGCTCTAGCTGCCCCTGCTGCCCAATCATGGCTGATCTAGTTTTTGTTTCTAAACCCTGTGGTCCTGCCTTCTCCCCGTAACTCCTGACATCCTTACTAATCAAGAATCTGTCAACCTGCGCCTTAATAATACTCAATGACTTGGCCTCCACAGATGTCTGTGGCAATGAATTACACAGATTCACCATCCTTTGACTAAAAAAATTCCTTCTCATCTCCTTTCTAAAGGTACACCCTTTCATTCTGAGGCTGTGGCCTCTGGTTCTAGACTCTTCCACTAGTGGAAACATCCTCTGCATATCCACTCTATCCAGGCCTTTCACTATTAGGTAAGTTTCAATGAGGCAATGTCCATGCCAAGTTAGACAGGTCTTTCCTGAAACGTCACCCGTTCCTTCTCTCCAGAGATGCTGCCTCACCCGCTGAGTTACTCCAGTATTTTTGTGTCCGACATGTCTATTCATCCTTATAGCATGTCTGCCTATCCAGACATTCCCATGTTGGTGTTGCCAATCGACTGGGACCTGTCTGACACAAATGTTGCTCATCAGTTATCAAATCCAATGCTAAATATTGGCCTGGTGTTACCACAAGGTTGCTTCAAGTTCTAAAGAATATAGTTTAGTTTGGTTTAGAGGAAACAGGCCCTTCAGCCCACCGAGTCTGTGCAGACCGGAGATCATCCCTGTACACAAACACTAACCCAGACACTAGGGACTATTTTACAACTTCACCAAAGCCAATTAAGCTACAATCCTGTACATCTATGGAGTGCGGGAGGAAACCGGAGCACCCAGAAAAAAACGGAGTGGTCACAGGGAGAACATGCAAGCTCCGTACAGACAGACCTGCGGTCGAACCCGTGTCTCTGGAGCTGTAAAGGGTCTGTCCCACTTGGCGATTTTTTCGGCCTAATTGACTGATGTGTCATGACACCAAAAAAAATTTGTGGCGTTATACGGCGTGACGCGGCGGTGTTTTTTCAAGTGTCGCAACATTTTTTTGTCGCCGCTGGATTTTGAAATGTTCAAATTCTTTTAGTGACACTGATAGGACGCCAGCAGTCACCAAAAAAATCGTCGTGGGACAGGCCCTTAAGGCAGCAATTCTACCACTGCGCACTGTGCTGCCCAAATAGCCGCACATGCTCATGTTTCAAGGCATTCCACGAAATGACAAATCCCTGACGTGCATCCATTGTTTTTGCTCATATTTGCTTACATAGAAATATAAAGTTAAACCGTCGAAAGACCATTGAATGATTGATTCCATTTTTAATATTTCAGCAATTTTCCACCGAACATATATTTGGAACAAGCAGGTTACCTTTTACGGAGAGCACAACTATCCCATTCATCTGTGGTGGAAGAGCTAATCTCCTGGCATCACATTGTACTTTGCATACTTCAGGGAGACGGATACTGCAGACGGACAGAGTGTGTGGGAATGAATGCAGATTGCCCTCCTTGTTGCCAGTTTATTGCTGAATGCCGGCACATCGACCAAGACAAACCAGCAAGAGGGAGATTTTAACAAGGTTAAAAGGCCACAGCTAATCACTTACTTACATTAAGAATTCAATATGATTAGCTTGTTAGGGAACTTCTATCTGAAGGATGCAGAGAGGCTGCACACTCAGGCCGAACTATCTTTACATCACCATCTATAATCTGTTAAAAAAAAACTTTGGTCCAAGTCTGTGAGCAACTTTGGGTCTCCTTCCCACACTGCAGAGACATACAGGTTTCAATTAACAGAAGCAGGTTAATTGGCTTCTGTTAAAAACTTGAAAATTGTCCCTACTGTGTAGTATTGTGCTAGAGTATGGGGTGATTGCTGTTTGATGCAGGCTCGATGGGCCAAAGGGCCTGTTTCTCAAATATCTAAAGTCCAAAGTCAATGTGTTAACGCTTCTGAGCGATGATCTTTAGACTAAATCTAAACATGGATAGGTGATGTTTGGGGCAAGACCCTTCTTCAAACTGTAGGTGGGGCACAGGGGAGAAGGTGGGGGGGGGGGGGGGGAGAAGGGGGTGGGTGGTTATATGGGGGTAAAAAGGGAGAGGGGTAGGGTAGTATAGATACCTAAAAGTGGAGAATTCAATGTTCAAACCATTGGGTTGAAGCTACCCAAGTGGAATATGACGTGCCATTCTTCCATTTTGCATGCGGTTTTATTCTGTCAACGGAGGAGGCCCAGGACAGAAAGTCAGTGTGAGAATGGGAAGAGGAGTTAAAATGGTTAACAGGCGGGAGATCCAGCGTGCCTTGGCAAAAAAACACCTCTCCACGTTCTCCAGAGATGCTGCCTGACCCGCTGAGTTACTCCAGCACTTTGTGTCCTTTTACGGATAAGAGTTCACTGCTTATGGTGCACTTCAGGGGACAGCACTTGAGATGCTTCAGATGATACTGAAGTGAATAGGTTTGGACACCCAAGACTCTGGATGTGACTGCTGTAAGATCGATGCTATCGTTAATTTGAAAGCTGTTACCTCAACTGACTGCCCGTGACAATGTCACCAGCCATGAGACCAGAACCTTGCCAGATATTAAAGCGAAAACATTAAAAGGCAGAAAAAAACGCGACTGAAGTCCATTTTCTTGCTGCCTGTGACCACAGATCATTTGTTGCAAGATTTAATAGTCGTGGCTCAAAAGGCATAGAGAGTTAGTGATTAAATTGCCAGATTATGATTCTGGCATCTGAAGGGGCATATTAGCCTGAAGGAGTTAGTCATGCCTGTGTTGGAAGATTATTAACAATGACAGAAACACATAATATGCTCATAAGTAACACATTTATTTATTTCTACTCTGAATTACCGTGAAAATTTTCAGCTTGGTTTGCTGAATGTGTCATTCCACATACTCACCTTGATAACCAAATATCACAAATTTGCCAAACATCTTAACTATCCTTCCCATTCCCACGCTGACCTTTCTGTCCCGGGCCTCCTCCACCGTCAGAGGGAGGCCTCACACAAATTGGAGGAACAGCACCTCATATTTTGTGTAGGAAGGAACTGCAGATGCTGGTTTACACAAAAGGTAGACACAAAATGAAAATAGACAATAGGTGCACGAGTAGGCCATTCGGCCCTTCGAGCCAGCACCGCCATTCAATGTGATCATGGCTGATCATCCCCAACCAGTACCCCGTTCCTGCCTTCACCCCATATCCCCTGACTCCGCTATTTTTAAGAGCCCTATCTAGCTCTTTCTTGAAAGCATCCAGAGAACGTGCCTCCACTGCCCTCTGAGGCAGAGAATTCCACAGACTCACTACTCTCTGTGAGAAAAAGAGTTTCCTCATCTCCGTTCTAAATGGCTTTCTCCTTATTCTTAAACTGGGGCCCCTGGTTCTAGACACCCCCCACATCGGGAACGTGTTTCCTGCCTCTAGCGGGTCTGGAGTAAAATGCTGGAGTAATTCAGCGGGACAGGTAGAGAGAAGGAATGGGTGAAGTTTCGGATCGAGACCCTTCTTCCTCATATTTTGCTTGGGCACCTTACAACCCAGTGGTATGAATATTGATTTCCCTAATTTCAAGTAAGCCGTGCATTCCATCTATCTCCATTCCTTCCCTATCCCAGACATCTTGCCAGTTCCACTGTTCGCATTCCCTTCACGATCGCCTCTTCCACAGCCAACAATGGACTAATGTGGGCTCCACTTTTCTTTGGTCACCGGTACCGGCTCCGATTTCTTCTAATCCTTCTCATACCTCTACCTTTCCATGTTCCCTGACTCTGAAGAACAGTTCTGACCCGAAACGTCATCTATTCCTTTTCTCCATAGATGCTCCCTGACAGACTGAATTACGCCAGCATTTTGTGTCTATCTTCGGTGACCAACACGCAAGAAGGATGAGAGTCATCTGTTTTCCAGAGCACCACTCCCTCATCTTTACCATGGATGTCCAGCCACTCTCCACCTCCATCCCCCACCAGAAATGTCTTAAAGCCCCCCGTTTCTTCCTTGACCGCAGAACCAACCAATTTCTGTCTACTAATACTCACCTCCGCCCAGCAGAGCTGGTCCTTGCCCTCAACAATTTATCTTTCGACTCCTCCCACTTCCTCCAAATCCAAGGCGTAGCTATGGGCACTTGCATGGGCCCTAGCTATGCCTACCTCTTTGTAGGGTACGTCGAACAATCACTGTTCCAGGAGTTCACTGGCCCTATCCACGAACTCCACCTCCGCTATATTGACGACTTCATCAGTGCTGCCTCCTGCACCCATGCAGAACTCACTGACTTCATCAACTTCACGACTAATTTCCATCCTGCACTCAAATTCACTTGGACCATCTCCGACACACAGGAGACAGACTATTGACCGACATCTACTACAAACCTACTGACTCCCATAGCTATCTAGACTACACTTCTTCCCAGCCTGCTTCTTGTAAAGACTCTATCCCCTACTCTCAATTCCTCCGACTACGTTGCTACTGCTTACAGGATGAGGTTTTCCATGCTAGATCATTGGAGATGTCCCCATTCTTTAGGAAACGGGGGTTCCTCTCTTCCATTATACATGAGGATCTTACTAGGGTCTCCTCGATATCCCACAGCTCTGCTCTTGCTCCCCATTCCCCCATTCACAACAAGGACAGAGTCCCCCTTGACCTGACCTTCCACCCCATAGGCCATCGCATACAGCATATAAATGTCCAACAAATTTGCCACCTCCAACAGGATCCCTCTACTGGCCACATCTTCCCATCTCCACCCCTTTCTTCATTCCACAGAAACTGTTCCCTCTCCAACTCCCTGGTCAACTCGTACCTTTCCACCCAAACCACCCCCTCCCCAGGTACTTTCCCCTACAACCGCAGCAGATGCAACACCTGTCCCTTTCCCTCCCGCCTCGACTCCGTCCAAGGACCCCGACAATCTTTCCAGGTGAGGCAGAGATTCACTTGCACCTCCTCCAACCTCATCTACTGTATCCTCTGTTCCAGGTGTGGACTCATGTACATCGGTGAGACCAAGCGCAGGCTCGGCGCTCGTTTTGCTGAACCAACCGAATCTCCCAGTTGCTAAACACTTTAACACCCCGCCCCACCCATTCCCACACTGATCTTTCTGTCCTGGGCCTCCTCCATTGACAGAGTGAGGCTCAGCGCAAATTGGAGGAGCAGCATTTCATATTTCGCTTGGGTAGCTTACACCCCAGCAGTATGAACATTGACTTCTCTAACTTCAAATAGCCCTTGCTTTCCCTCTCTCTCCATCCTTCCTCTTCCCATTTCTCCGACCAGTCTGACTGTCCCCGACTACATTTTATCTCTGTTTGCTTTGCTGTTACCTTCTCCCAGCTAACAATGACGTATTCTACATTTCTATATCTCTCGTTTCCCTTTCCCGTGACTCTCAGTCTGAAGAAGGGTCTCGACCCGAAATGTCACCCATTCCTTCTCTCCAGAGATGCTGCCTGTCCCGCTGAGTTACTCCAGCATTTTGTGTCTATCTCTGTCTTTTTGTTAGGATGATGTAACGAAGAGTTGCACTGCACTCTGCTCTCAATTGAACAGATGGATTAACCTGTTCACTGCCAAGTATTTTAATTCACTATTGGCCATGACATGAGTATACTCGCGGATTGTACTGAACCAGTTAAGGACACAGCTGGCAGATCTGAGGGAACAACAGGACTGTGATGTGTGCTCTCCCCTCACCTCTGCAGGTGGACCTGGTGCCAACAACAATGCTGATGTAGGTCATGAGTAGGCTGAAACTTCCCATTTGCTGCCAACACCAGCATGGCTAGGATCTGCTGCATGCCAGTGTGCCTACTAAGGGCTCCATTCAAGCTTAGTTTAGTTCAGTTGATTGTCACGTGTACCGAGGTACAGTGAAATGCTTTTGTTGCATGCCAACCTGTTAGGGGAAAGACAATACATGATTCCAATCGAGCCATTGACAGTGTACAGATACATGATAAAGGGAATAGTGTGAATAATGTTTAGTGCCAGATAAAGCCAGTAAAGTCCGATCAAAGATAGCCCGATGGTATCCAATAAGGTAGATAGTAGTTCAGGTCTGTTCTCTAGTTGTGGTGGGATGGTTCAGTTGCCTAATAACAGCTGGGAAGAAGCTATCCCTGAATCTGGAGGTGTGCGTTTTCACACCTATACCTTTTGCTTGATGGGAGAGGGGAAGAGTGGCCAGGGTGCGACTTGTCCTTGATTATGCTGCTGGCCTTGTGAGGAAATGGACTCAATGGACGGGAAGTTAGTTTGTGTGATAGTAAATAAGCATCGCATTGAACCAGAAGATATTGCATTGGTAACTTTAAGTCTGTTTTCTTCCCACACATACTGCCTGACCTGCTGAGTGCTTCTGACATGTACAGTCTTTATTTCTGACACACAACCTTTGCAGTTTTTTGATTGTATTCCTTCTAAGGTCGAGTGCAATAATCACATTACAAGCTGCTATTTACATTTAGACTTTAGAGATACAGTGCGGAAATACGCCTTTTGTCCCACCGAGTCCGCGTCGACCAGCGATCATCCTGTACACTAACCTACACACAATAGGGACAAATGTACCACTTACCAATGCCAATTAAACAACAAACCTGGATTTCTTTGAAATATGTGAGGAAACCGGAGCACCCGGGGAAAACCCACGCGGTCTCAGGGAGAATGCACAAACTCCGTACACACAGCACTTGTAGTCAGGGTGGAACCCAGGTCTCTGGCGCTGTAAGGCAGCAACTCTACCATTGCACCACTGTGCCACATTTCATAGATTCATGGAGTTGCATAATATAGTAAAAGGCTTCTCGGCCCAACTCATCCTTGAGATATTTATTTGCACCTCATTTCGCCAGTATCTTTCTGTTCCTTTTCTATCCACGTACTGGTCCAAATGCCTTTTAAAATGTTTCAACTGCTACCAGATTAGTCCATGTAACCAATACCCTTTTCAAGAAAATATGAACTTGCATTCCTTGGTCTGTGTCTGGTCTCAGCACTCCAACGTTACCTGTCAACTACTGCCTAGATCTTGCCAGTATTTGAACCAACAAAAAGTGTTATCTCATCCTCGTCTGGTTTAAATTTAATCCGCTGCGGCACAGCCCAACTTTCCAGCTGACCTACGTCCCTCTGTTCATTTAGATAACATTTGCAATCTAGATTCCAACACGTTCCAACTCATCAGCAAACTTACCGATAAACATTGTGATAGTACCTGCCTCAACTACCTCTTCCAGCCACTTGTCCCTTATACCTACCACCCTTTGCGTAAAAACGTCACCGCAGGTTTGTTTTAATCTTTCTCCCCTCACCTTAAGCCTATGTCCTCTGGTTGTTGATTCCCCTACTCTGGGTAAAAGACTCTTGCACATTTACCCTGTTTATTCCTCTCATTATCTTATTCACCGATATAAGATCATCCCTTATTCTCCCGCATTCACACTTCTACAGATCACCCATCATCCTCTTGAGCTGTAAGAGGACACTAGAGAAACGGATATATTAATGACTTAAACAACATTTGGACAGATATGAAGAAAGGAAGGGTTTAAACGGCATCGGCCAGATGCAGGTAAATAGGACTAGCTCAGTACGCCAACTCTCCCCCCTTATCTTAAACCTATGTCCTCTGGTTATTGATTTCGCTACTCTGGGTAAAAGATTGTGCATTTACCCAATCTATTGCTCTCATGATCATATACACCTTTATAAGATCACCCCTCATCTGTGCTCCTAGGAATAAAGTCCAAGCCTGCTCAACCTCTCCCTATAGCTCAAGCCCTCGCGTCCTGGCCACACCCTAGTAAATAATTTCTGCATCTTTCCAGCTTAACAACATCTTTCATATAACATGGTGACGGAAACAAAAGACAATGGCAGATATGTCACATTACATTGCCACACCGCCAGTCGCATCACAGGCAATGCCAGCATTAGAGGAACAGATTGGACAAACACACACAGTCTCTTGTCCAGAGTAGGGGAATCATGAAACCAGAGGATATAGATTTAAGGTGAGGGAATTGAATAGGAACCTGAGGGGTAAGTTTTTCACACAGAGGGTGGTGGGTGTATGGAAAGAGCTGCCGGAGGAGGTAGTTGAGGCAGGGACTATTGCAACATTTAAGAAACATTTGGACAGGTACATGGATAGGACAGGTTTAGAGGGATATGGGCCAAATGCAGGCAAATGGGACTAGTGTAGATGGGACATGGTAGTCGGTGTGGGTTGAAGAACCCGTTTCGGTGCTGTACGATTCTTTGACCCTATGTGTCTGAGCTAAGCGCATGCCTTCAATACCCCGTGGTTGTTGATGATTACGGAGAGAATAATTTGTAAGATTCTGTGTGCTGTGTAAGCAGTGAGATGAATGGAGCTGATTCCAACGGCATTAAAAGTTCTTACGTTTCAGTCTGTGGTGAAAGCTGATAACTGCTTCGCTTTTAATCTTTCGATATTCGAAACCATCCATCACTAACTTTGCTCCAGTATATTTACAAAATCCCCCCTACTCCTGCAAAGTTCCTCTCCAAGGAGCTGGCCCTGCCTCTACAGGGCACTTTTTCTCCCCCAATAAGACTCTGAACGGGATAATAAGTCTTTGTTTTGCCTGACAGGGTCACTGAGGTCGTGGATGGATGTGAATAAGAAAGTCTGCCCTTTGACCTTGCAATACAGTTTCTGGGGACTTTCACCAAAGGCTGTTCTGCAGTATGTATGTCTGTCTGTCTGTCTGTCTTTGTTAGACACTTCAGTCAGAAAATACTTTATAAAATATATTTAAAAAATGACCTTTAATCTTGTTCAAGATCAGCACCACATACTTGCTGACTGCTCTGTGACAATTGGTAGAAACTTTCGGAAGATGCAGAAAATAGATTGAAAATGCTGGCGTAATTCAGCGGGACAGGCAGCGTCTCTGGAGAGAAGGAACGGGTGATGTTTCGGGTCAAGACCTTTCTTCAGTGAAGAAGGGTCTCGACCCGAAACGTCACCCAATCCTTCTCTTCAAAGATGCTCCCCGTTTCACTGAATTACTCCAGTATTTTGTGTCTATCTTCGGTGTAAACCAGCACCTGCGGTTCCTTCCTACACATTGGGAAGATACATGGTGACTGTGTAACTGGAAACATAGGTAGAGGGACGATACGTTTATTTGGCTGAGTTCTTGATTCCAGCTCTGTGCCAGTGAAGTCGGTATTTCCACCATCCACAGAGAGTGCAAGATTGTTCCGCCATCATAAAAAATAGGAGCAGTACAAAAAGAGACACAAGGTGTAGCAATGTTACAAAATTTTGAGATTTAAAAAATCAAGTCTGCAATTTATCCCATCAGATAAAGCATAAAAAGAAGTTTAATTTGACACCTAATTTACTTTCATATCTTCAGTATTAAGAAAGTTATGGCCATTTTCATACTCGGAAATTAGCATCTTGCTCCCCATTGCCTTTCAATTGACAACTCAAAAGCTGTGATCTGGAAAAGTTAAAAGCCCATAACTTTCTTAAAAATTAAGAGAACTCAATGAAATTTTCAGTTATTATAGATTGAAGCATTCTGAAACAAATATGAAACAATCTTACTTGAAGGTGATTTTTAAATTACTCTAGTTAATAAATAATTTGGAGTAATTTAAAAATACCTTCATTCATGAAATGTCGGAGCGATATTTCTTCCGCAACAAAATCGCCCGACATTCATCGATTTTCCAGGTCTGTTGAAAAACAGCACTTTAAGCCCGCCCCCCTCTGAAAGGCGCCAAAGTCGCGCACACGGGGAGCGGCAGAACTGCAGCGCTGCTCAAGGTAAGTTTTGCAACATACCTACAAGGTGCGGGAGTAACTCAGTGGGCCGGGCAGCTTGTCTGGAGAACACGTAAAGTTTTGGGTCGGGACCCTTCTTCGGAGTCTGACCTTTTCCTGCAAATCCAGCCCCTTAGAATCTCCTCCAATAATTTCCTTACCACTGATGCAAGCCTCAAGGTTTTATAATTTCCCACATTATCCCTTTTGCTCTTTTTAAGCAAAGAAACAGCATGGTCTGAAGAAAATAACAACGTTGTCTAACCTCCAGTCTTCTCACACTTTGCCTGCAGATATTAAAACCCCTGACAAGGGCCCAGCAACCTCCTTCGTTGCCTCTCTCGGTATCCTGGAATAAATTCCATCAGGTCCTGGGAAATGGCCCACCGCAATGTTCATCTAGACACACAACATCCCCTCCTCCTTAATATCGACATGCCCCAGATTACCTCTCTGATCTCACTTTAATCCATGTGTAGGAAGGAACTGCAGATGCTGGTTTAAACCGAAGATAGACACAAAATGCTGGAGTAACTCAACGGGTCAGGCAGCATCTCTGGAGAGAAGGAATGGGTGATGTTTCAGGTTGAGACCGTTCTTCAGACTAAGAGTCAGGGGAGAAGTAGAGATATGAAAGGAACAAAGAACAAACAAAGCAACAATCTTTTGTTTAATTTTGCAGATGACACGTGAGGCAGGCAGGAAACCTCTTTATATTCACAGTGTAACGGCCCGGTGGCACAGCAATAGAGCTGCAGCCTTACAGAGCCACAGGCGTGGGCTGGTTCCTGACAACATGTGCTGTCTGTACGGAGCTTGCACGTTCTTTCTGTGACCACGTGGGTTTTCTCTGTGTGCTCTGGTTTCCTCCCACACTCCAGAATTGTACTATTTTGTTAGTTAATAGGCTTTAGTAAATTTGTAAAATGTCCCTAGTGTGTTGGATACTGTTAGTATATGGGGTGTTCGCTGGTCCACTTGGTGGGTCGTAGGGCTTGTTTCCGCGCTGTATCTCTAAAGTCTAAAGTCGAAATCTTCCATATGGCCATACAGCTTCTAAATGAAAGGCAGGGTGCGTTTTGCCTCTAGTTTAGTTTAGTTTAGTTTAGTGATACAACTTGGAAACAGGCCATTCTGCCCACCGAGTCCGCGCCGACCAGCGATCCCCATATACTAGCACTATCCTACACACTGGAAACAATTTACAATTTTACAAAGCTATTTAGCCTACAAATCTGTACGTCTTTGGAGTGTGGGATGAAATCGGAGCACGCAGAGAAAACCCACGTAGGTCACGGGGAGAACGTACAAACTCCGTACAGACAGCACCCGTAGTCAGGAGCGAACCTGGGTCTTTGGTGCTTTAAGGCAGCAACTTTACTGCTGCGCCACCGTGCTGCCCCAAGTGTAAATTTCATTAGGCAGGTTCTGCAGTCGCATGTTCTAGGAGCAGAGCAGATTTCCCTTGGAATACTGAATGTCTTGGTGGATCCCAGTGTGCCACAGGGAACTGAATTTACAAACTGGAAAAAGTTTCCAACTTTTATTTTTAATAGGCCACTCAGTGAGCAATTAAAGATCGTACAATTTCAACTCAATCTCTGGCAAATTAACTTTGTGCTAAAATAAGCATTATCTGTAGTCTGGTCATCAAAAAAGGACAAAAGCAACATTTGAAAATTAACTCCTGATTAATCTGCACAATGGTGCAGCAATAGAGTTGCTGCCTCACAGCTCCAGAGACCCAGGTTTAATCCTCATTAAGGGGGCTGTCAGTATGGAGTTTGCACATTCTCCCCATGGCCGCGTGGGTTTCCTCCAGGTGCTCCGGTTTACTCCCACACAAAGGTTTGTATAGGTTTGTAGGTTAATTGGCTTTGGTTAAAATTATAAATTGTCCCTTGTGTGTAGGATAGTGTTAGTGTGCGGGGGTGATTTTGGGTCAGCATGGAAACAGGCCCTTCGGCACACTGAGTCCACGCCAAGTTTCGATCACCCGTTAACACCAGTTCTATGTTATCCCACTGCCTACAGGGTCAGGATCAAACCCAGGTCTAGCAGTGGCTCTACCAGCTGTGCCACAATGCCACCCATCTTCTGTATTTTTATAGATGCAGCTTTTTCTGGCTGTGCCCTGAGATTTAGGTTTAGTTTTGGGTTTATAACTGCGGTACAGTGAAAAACTTTGTTTTGCACGCTATCATATATCAGATACGACTCTACATAACAGCAATCAAGTTAATCTCATGTACAATCGTTAAAGCAAAGGGGAAGATACTGAGTGGAGAACTTGCACAGACTTTTTTACGCAGCAAAGGGCCAACAAATATCAGAAACATTTCCTCAAGAATTTTAAACTGCCCAGACTCAATCACATTACCTTGGCCATAGATGAACTTTCACTAATGGTTCAATGGTGCTTTAGTTGTCACACGTGCCACTTCACAGTAAAATTATTTTTGCATATTTGCACATTCGGGCACCACCCTGTTTTGGCACCATTTCCACAAGTCCAAAGTCCGGTCTACCCGTGCGCTCGGTCTACTAGAGCAGTTCCCGATTCAGGAGAGCCCCAGGCTCGTGCAGAGCCTTCCTCTGTCACCTTTGAATTGATCGACCCGCGGACCGATGTCCCTCTCCTCTCCTCGTCACTGCCACCTTTGTATTCCGGGGGCACCTCCCGCAGCCGAACGTGTAGGCACAGGAGGCATTACCACAGTTCACCCTCCTACCAGCGCCTGCCCATCGCATCCGATGTCTCCGGCAGCTCCCTCCCGGAACCGCGGTCCGCCTGGCATTTGGGAAGTCCGGGTGGGTTCCTGGTTCCATGGTTGACCGAGACTTTGGGTCTTCCGAAGTGTTCATCCTAACATTTTCTCAAGGAACCTTCTGCCTGAGTATCTGTGGAAAGTAAGCAATTCTTGGGAGACAGCTAAGCACTGGGCAAAGCCAATTCACCACTTCCGGGAAATTTGCAGAGCTACTTACTTTTAGTTTAGAGATACATCGTGGAAACAGGCCTTTCAGACAACCGAGCCCACTAGCCCTATCCTGCACACTAGCCTATACTACACACTATCCAACAGACAAGCCCTACCCTACACACACTAGGGACAATTTACAATTTTACCAAGCCAATTAGCTAACAAACCTGCAGGTCGTCAGGGTAAGAGAGGAAACCGGAGCTCCTGGAGAAAACCCACGCAGGCCACAGGGGGAATGTACAAACTCCATATAGAGAGCACTCGTGGTCAAGATCGAACCCGAGTCTCTGGCGCTGTAAGGCAGCAGCTCTACCCCTCCGCCACCGTGCCGACCTACTGTCGATAATGATCATGAAACCTGTCATCTTTTATCAAAAAATCATCTGAGTCACCAATTTGTCTCAAGAGGAGAAACCTGTCGTCTGCCCCAGATCAGTTCAGAAGCAGCTACACTGCAATGCAACTGAAGAGCATTTCTAGCTGTGTAGCTTTCATGTCCTACCTATTAGAAATATACTATTAAAACCTAAAATCACCGATTTATTTTCAGCTGAAGTACATAACATGTGGATTTCAAAGATGGAATGGTTTATATATATATATGACTTCAGATGCAAACCAATTTTATGTCCAATTTGCTATCACACCCTGGATCCCATGTATTCCAGAGATCAAGACTCAAGAAACTAAATGCTGGAATATGGAGCAAAAAAATAAACAAACTTCTGGAGGAGTTCAGTGGGTCAGGCAGAGGAGGTGGAATAGTAGTCAATGTATGGGTTGTGACCCTGGACTGATGCAGGGTCAGCCAAAACGTCAACTATCCCTCTGCATACACAAATGTTGCCTAACCCACTGAGTTCCATCAACAATTCATTGTCTGCTCCAATGTATTGTAGCCTTCTGGACCAGCTACCATGCTGGACCTTGTCAAATGTATCGCTGAAGTCCATGTAGACATTGTCCACTGCCCAGTCTTTGTCAATCCTCCTGGCACTTCCTCAAACAACTGAAATCCAATTCATGGGATATGTTATCCCACAAACAAAATCATGCTTGTTATCCGTCACCAGACTCGACCTTTTTGACCCACCAAATTCCTTTCCCACCACTGATGGACACAAAGTGCTGGAGTAACTCAGCAGGCCAGGCCACATCTCTGGAGAACACAGATAGGTAGCGTTTCGGGTCGAGACCCTTCTTCAATCTCGGCCCGAAACCTATTCATCTATTTGTGTGCAGGAAGGAACCGCAGATGATGGTTTATACCGAAGATAGACACAAGTAGCCGGATGAACTCAACAGGTCAGGCAGCATCTTGGGAGAAAAAGAATAGGTGACGTTTCTGGTCGGAACCCTTCTTCACATTCTGCAGATCCGAGATGTTGCATGACCCGTTGAGCACACTCCAGCATTTTGTGTCTATCTATGTCACCTATCCAGAGATGCTGTCTGACTTGCTGAGTTACTCCAGTGTTTTGTGTCCTTTCGTGCATTAACCATCGCCTGCAGTTGCTTGTTCCTACCAGTGATGTTAAGCTCACCAGCCTGCAGTTCCCTGGATTGTCCTTACTGCCCTTCTCAAATGAAGGGACAACATTAGCCATCCTCCATTCTTACGGTACCTCACTTGTTAATAACAAAGATGCCAGAACCTGTGCTAGGGCCCAGCAATCTCTATGGGGATGATGGATGTTTATGGCCTCCGCAATGATAAAGGCCAAACATAAATGGACAAAGTTGCTGCATATTGTTCAGTAGGTGGGCTCCAAAGTATTGACACAGGCAATGTTGTGATATTTCTTGAAATCTTACGGCAGGAATACACCACTTGTGAGTCAGATGATCTTGGTGTTTGGCCTCCCCCCCCCCTCCTGCTCGTTCCACTTTAATTCAAAATCCAATCTCTTTTCTCATAATGTTGGAGAAATGATTCTGTCCATTTGGTATCAGGCTTACAGCTGACATGGAATTGCTGGAGTCTCCACTCTGCTATCTTCCACGTACAGCTGCTGGCAAATTAAAGCAAACACGGTTGTGGCAGATTTCAGACCTGTACTTCCAAAAACGAAAATAACACTTTCTAGGTTTGCTTATCTGGTCCAAACAGCTAATGATGAGGTCCCACTGCACTCAGGCACAATAGCCAGTTGGGACCTGAGGTGCTGATGTCAGGGTTAGCATCTCCTACTGAAAGCTGACTGACGGGCAAGCCAATGTGATGGAGAAACATGGAACTGCAGACGCTGGTTTACAGTTTTAAAAAAAGATACAAAATGCTGGAGTAACTCAGCGGGTTAACCAGCACCTCTGGAGAACATGGATAGGTGATATTTTGACTCTGGAAGGGTCTCGACACAAAATATCACCTATATGATCTCCAGAGATGCTGCCTGACCCACTGGGTTACTCCAGCACTTTGTATCTTTCAGTGTGATAGAGTCTGGGCACATTAGAACCATGCCCAATCTCACATCGCCCATGCCGGCTGAAGATTCTTCATTAGTACGGGTGTCAGGGGTTGTGAGGAGAAGGCAGGAGAATGGCGTTAGGAGGGAGAGATACATCAGCCATGATTGAATGGCGGAGTAGACTTGATGGGCCGAATGCCTAATTCAGCCCCTATCACTTATGACCTTATGACCTAAGATGGGACATTGATTTGAGTAATTACAACAAGACTTCGCCTTTAAAAATCAGTGCCAGTGCCCACTGAAGCCACTCGTGTGTGAATACTGCTGGACTTCTTGCTTATTGGAGGAGATACATGTTTGCTAAATTTAAATAATGGTCAACCAATTAATGGTAGCCTCCACGACTGGAGAAGACAACACTGCATACACGCACGTGTCTAGTTTAGTGTAGTGATACAGCATGAAATCGGGCCCTGCGGCTCAACTAGACCGCGACAACCAGTGATCCGCTTACACTAGTGCTATCCACCACAATAGGGACAGTGTACAATTTTTACCGAAGCCAATTAACCAGTATGTCTTTGGAGTGTGGGAGGAAACTGGAGCACCCAGGGAAAGCCCCCGCTTTTACGGGGGGAACATACGAACTCCATATAGACAGCACCCATAGTCAGGATCGACCCTGGGTCTCTGGCGCTGTAAGGCAGCAACTCTACCACTGTGCCGCCCCTAAACACATGTCATAAGCACCTACTCAGGTCTGCCTAACAGCAAATGAATTCTGGATGGATTTCCATGGGAGAGTTGACTCAATTGTCTTGGCCAATATTTGTCCCTCTCTCAGGCTGTCGCATCAATCTATTGCACCGACCAGATGGGACATGTTGGTCGGCGTGAGCCAGATAGGCTGAAGGACCTGTTTCCATGCAGTGTGACATCTATGACTATACTTCAGAATATGTTCATTGCAGGGCTGCCAACATTGCGTGAGAGTTGTGAGTGAGAAATTGTGAGACCAAGCCCGAGGGAGCGTAGCCCGAGGGGGGGGGGGGTTGGAGGAGGGTGTGTCCCCTCCCATTGGTACAGGGCTTTTGCATTTTTCAGCTTGAAATTGTGCAATATGGTGCATTCCGTAGCGAGTCTTTTAACTTACACTTGAATGCAATATATATGCTTTAAATTGGATTAGCTATGAATAAGGTTAGAGTAAATTACATTAATAATTACATTCCACAGTAGAGCCCAGGCTCTGATCATCAGGTGCAGCACATGAATGATCTTAGTATATTCATGTATGGAAATCAGATTATAATCAAACACGGCCCATGTTGACCAACCTGGGTCTCACTACATATCGGGTACTACTCCTAACCCTGACTCCAGTTGCATACCTTCTCTCATTCCTGACCCCGAGTCCAGCCTTACACCTCCCCCCGCCCCCACCCCCCCCCCCCCACCCCCCTCCTATTTACCCTGATCATAGCTGCATACATGCTTAGGTTCCCAGTGCTGAACACTTCCCTGGTCCCAGCTTTGACTGCACACCAAGTACTGCTCCAGACCTTGACTCTGGATGCACACTTGGCCTTGCGACAGAGCGTGAGAAATTTGTGATCAGCATGAGAATTTGGCAAAGTGCGTGATTCTCACGCTCAATCCATGGGAGTTGGCAGCCCTGCCTCTATAATCCCCATCTCCCTCTCTCTCTCTCCACTCTGTTCTCCCTCTCTCACCTCACTCTCCCCATCTCTCTCTCCTCTCACCTCCCTCTCTCCCACCTCTTTCTCTGCTCTCTCTCCCTCTGTCTCTCCTTCTCTCTCCTCACCCTCTCTCTCTCTCCCCTTCCCTCTCTTCTCTCTCCCTCCTCTCTTCCCCCTCTCTCTCTGCCCCTCTCCCTCTTTCTCTCTTCCCCTCTCTCCCCTCACCACACTCTCCCCCCTCATCTCCTCTCTCCTTTCTCTCTTCCCCCTCGCTCCCTCCTACCTCACTCTCCCTCTCTCTCACCTCCTCTCTTCTCTCCCTCTCCACCCTCCCCCCCCTCTCTTTCCCCTAATTCTCTCCCCTCTCTTTCCTCTAACTCTCCCTCCCCCTTTCTCTCTCTCCCTCTCTTCTCACCCCCTCTCTCCTCTCTCTCCCCACTCTCCCCTCTCTCTCTCTCTCTCTCTCTCTCTCTCTTCTTACCCCCTCTCTCTCCCCACTGTCTCCTTTCCCCCTCTCCCTCTCTCTCTCTCTCTCTCTCTCTCTCTCCGCCCTTTGAGAGTCTCTGTCCCTTTGGCACAGATACTCTCACGGCAGTGGCGCAACGCTTCTGACTCCTCCGACGGCCCGGGACTCTTGCACTGGGGCTGCTCCATGGCCGGAGCTGCAGCAAGCGACTCACCAGCCCCGGCAAACACTCGCCAGCCCCGCAAACATTCGCCAGCCGCGGCTCCCCGCATCTGTCTCCGCCGCTAGTTCTGCTTCCATCGCTCCCTCAGCTCCAACTCTCCAACACCCGCGGCCCATGCAGTTTATATGAGTTTTGAAATTTGCGTTGATCACAGAATTTCGCACCACAGAGCGTGAGAAATTTGTGATCAGCGTGAGGGTGTGAGAATTTCCCAAAATGCGTTTGCAGCCCTGATGTCATTGGCTTCAAAGCATTTGAGGTGTTAGCGAATGGACGAAAAAGGTGCTAAACAAATGCAAATATTCGATTACTAAAACTACCATAAAGATCTTAGGGAATAGGTGTAAGGAGGATATTCTGGGAAAGCCTTAACTGCAGGCTCTGGAATGAGCTTACACAGATTCATAGATACACACATTGTGGAAACAGGCCCTTCAGCCAAACTTACCCACGCTGACCAACGTGTCCCAACTACATTTGTCCAACCTGCCAGCGTTTGGCCCATATCCCTCTAAACCTATCCTATCCATGTACCTGTCCGGATGTTTTTTTAATGTTGTGATAGTACTTGCCTCAACTACCTCCTCTGGCAGCTCGTTGCATATGCAGTGGCTTGCAAAAGTTTTCATACCCCTTGAACTTTTCCACATTTTGTCACGTTACAACCACAAACGTAAATGTATTTTATTGCGATTTTATGTGATAGACCAACACAAAGTGGCACATAATTGTGAAGTGGAAGGAAAATGGTTTTCAAATTTTTTAGCAAATAAAAAACTGAAAAGTGTGGCGTGCAAAAGTATTCAGCCCCCTTTACGCTGATACCCCTAAATAAAATCCAGTGCAACCAGTTGCCTTCACCAGTCATCTAATTAGTAAATAGAGTCCACTTGTGTGTAATCTAATCTCAGTATAAATACAGCTGTTCTGTGAAGGTCTCAGAGGTTTGTTAGAGAACATTAGTGAAAAACAGCATCATGAAGCCCAAGGAACACACCAGGCAGGTCAGGGATAAAGTTGTGGAGAAGTTTAAAGCAGGGTTAGGTTATAAAAAAAATCCCAAGCTTTGAACATCTCACGGAGCACTGTTCAATCCATCATCCGAAAATGGAAAGAGTATGGCACAACTGCAAACCTACCAAGACATGGCCGTCCACCTAAACTGACAGGCCGGGCAAGGAGAGCATTGATCAGAGAAGCAGCCAAGAGGCCCATGGTAACTCTGGAGGAGCTGCAGAGATCCCCAGCACAGGTGGGAGAATCTGTCCACAGGACAACTATTAGTCGTGCACCCCATAAATTGGGCCTTTATGGAAGAGTGGCAAGAAGAAAGCCATTGTTGAAACAAAGCCATAAGAAGTCCCATTTGCAGTTTGCCACAAGCCATGTGGGGGACACAGCAAACATGTGGAGGAAGGTGCTCCGGTGTGATGAGACCAAAATTGAAGTTTTTGGCCTGAATGCAAAATGCTATGTGTGGCGGGAAACTAACACTGCACATCACCCTGAACACACCATCCCCACTGTGAAACATGGTGGTGGCAGCATCATGCTGTGGGGATGCTTTTCTTCAGCAGGGACAGGGAAGCTGGTCAGAGTTGATGGGAAGATGGATGGAGCCAAATACAGGGCAATCTTGGAAGAAAACCTGTTAGAGTCTGCAAAAGATTTGAGACTGGGGCAGAGGTTCACCTTCCAGCAGGACAACGAACCTAAACATGGAGCCAGAGCTACAATGGAATGGTTTAGATCAAAGCATATTCCTGTGTTAGAATGGCCCAGTCAAAGTCCTGACCTAAATCCATTTGAGAATTTCTGGCAAAACTTGAAAATTGCTGTTCACAGACGCTCTCCATCCAATTTGACTGAGCTTGAGCTATTTTGCAGAGAAGAATGGGAAAAAATTTCAGTCTCTCGATGTGCAAAGCTGGTAGAGACATACCCCAAAAGACTTGCAGCTGTAATTGCAGCGAAAGGTGGTTCTATAAAGTATTGACTCAGGGGGGCTGAATACTTTTGCACGCCACACTTTTCAGTTTTTTATTTGTAATAAAATTTGGAAACCATGTATAATTTCCCTTCCAGTTCACAATTATGCACCACTTTGTGTTGGTCTGTCACATAAAATCCCAATAAAATACATTTACGTTTGTGGTTGTATCGTGACAAAATGTGGAAAGGTTCAAGGGGTATGAATAATTTTGCAAGCCACTGTACTTACAGCCCATTGTGTAAAAATCATTACCCCTCGGGTTCCTATTAAATCTTTCACTCTTCAACTCAAACCTATGTCATTTGGTTCTTGATTCTCCTACTCTGGGCAAAGGAATATGTGCATTTATTCTAGTTATTCCTCTCATGAATTTATACACCTCTATAAGATCAACCCGTCATCCCCCTGAGCGATAAGAGGAAACTATAGAAGCAGATATATTTATGACTTTCAAATTATATTTAGATTATAGAAAGGAAGGGTTTAGAGGGTTCAGGGTCAAATCCAAGCAGATAGGACAAGCTAAGTATGCAAACTTGGTCAGCATGGACAAGGTGGGCGAAAGGGCCTGTTTCTGTGCTGTAACTGGTTCGGGAGAGTTTAACTCCTAATAATTTAACGCCCACCTACTCCGAACCATGCAATCAAAAGATCATGGAAACAAGTGACACGATGGCGCAGTGGTAGAGTTGCTGCTTTACAACGCCGGAGACCCTGGTTCGATCCTGACTATGTGTGCTGTCTGTACGGAGTTTGCACGTTCTCCCAGTGACCTGCGTGGGTTTTCTCTGAGATCTTCAGTTTCCTCCCACACTCCAAATACGTACAGGTTTGTAGATTAATTGGCTTGGTAAATGTAAAAATTGTCCCTAGTCGGTATAGGATAGTGTTAATGTGCGGGGATCGCTGGTCAGCATGGACCCGATGGGCAGAAAGGGCCTGTTTCACTAAAACCAAAACTAAAAAACTAAATCTAAATTGCCGAAGGGAAGATATTTGTAAACAAATCTTCACTGTGCAAAGGTAGCAATTGAATAAATCATTTTCATCACATTTAAAAAATATTCCGTGCTTTTCAAAGACTTTGCGCTAAATAGATGAAGGGAGTGCAGTGAACGAAACAAATGCTAGCAAATGACCTCAGTAGAACTAATGATCTTGTACTTTCAAACAGACCTTATCTGCTGCCAATATAAAATTGTGTTTGCATCAATAATTTTTGGAATTGAAATACCACATCCAATAATTACAGCACCAAGACAAACCAATAAGATTATTCAGTGCAAGTAATATAATAAATTTAATTTCTTTTGAGACTTGGATAAATATTACAAATGAGTGTGACAAATGTTTCAACCTTTGTTGAAACACATTCTTAATATTGAAGCCAGTGGATAGTTTGCATTAAATAAACATTAATGGCTGGTTTACTCAGATTACGGTTGAAACGTTGCAGGCATTACGTTGTCCAAAATAACTGCTCCTGCACTTTATGCCAGAACTAAATACGGGTGCTGTCTGTGTGGAGTTTGTACTTTCTCCCCGTCTTGTACGTTTCTCCGGGATCTCCGGTTTCCTTCCACGCTCCAAAGACGCACAGGTTTGTGGGTTAATTGGCTTGGTATAATTGTAAATTGTCCCTGTATGATAGTGTTAGTGTGTGGGGATCATTGGTCGGCACGGACTCTGTGGGCCGAAGGGCCTATTTCCGTGCTGTGTCTCTCAACTAAACTAAATTAAACTACAGTCACGGCAAACGTTATAATGAATTACAACTGGAGCCTACTGGTGAAAGAAAATGTGGAAAATATAATCTGCAGATGCTGCTTTAAACAAAGGGCTGGAGTAACTCAGTGGTCGTCTGTGGAGAACGTGAATAGGTGACGTTTTACCAAGGCATGCTGGATCCATTGGTGCTGACCATTTTAATTCCTCTTCCCATTCCTTTCTGACCTTTCTGTCCAGGGCCTCCTCCGTTGCCAAAGTGAGGCCACATGCAAACTGGAGGAACATCTCATATTCCTCTTGGGTGATTTATGTCCAATGGTATGAACATTGAATTCTCCAATTTTGGGTACCTACATAACCTTCTCTCTCTCTCTTCCCCATATGACCATTAACCCCCCCCCCCCCCCCCCCCTTTCTGTTCTCCCCTGTGTCTCACACCTTCTGTCAATTCATCTCTGGCCTTTGTCCAATGATCTCCCCCTGTGCCCCTTTGGACACTTGTATCCAAAATGCCTCTCACCTGTATCAACCTGTTACGCTTTGTCCTACCTCTCCTCTCTTCTAAATTTCTTTCTTTCCCCCCTACAATCAGTCTTCCCGACCCAAAGCATCACCAATCCATGTTCTCCACCGATGCTGCCTGACCCTCTGAGTTACTCCAGAATTTTGTGTCTTCTCGGGGGAAAGAAAGTATACCTTGCTTAAATAATGTACATAACATTATTGCAACGTGCAGACAGAAAATAACCATTAACTGACACTGTGGGTATTATCTGGTCAAATTTACTCAAAGATGCTCAAAAGAGACCATGAGAGCATAAAAGAAAATGAGTGCATTCACTCGAATAGATTTTTCAAGGTGATGCTCAGAGCTTTATAAAGGGGTTCACTTGAGGTGTGGATGGTTTGGATGAATGTCTTTGAATTAAAGTAAATGTTAGCGCCTTGGTTTGATTGTCATGTTTAACTGAGTTTAGAATCAGGGATATGGAGAGGTCACATACCGGAGGGAAGGCAAATTGAACTGGACATAAACAATAAGGACATAAAAGAATGCAAATGCAGGAATCAGGATCAAACCCAGGTCTCTGCTACCGTAAGTAGTGTTTAGAGATACTGTGCAGAAACAGGCCCTTTAGCCCACCAATTTCACGCCGACCAGCGATCCCTGTACGCTAAAGAGTTTGTTTGCTTGCTATCCAGTCATAGAAAATACTTTACATGACTACAATCAAGCTCTCCACAGTTCACAGATAAACCATATAACCATATAACAATTACAGCATGGAAACAGGCCTTCTCAGCCCTTCCAGTCCGTGCCGACCATTTATTTTCCCCTAGTCCCATCTACCTGCACTCAGACCATACCCCTCCATTCCCTTCCCATCCATATACCTATCCACTTTACTTTTAAATGTTAAAATCGATCCTGCCTCCAGCCCTTCTGCAGGAAGATCATTCCACACAGCCACCACTCTCTGAGTAAAGAAGTTCCCCCTCATGTTACCCCTAAACTTCTGTCCCTTAATTCTCATGTCATGCCCTCTTGTTTGAATCTTTCCTACCCTCAATGGGAAAAGCTTATCCACGTCAACTCTGTCTATCGCTTTCATCATTTTAAAGACCTCAATCAAGTCCCCCCTTAACCTTCTGCGCTCCAAAGAATAAAGGCCTAACTTGTTCAACCTGAGGATAAGGATAAAAGATACAACATTTAGTGCAAAGATATAACATTAAAGGTTTATAAAGTTTGAATAAAGGTAGTTCAACGATCTCCAATCAGGTAGATGGGAGATCAAGGCCACAGTCTAGCTAATGAGAGGCCCATTGATAACAGCTGGGAAGAAACAGTTCCTGAAATTTCAACCATTTTGAAGATCAGCTTCCCTACACACGAGGAACCATGGAGCAGGCAGCTGGAGTTGAGGGAAGGCCTCACTGGATAGGAACCCCACCCTTGACCAGCTCAAGATACACAGAATAAGGAGGGACTCTATTAATTTAAGGTTCACCAGCCTCTGTGGGGAGATGGGTGGCAGTGAATCATCTAAAGTGGCAATGAACCTGCTGTAATGTCAATGAAATGCTGCTGTAGAGATGAGCTTCCAAGGTGGTGCCCAACCCAGACAACTATTTGCGTTCTAGCCACAGAAGCAGACTTCCAATCACGTCTTACAATCACACCACAATCTTAAATCTCAACTCCTACAGCAAAAGTTCTTACTTTAACTATGGTACCTTGCACTCAATGTTATTCTGTATCATGTATCCATACACTGTGAATGGGTCGACTGTAATCATGTATTGTCTATCCGCTGACTGGATAACATGCAACAAAAGCTTTTTACTGTACCTTGGTACGCGTGACAATAAACTAAACTAAACCACTAAATGGAAGCCAAGGGCCTGCATTACATCTTTCATCAACTTAGAACACTCCCACAAAGCAACATATAGCCACTAAATTACTTCTGAACTGAAAACACTGGAATGTTGGAGGTTTTTTTGTGGGATTACTCCTAAATACAGGTACCAATGTCTTACCAATACCAATATCAATATCAATCAGTAATACCAATTTAGGGGCTGCACAGAGGCGCAGCTATAGAGTTGCTGCCTTACAGCGCAGGCCCGGGTTCGATCCTGACCACGGGTGCCGTCTGTACGTTCTCCCCGTGACCTGTGCGGATTTTCCCCGGGTGTTTCGGTTTCCTCCCACACTCCAAAGACGTGCAGGTTTGTAGGTTAATTGGCTTCGGTAAGAATCGTAAATTGTCCCTCGTGTATAATATAGCGCTAGTGTACGGGGTGATTGCCAGCCGTCGTTGCCTCGGTGGGCCGAAGGGCCTGTTCCCGCGCTGTATCTGAGGTCTAAACTAAACTAAACTAAGCTTGTGGGTTTCTGTAACCAAACAGTGACATGGGTTTAAGTATGGATGAGTCTGTGATGTGCATTGAAGTCATTTGCAGAGGGTGGGTCTCCTGAGGTTATACAACACATCTTCTTGTCCTGATGCTTCTGCAATTTAAGTTACAGCTATAACTGTTGTTACATTGGGGTCACAATTATGGTTCATTGCAGCTTTATGTTCAGTCCTGTCCGTGAACCATCCACATCAGGAACAGCTTGATGACAGCTCGTAGTTTGCATTTAACTTGCGGAGATGATGGACTACTCTAATGGTAGATGTGACAACAGAAAAACCGTTGCCAAATAAAGGCTGACTGGGGTAATAACTACCTTGGGAGAAACCAGATTCAAATTTGAAAAAGCAGCATCATATTCTTTGACAATGCTGAGTTGAAGGTTGTATAACTCACTGCAAAAAGTCTATTATACAGCAAAATCAATTTAGGAACAAATAAGTGTGTTTGAAGTAGGGACCAAGCAGAAATTACAGCAACTTCTTCCTATAAGAGGTGGGAGATGAAATAAAAAAAACAAGGAGTGGCACATAATTGCATATCATTTACATGAACATAATCAAATGTCTGCCACTTGGGGCAGTGAGATCCAGTCTAGCACAAGGGCGGCACAGTGACCCACACGGGGACCACGGAGGCACCCACACGGGGACCACAGCGACACGCGGGGCACAGCGACACGCGGGGCACAGCGACACGCGGGGCACAGCGACACGCGGGGCACAGCGACACGCGGGGCACAGTGGCTGTGACACACACGGCGACACACAGGGGCACATTGACACACACGGCGACACACGGCGACACAGTGACTCATGGCAACACAGTGACACACACGGCGACACACACGGGGGCACAGTGACACACACGGCAACACATGGCGACACACTGTGACACACACGGCGACACACGGCGACACAGTGACACACACGGCGACACACGGCGACACAGTGACACACACGGCGACACACGGCGGCACAGTGACACACACGGCGACACCCGGGGGCACAGTGACACACACGGCGACACACACGGGGGCACAGTGACACACACGGCGACACACGGTGACACACACGGCGACACACACGGGGCACAGTGACACACACGGGGGCACACACGGGGGCACAGTGACACACACGGGGGCACACGGCGACACAGTGACACACACGGCGACACAGTGACACACATGGCGACACACACAGGGGCACGGCGACACACGGCGACACACGGTGACACAGTGACACACACGGTGACACACACGGGGGCACAGTGACACACACGGCGACACACGGCGACACAGTGACACACACGGCGACACACGGCGACACACGGCAACACAGCGACACACACGGCAACACACACGGGGGCACAGTGACACACACGGCGACACACGGCGACACACGACGACACACGGCGACACATGGCAACTTCCCAGGACCTGAAGGATTAGAGACCTGAAACAAAAGACACCTGAAACATTCTATAGTATTTTTTGATTTTCTCCAAACCTCTGAGGTGGCTTCTCCAAACCTTCTAAGATTCACCAGACATTTCTCTTCATCATATCCAAAAGGGTCAATGTTTTATTTTGAGACTCTGGGCCCCAATTCTGGACAAGTCTGACAGAGGAAACATCCTCCCCACATCTACCCACATCTACTCAGATTAACCCTCTAAGAATTTGCAAGTCCTGCAAATTTCAATGAGGTTGCCTCCCATTCTTTACTCTGCCATCTTTAAGCAGACCATCATTCCAGGGACCAGACAGGTGAATCTTTTGCTCCACACCCTCAATAGCAAGCATGTCGTTACTTATGAAAGGGGAACTAATATGTACACAATGCTTCTTTACTTTGGGTTACTTATTAATTGTATTCATTACAAATTGTTCATTTAATTTTCCCAAATGTAATTGGTTGTCAAAGATGCAGCAGATAGTACACTTGGATATTTTTTACTAAACCACAAAGAATTACGAAGGGCAACATTTAAAGGAGATGTGCGGGGCAAATTTTCTTTTTACACATAGGTTGGTTGCCTGGAACAAGCCTGGGGCAGATATGAGGCAGATATGATAGTGAGGTTAAGAAGCTTTTACATTAGGCTTTTGGATACGTAGGGAATCAATGGACATGGATCATGTGCAGGCAGAGGAGACCAGTTTAACATGGCATCATGTTTGGCATGGATATTGTGGGCTGAAGGGCCTGTTCATAGAAACATAGAAAATAGGTGCAGGAGGAGGCAATTCGGCCCTTCGAGCCAGCACCGCCATTCAATATGATCATGGCTGATCGTCCGCTATCAATAACCCGTGCCTGCCTTCTCCCCATATCCCTTGACTCCATTAGCCCCTAGAGCTCTATCCAACTCTCTCTTAAATCCATCCGCTGATTTGGCCTCCACTGCCCTCTGTGGCAGGGAATTCCATAAATTCACAACTCTCTGGGTAAAAACGTTTTTTCTCAGCTCAGTCTTAAATGACCTCCCCTTTATTTTAAGACTGTGGCCCCTGGTTCTGGACTCACCCAACATTGGGAACATTTTTCCTGCATCTAGCTTGTCCAGTCCTTTTATAATTTTATATGTTTCTATAAGATTCCCCCTCATCCTTCTAAACTCCAGTGAATACAAGCCTAGTCTTTTCAATCTTTCCTCATATGACAGTCCC
Source organism: Raja brachyura (assembly GCA_963514005.1). The sequence goes on from OY740801.1 coordinate 34,041,486, forward strand.
GCCATCCCAGGGATCAATCTCGTGAACCTACGCTGCACTGCCTCAATCACAAGGATGTCCTTCCTCAAATTAGGAGACAAAAACTGTACACAATACTCCAGATGTGGTCTCACCAGAGCCCTATACAACTGCAGAAAAACCTCTTTCCTCCTGTACTGAAATCCTCTTGTTATGAAGACCAACATTCCATTAGCTTTCTTCACTGCCTGTTGTACCTGCATGCCACCTTTCATTGACTGTTGTACAAGGACACCCAGGTCTTGCTGTACTTCCCCCTTACCTAACCTGTTTGTGTGCTGTACTGTTCTATGTTTAGTTTAGTTTAGAAATACAGCGCGTAAACAAGTCCCTCAGCCCACCAAGTGGAATCCCGCACATTAACACTATCCCACACACATTACGGACAATTTACAATTATACCAAGCCAATTAACCTACAAACCTGGACGTCTTAGGAGTGTGAGAGGAAACCGAAGATTTCGGAGAAAACCCATGCAGTCATGGGGAGAACGTAAAACTCCGTAGAGACATGCACCCATTGTCGGGATCGAACGCGGGTCTCCGCCGCTGCAAGCTCTGCCGACGCGCCACCGTTCCGCTCGTAAATGTTCTAATTATTCAATATAAATTTTGCTACCCTGTTAGAACAGCGTACGCATTAAATCAGTGTACAATATCCAGATCGTCCACAGTACTATCAATTAAAATTGACTTTAACCTTATTCGGAAGGGGTGAACAATACAATGACAACATGGCTTCTTCAAGCAACATTGATGTGTCCAGTCCAGCGTAGAGGTTTGTGAGCTTGCAGGGCGATTACCATATAAAAAGGATATCTCTGAAAGCACGGCAGAGGGCCAGTTGCACTGCTGGATATTCGTGCCGTAGTTTTTCTTATTTGTTTTTGAGCAGCTGGCATGACAGAAAGCGGTGACAAATGATTGAGAGGACAGCATCCGTATTAACACTCCAACGCACATGCTCGCTGGAGCAAGACAGTCAGAAGCAAAGAGACAACCGCCTGAAGGAAATGTTTTAGAACAGGTGATTGTGCTAAAAATAATAGAAGGGCACATGTCAACAGTGACTCTGTTGGCATAAGGAGGTTTTGGGATCAAGTATTGCCTCAGAACTTTGAACACAAAAAATCTAGCTTGACACAAAAAGCTGGAATAACTCAGCGGGTCAGCCAGCATCTCCGGAGAGAAGGAATAGGTGACGTTTCGGGTCGAGACCTTTCTTCAGACTGAAAGTCAGGGAAAAGGGAAATGAGAGATGTAGATGGTGATGTACACAATCCAGCTTGACACCTCAGAGTTGAAGGTGCTGTCTTCTGGGTGGAATGTTAACCACAGCACGATTTTTCTTTTTCCATCAGTGTAAAAGATAACTTGATACACCCCCCCACTGACTCAGTCCCATACATCTTGGTAGTAGGTCAGATTAGCTTTCGTGAGGGTATACTCTCAGAAAGCGTTTGGCACAGATGGAGTCCCTTGACATATTCTGAAATCGTGTCGATCAACTGAAAGCATTCTTCAGTGTCATCGTCAATCTCTCATTTCAACAGTCTACCATCCCCATCTGCTTCAAGGAAACCGCTATCAGTCCAGTCCTCAAGAGAAGCAGTGAGCCGTCTCAATGACCATTGTCCAGTAGCTCTAACATCAACAGAAGGTGGCAACATGGCAATTTCCCCAAGCAAGATTTGGAAGATTGTGAAGGGCAAGGCCAGCAGCATAATCAAGGAAGAGTCGCACCCTGGCCACGCCCTCTTCTCCCCTCTCTCATCAAGCAAATGGTATAGAAGTGTGAAAACGCACACAACCAGATTCAGGGACAGTTTCTTCCCAGCTGTTATCAGGCAACTGAATCAAGCTACCACACCAGAGGGTAGTCCTGAACTACTATATACCTCTTTGGTGACCCTTGGACTATCCTTGATCAGCCTTTGCTGGCTTTACCTTGCACTAAACTTTATTCCCTATACACTGTAAATGGCTCGATTGTAATTATGTATTGTCATTCTGCTGACTGGGTATTACTTAAAAAAAACTTTTCACTGTACCTCGGTACTCGTGACAATAAACTAAACTGAATCTGAAACTGAGCTTATGTGGTTTGTTGTTGTTTAAAGAAAGGGTTGGCCAATCCATGTGAAAAATTGCATTTCAAGCAGCATTAAGGAATTACAATATCTTGGTATTTTAGTGCAGTTTGGCGGTTGCACTCTAAGTTCACGTGTGCCAATGGTGTGCAGTGTTCCACACTGTCAACACAATGTGAAGTCTTAAAAACCTTCATATCCATAAAGCATAAACTTAACATTTATGACATTTAATTCGACTAATTTTGCTGGCCAATATTTTTCAGCTGACATTGAGCTAAAATCTGACTCAATTCCATCGCAAAGACAGGCTGGAGACCGGCAGAATCGCAGCACTTGTGCAGATGTGTCGGAGCCTTGCTATTTATGATTTGATATATAAAACAGAAACACTTTCACCAATGCTTGGCAAACAACAAGATGTGTCTGGGTCATTTTTCAAAAATAGACCTCCGATCTTCTCAAGGCAATGAGGTGCAGGCAATAAATGGCAGATTTGCAAACAAAACATACATACGTACATGTAGTGACAATGAATAAAAGAAAACAAGGACTATTTGGCCCATCTTGGTGGTAGTATTAAGGGATGACAAGATCATATTTTAACTCTTCCTTTACCTATGGCAACATTTGGCAATGCACTAAAATAATCAGAGCATTCATGCATAATTACTTTTGGCCGTTTCCTGTTATCTACATGATATTAACAGTACTTTCTTTCACAGAATACACAGGGTACTGCTGAGGAAATAACAGTTCTCCGTACATACTCCTTGTGGTTAGTCTTGCAGGGGTTGATGCCACAACTGTTAAGCATCTCTGTGTGACTCTAGTTTAGCTCAAAATTGTTTCATAGCCCTCTTCGTGGCCTTCAGGAAGTCATACCAGGATTTATTGGTTGATTTTGGATTGCAGACCTAGTCTTCTGGTTCATCCATCAATAATACCTTGCTCTCAGTTATGTTATGTTCTCCAGCCAGCTAGCCTTGTAGTTTTACCCACCTCCATGTTATTTCAAATGGGAAATGGTGTCACATTGGAGGTGCCTTTCAAATGGCGAAATTAATTTGCAACTCATGAGCAGTGTTTAGTTAATTTAGTTTAGAGGCACAGTGCGGAAACAGGCCCTTCAGCCCACCGAGTCAGCAACAACCAGCGATCCTCGTATAATAACACTATCCTACACACACTAGGGACAATTGACACATAAACCAAGCCAATTAACTGATAAACGAGTACGTCTTTGGAGTGTGGGAGGAAACCGAAGATCTCGGAGAAAAACTCACGGGGTCCCAGGGAGAAAGTACCAACTCTGTACAGACAGCACCCGTAGTCGGGATTTAATCTGGGTCTCCAGCGCTGCAAGCTCTGTAATACAGCAATTCTACCGCTGCACCACCATGTCGCCCAAACCAAGCAATGGCTAAATCAAGATGGAGAGAATGAAAAACGTTCATTACTAATTAACTTTGAAACAACAAATCTCATTGAAATGTGGATACAATAGAATCAGTCCTTCATTAAACAAATCTTCTTTGCCACAGTAACATTTAAATTGAATAAAGAGTATGACTGCAGCAGGATGTGACTGATTAAATTATGAATGAACAAGAACATGTATAATTGCCAGCCAAAGGGGAGAATTAGATTAGCATTTACAGCAGACGGTAGAGAAAACACCTACTTGAAGCAATATTAACAGAATCCTGTCAATTCTATAACATTAAAAAAACACCTGGAAAATAATATTAACAAAAATGATACGTTCGATATTTATTTCTATTGTGCGAATGTAAAAATATAACTCCCATTTATAAGGTCATAAGGTCAAAAAGTGATAGGAGCAGAATTAGGCCATTCGGCCCATCAAGTCTACTCTGCCATTCAATAACGGCTGATCTATCTCTCCCTCCCAATCCTCTTCTCCTGCCTTCTCACCATATCCTCTGACACCTGTATTAATCAAGAATCTATCTATCTCTGCCTTAAAAATATCCATTGACTTGGCCTCCACAGCCTTCTGCGGCAAGTAATTCCACAGATTCACCACCCTCTGACTAAATAAATTCCTCCTCCTCTCCTTCCTAATTCTACCGCTGCAACACCGTATCGCCCAAACCAAGCAGCATTCCTTTAACTCTGAGGCTATGATGTCTAGACCTAGACTCTCCCACTAGTGGAAACATCCTCTCCACATCCACTCTATCCAAGCCCTTCACTATTCAGTACATTTCAATTAGGTCACCCCTCATTCTTCTAAACTCCAGCGAGTACAGGCCCAGTGCCGCTAAACGCTTTGCACCTAATCAAATATTTGGTTTCCATTACTCTCTTTGGATTAATGGTGTGTTATTCTGTTTCCAAATCGAATGTGGCAGCTCTACATGAAAAATTGTGAAATTGCAATTGACAAAAAAAATTGTTCCCGCAAGCTGACTAAGCAATATGTTCTGAAGTGAGTGTTCTTTGCTAAAGCATTCTACTTCAAGAAAGATTTTGTCTTGGTGTAACAACTTTCATGACTTCAAGGTGTCCCAGAGCACTTTACAATCAATGAGGCCCTTGCAAAGTCTGATTACTGTAGCAATGAGGGACATGCACTTCAACACAAATACATTTCATCCTGGGCAATGTGAAATGTGAAGAGCCCTTTTGAAACGTCTGTGACGTGTACCTTCAGCGGATTTTGTGCCCTGACCCTGTTCTTTAAAACGTTGCAAATAATTCTTGAAGTTAGTAATGATGGACAGCTGTGGGAATGGTTTATTGGGGACTGTGGAAAGCCTAAACATTCTTCTGGTTCTCTTAAAAGCAATCTTCTGGCCAATCCTCTCTCCAATCAAATTCAAACAAAGCAGCCAGTGAAAGTGTTTTATCTTCATGACTACACAGGATCCCACAAAGGCCATCTACAAGCAACTCCAACTACTCTCATAGGTTGCACTGACAGAGTCTCCCAAACCAGTGGTTTCCACCCACAAGATGAACAGGGAAATATGACCTCATGGCTTGGAAATACATTGCCGGTTGCTGCGACTCTATATCTTGAAACTGAACACTCACTAATTCAGTGGAAGTAATTCAACGGAACAGTTGTGCCAGACAATCATTATTTAATTTCAGAGTCACGTGAGTGACTTCGTGAAGAACCCGCCAGCACGCATGCGCGACATATCGTCGCAACGCGTTGCTGCCGACGGCTGGCGGTGGGGTGCGCTCCCCGCCAGCCCTTCATAAGGGACCGCTAAGGTAAGTGACACTAACCTTAAGTTGGTTGGTCCTTGTTGCAAGTACTTTTTGTCTTTCAGCAAGGGCATGGAAGGGAGTTCCAAAGGCCGTAAGACGTCCGTCCGGAGTCGCCGGCCACCTGTCCCGGAGCCCTCATCATCGGCTGCACCTGCAAGACAGGCCGAGAAGAAGGCGGGGAAGTCGGGGAGCTCTGTTGCTGCAGGGCCCGACCCGCCGATACACCGCAGCTCCGGTGAGGAATTCGAGGAGCAGGACTGCGGTATGCCACCGGAGCAGGCAGACCCTGCCTCCACATTGAGGTCGCCAACGGGCCCGTTGGCCGACCTGGGCAAGGGCTCGCGTGCGGCTGCACGGCCCTTCTCCCTGAGCCCTCGGAGTAGAGGGAGGGATGGAGCCCGGAAGCCTAACCCTTTAGGGGCAAAGGCGTCACCTGCCGTTAAACTGCGGACTGGTGTCATGGCGGGACTCAAGTCCACTGGGAGACCTATCAGGACCAGTGTTACTCACCAACCATCGAGGCCGGGACGGGTCACTTGGGAGGAGTCCCGCCACGGTCGCCGAGTCCCCCATGGATCGGTGGACGAGACCATGCGTCGGCTAGGTCCACGATGTGGGCAGCCGGCAAGCCCGCGCAGGTGTCGGGTCACCGTGCTGAGGCATTGGGTGCCGACTCTCCACCGCGTTTGCCCTCCGTGGCAGCGGGATCAGGCTCCGCCAAAAGAAGGCGGTTGAGCACACCTCCCGCGCGGGAATCGCTCAGCTTTGCTGCGGCGGCTGGCAGCGACAACTTCTGGCACCGTGTTCACCTCGATGAGGTGCGGGCCGATGAACGGAGCCTCAGCAGAACATGAGGACTCCGATCGCCCGAGTGTGCAGGGCGAGGGGCGTATTGACCGAATGGAGCGGATGTTGGAGCTCCTCTTGCAGAACCAACGGCAGGAGGCATCCAGCTCCAAAGGGCACAGGGAGGTTTCGCCATTCTCAACAGGCAGCCTGAGGCAGCCAGAGGAGGAGGACTTTTTAGACCCTACACCAGTTCCATCCGAGGTGCCGCAGGAAGAACTCCTTGACGTGGCGGCAAAATTTGCTTCTCCGGAGACATCGGGACTTCCCCTCAACCCCAAACTGGCTGCCACCGTGGACTTCCTAACTAACCACCAGCTCCAGGAGGAAGTTCTCTCACAGGCCGTCAACAGGCATAAAGCCCCATCCAACTGTAACTCCCTCAACGTGCCCACAGTCAATACGCCGATCTGGGGCAACATAGGCACAGCCATCAGGACTCAGGAGATAAAGCTCTAACGCATCCTGAGGCTGCTTACGGCTGGGATCGCCGCGTTCGCGCGGTCGGTGGATGGAGAGGATCTAAGCCTAGAGCAGGAGGATGCTCTCGCTCTGCTGAGTGCTACTCAGCACGAAATAAATGCCTTCTGAAAAAGCAGCATCCGCCCCACGCTCAACCCTAAATTTGCAGGGTTATGCAAGGCGCCTCCTACACCACCGCCCAGACAGCTGTTCGGGGAAGAGCTCCCGAAGAGGGTTAAGGAGCTGGACGAACACGCCAAAACGGTGGGACTAATGTGGTCTCAGATCGCCCCCAGGCAGGCGGCCAAGAAAGCGCCATTCATCAGGCCACGAGGCCCTGTCACCAGACCGGCACATACTTACACTCCAGCTCCGCCTCAATACCAGCAGCCCCAGCAGCCGCGGCCTTTTTTAGGGCAAGGCCCGCAGTGGCCTCTGTGGAAGATGCGGACGCTGCAGCACCAGCCCAACCCAGCACCTCCACGACCCGCCAAACATATCAGGGACCGCCGGTAACCATGGAGGTAAGGCGGTCTGGTTTTCATGCACTTGTGTGCTTAACTTCACATGTTGGTGGGCGCTTACAGTTCTTCACTGGGGCATGGGAAACTATCACTTCCGATAAGTTTGTTTTACAAAGTATTCAAGGCCATGAGATTGAATTTATTAATGGCAACATACCTCCATCCCAGCATATGCCCAATCGGACATTTACGCTGTCTGCCATTGAAAAGGCGGCAGGCTATGCTGAGATCTTAAGGTTACAAGAAAAAGGCGTGATAGAAAAAACTATACACGAACCAATTGAATTTGTATCAAACATATTCACCAGGCCCAAGAAGGATGGAGGATGTCGGGTTATTATTGATCTGACCCATTTGAATACCTTTGTAACATATACCCATTTCAAAATGGACACGTTCAAAACAGCCAAGTCATTGATTTCTCATGGCTGCTTTATGGCATGCATTGATTTAAAAGATGCATACTATTCTGTATCCATTCGGAAACAAAATAGGAAGTTCTTAAAATTCATCTGGATGGATCAGCTCTGGCAATACAGGGCTTTGCCAAATGGGCTTACCACAGCCCCTAGATTATTTACTAAATTACTCAAACCTATTATGGCCACGCTACCCAAACAACATCATATAGTGATGGCCTATTTGGATGATATTTTGATTGTTGGCAATACCCTGGAGTCGGCTGAACTGGCAGTTTCAGCCACTGTGGCACTTTTTCAGGAAATGGGGTTTATTATCCATCCAGATAAGTCAAAGTTCTGCCCTTCACAGGTTATGGATTATCTGGGGTTCACGGTGGATTCCAATCGCATGAGGGCTACCATACCGGCTAACAAGGTTGGGGATGTCACCCAAGTATGTCAGGATTTAGCCCGGGCCAGTATACCATCAATTAGACAAACTGCTAAGGTGATTGGCAAGATCGTAGCATTGTTTCCAGCAGCTCAATACGGGCCTTTGCATTATCAAAATTTGCAAAGAGCCAAGATCTCAGCGTTAAAACAAAACGCCGGACATTTCGACAGATCAATGCAGCTGCCTCTTAAAGCTCAGATTGAGTTACAATGGTGGGTGGACCATATTAGTGACTCATTTAAACCCATCATTGTGCCCAATCCGATGGTATACTTACAAACCGATGCAAGCTCCCATGGCTGGGGAGCTACGGACAACTTTTCTAGTTGCGGGGGCAGATGGGACACCCTTGAATCTACTCTGTTGTTGTCACAAGGGATAAACTATTTGGAGATGCTTGCAGCATTTCACGGACTTCGAGCTTATTGTTCTAATCTTACTGCCGCTCATGTCCGTATCCAAATAGACAATACCACTGCGGTGGCATATTTAAACCATATGGGCGGTACCAGGTCAATTTCATGTGATGAATTGGCTAATACAATTTGGCTCTGGTGGTCCAGGGTGTGAAATCACAGAGCTTTGAAGTCTTCACGAAGTCACTCACGTGATTCCGAAATGAAATAGTAAGATTAAACGAGAACTTACCAGTTCGAAGGTTGATCTTTATTTTATGAGGAGTTGCGATGAGGGATTTCGTGCCCTCCGCTCCCAACCCTCGATCATAATCAACTGGTAATTAGAGTCTCTTCAATCTTACTATGCCAAGTCATTTCTGTTGTTGTTTCTGTGATTCCACACTGCTACTTTGAAGAATGTCGCGCATGCGTGCTGGCGGATTCTTCACGAAATCCCTCATCGCAACTCCTCATAAAATAAAGATCAACCTTCGAACTGGTAAGTTCTCGTTTAATCTTACTAGTTTAGTTTGTACCGAGGTATAGTGAAAAGGTTTTGTTGTTTGCTAACCAGTCGGCCGAAGACAATACATGATTACAAACGAGCCATTTACAGTGTATAGATCCATGTTTACTGTAAAGGTAAAGCCAACAAATTCTGATCAAGGATAGTCCGAGGGTCACCAATGAGGTAGATAGTAGTTCAACACTGCTCTCTGCTCCCCGTTAGATTGCAACCTTGTCATGGTCTGGGAGCTTGTGTTACTCAGTGACCCATAGACCTATGCCAGCGGGTGATTTGTCTCCATTTCGTGTCTCCCATGCTGGACAGGTTGAAGGGTAGAGGCGAGACGAAGAGCGATCCACTGGTCCTCAAGGTTGGAGGTTGAGTACAGGGCTATCAACCCTGTCTCGAAAAGCAAATATGTTACGGAAACAGCAACTGAAGGAATCAACACTACTGGGCGTGATGGACTTCCAAGGCTATCGACAGATGCTAGGATGAATGTCAATGGTGAAAGAGAACCAGACAGCATCCCAAGATTAGCCCTGCACTGAACACCGGAAGGGAAAAGGAAACGAGGAAATGAACACAATGGACCTGGCCTGGGTTAGTGTCCAGAAGCGAGCCCAGAACAGACAGGGGTGGAGGACCTTCGTTGCTGCCCTAAATGCCAGGAGGCATAATAGGCAGTAAGTAAGTAAGGAAGTACTGCTCTCTGGGTTGTGAGGGTAATAAAGACAGGGCAGTAGATCGATACCCATATCATGAACATTGAACAAAATAAATATTCTTTTGATGAACTGGATGAAGTTTAAAAAAGTAAATGATTGTTTAGTTTAGTTTAGCTTTTTATTGTCACGTGTACCGAGGTACAGTGAAAAGCCATTTTGTGGTGTGCTATCCTGTCAGTGAAAAGACTACACATGATTACAACCAAGCCATCCACAAATACAAGATAGGGGGGAAATGGGATTGGAAATGGGAACTTGGAATTTATGAACCGAAAGCTATGGGACACAAGAGAAATCCAAAGATGGGATCTTGAGTAAAACATAACTGAGTAAGCAATCAATTAGCCTTCTCCTTGTGAACCCACCACAGTGTGATATTGCTTGGTTTCTGCAAGATAGACACAACAAGCTGGAGTAACTCAGCGGGACAGGCAGCATCTCTGAAAATAAGGAGTGGGTGATGTTTCAGGTCGAGACCCTTCTTCAGACTGGTTAAGGATAAGGAAAACAAGAGATATAGATGATGATTTAGAAAGATAAAGAACAATGATTGAAAGATATGCAAAAAAGTAATGGTGATAAAGGGAACAGTCCATTGTTAGCTGTTTGTTGGGTGAAAACGAGAAGTTAGTGCGACTTGGGTGGGGGAGGGACCAAGAGAGAGGGAATGCCACCATCTACTGCCACTTTGCATGTCAATGACAACTGTTTATTTCAATAACTCTTCAACCAACACTCTGGACTAATCAAATCCAATTGCCCTACACCAATTTACCTGCATAATGACAAAAGAATTCCCATTGGATTGATTCCACTGATTTGCTTTCAAGTGGTTATATGAGCTTGTTTATTGTTGTTGCCCAGGGAAGAGATGGAGATGGAGATGTAGTGAATGATAGATAGTCCTTGGTAATGATCGCCCATTACTGTCACTAGATTCAAGTTACAGAATCGCTGTCACTAGATTCAAGTTTTCTCCAGCTTCTAATAGTCTTTATGAAATGTCACTTTGCTACGTGTAATAATACAGACATACATTTGCCTTCATTTGAAAATGATTATCTTTCAAACTACCTACTCCCATATATATGGACATATATATATAAATGTAAAATTCTTCAAACCTGGCTTACATCTACTTTTTTGATATCTGGCCTTTGTTCCAACCATCTGCCTACCAACCCCCCCTCCCCGTGTTGACCTATTACCTGCCTGCATCCCCTCTTTTCCAGCTTTCTTCTCCCACCTTACAATCAGACTAAAGGGGTGGAAGATTGCAACCTTCACGTGGTCTGCTTTTGTTTCGACTAATGCAATCAACTCGACGTGCACAAACGGAAGATCAAATAGAACAAGTTGTCCAACAACCTTAAGCTGTGCACGCCACACGAAAGCAGAAAATCAGACTAAAGATGGGTCCCGACCCGAAACTCCACACATCCATATTCTCCAGAGTCACTACCAATCCTGCTGAGTTACTCCAGCATTTTAAGGCCTTTTGTGTAATAACCATCTTCCACAGTTCTGTGGTTCTACTTTGCCAATGTATCAATGCATATGCGTGTAGCCATTGTTGGAACAAAGTCAAGCTGATTAGTAGTATCATTCCATCTGCAGGAGTAGGCCATTTGACCCTTCGAGCCAGCACCACCATTCAATGTGATCATGGCTGATCATTCCCAATCAGTACCCTGTTCCTGCCTTTTCCCCATATCACCTGACTCCCCTATCTTTAATAGCCCTATCTAGCTCTCTCTTGAAAGTATCCAGAGAACCTTCCTCCACCGCCCTCTGAGGCAGAGAATTCCACAGACTCACCACTCTCTGTGAGAAAAAGTGTTTCCTTGTCTCCGTTCTAAATGGCTTACTCCTTATTCTTAAAGGAGTAAGAATAAGGAGTAAGTTCTGCGGCCCCTGGTTCTGGACTCCCCCAACATCGGGAACATGTTTCCTGCCTCTACCGTTTCCAAACCCTTAACAATCTTATATGTTTCAATGAGAACCCTCTCATCCTTCTAATCTCCAGAGTGTACAAGCCCAGCCGCACCATTCTCTCAGCATATGAAAGTCTCACCGTTGTAAATTAACCTTGTAAACCTACGCTGCACTCCCTCAATATCAAGAATGGCCTTCCTCAAGTAAGGGGACAAAAACTGCACACAATACTCCAGGTGTGGCTCTCTAGGGCTCTGTACAACTGCAGAAGGACCTCTTTGCTCCTATATTCAATTCCTTTTGTTATAAAGGCCAACATGCCATTCACTTTCTTCACTGCCTGCTGTACCTGCATGCTTACTTTCATAGACTGATGTACAAGGACCCCCAGATCCCATTGTACTTCCTAAGTTGACGCCATTTAGATAGTAATTTTTGCTACCAAAGTAGATAACCTCACATTTATCCGCATTAAACTTCATCTGCCATGCATCTGCCCACACACCCAACCTGTCCAAGTCACCCTGCATTCTCAGAGCATCCTCCTCACAGTTCACACTGCCACCCAGCTTTGTGTCATCTGCAAATTTGCTAATGTTACTTTGAATCCCTTCATCCAAATCATTGATGTATATTGTAAATAGCTGCGGACCCAGCACCGAGCCTTGCGGTACCCCACTAGTCACTGCCTGCCATTCTGAAAGGGACCCGTTAATTCCTACTCTTTGTTTGCTGTCTGACAACCACTTCTCTATCCATGTCAGCACTACCCCCAATACCATGTACCCACATTTTGCCCATTAATCTCCTATGTGGGACCTTATCAAATGGTTTCTGAAAGTCTAGGTACACTACATCCACTGGCTCTCCCTTGTCCATTTTCCTAGCCACATGTTCAAAAAATTCCAGTGGATTAGTCAAGCATGATTTCCCCTTCGTAAATCCATGCTGACTCCGACCGATCCTGTTACTGCTATCCAAATGTTCGGCTATTTCATCTTTTATAATTGACTCCAGCATCTTCCCCACCCCCGATGTCAGGCTAACTGGTTTATAATTCCTTTTTCTCTCTCCCACCTTTCTTAAAAAGGTGGATAACATTAGCTGCCCTCCAATCCACATGAACTGATCCTGAGTCTATAGAACATTGGAAAATTATCACCAATGCAGCCACGATTTCTAGAGCAACTTCCTTAAGTACCCTGAGACGTACAGTTATGTATTGGGTTCGGTAAAATTGTAAATTGCCCTTAGTGTGTAGGATGGTGTTAATGTATGGGTGATGGCTGGTTGGTACTGACTCTGTGGGCTGAAGGGCCTGTATTTCTAAATGACAGAAGTAGAGGACCAGAGGGATCAGAAGATGTCTTAATCGCACAAGCCCAGTTGAACCTTGAGTGGATTGGGTTGAAGCTCTAGGTTTATGTTCCTGCTTCCTGATTTTAATCTTTATTCAATACGCGTGCTCAAGCTGGAGCCGCTCCCACCACACCAAATTGGTTGACACAGCCCTCAACGACACCTGCTGCATTATCACGGGATGCATAAAGACAACGCCAGTCCCGTGCTTCTACGCCCTAGCTGGTATTGCCCCCCCCCCCCCCCCCCATATCAGACGATCCATCGTCACCCAAGACGAGCGGAGAGCACAGGAGATCGATACCTGCACGGACACACAGCACCTCCACCCCGACTGAAATCCAGAGCCAATTTCTTGCAGACAGTCCCACCTCTCCAGACAACCAAAGAAACAGCAAGGACCAACATCTGGAAAAACGAATGGAACCAGCTCAACACACGAGCCCACGACTGGATGGAGAGAGGAATCACTCCGATTGAATGCCTCGCCAGCGGGAACGACCTCCCATGGCCAACCTGGAAGACCCTCAACAGATTACTAGTGGGGCAGGGGAGGTGCAAAGCACTTATAAAAGCATGGAACTACCAGGCAGAAAACCCATGCAGCTGTGGAGCAGTACAGACAATGTCCCACCTACTGGAGTTTGACGACGCCCCCCAGTGCAGCCCCCAGGACCTGGCTGAACCGACCCGACCAGCTGTGACCTGCGCCAGACACTAGCAGAACGACATCTGAGATTGCAACTGACTCGAAGAAGAAGAAGATCTTTATTCAAGAGTGACATTGGGTTGTGCTTGAAACCATTGTTCCATTCCAATCAGACAGAGTCCAAAATTACTCACAAGTCATTCTGTACAGCCCAGGTGTATAATAATCTTCAGCGATCAAGAATGTTAATTGGCTAAAGAAGGAGAATGGAGGTACGATACCCCAGTGGCTAAATTATGGCAATTGTTTTTTAGGCAACTGCCAGCGACTGTCATAATCGTAGCAGGTCGCTGAATAATCGGTGACAACCTACGTCATCCTGGCTTCAACCAACGACAGCACCGACGTCAGGAGAAGTCAAGCTACGCTCATTGACGTCAAACTCACTGTCGCCGAAAAATGTTCAACATATTGAAAATTTAACGACGACCAGAAAGACGCTCTGACTTTTTGCGCGACTGAGGAGACGACTCCCAGCAACCACCGGCGAACATGTGGCGACAAACTAGTCGCGTGTAGTTACCCAAAAAATCCACTAAGTGGGGCAGATCCATTAGAGCACTGGCAGCCGGATTTCCCCCATCAAACAATGAGTTCAAATCCCACCACTGCAATAAGGGCACTTGTATTCAAATAATGAACTAAATTTTAAGCTGAAATGTCAGTGGTGATAACCTTGAGCCCACTAAAAAGACAAAAAAAAAACCCCATCTTGTTCATTAATATCCTTCAGGGAATCTGTAGCCTTTCTGGTTAAAAATGACTCCAGGCTCAACAACACAATTTATTATTCTGAGCTGCCTCCTGAGTTCAGGGGCAATTTGGGACGGATGATAAATCCTGGCATTATCAATGATGTTCACATCTTGCGAATGAATATAAAAGAACAGAAAGGCCCATTTTAAAGAACTGTTCCCAGATCCCTGTCCACAGACAATGAACGGCAACTCTTGGTGGAAAAGGAGATTTTATTCCCATTAAAGGATTTCTCCTCCGGGAAGAGTTTAACTCAGCTGCTGATAGGATGCGATAATGCACAAGTTGTACCTAATGGATTTAAAAAAAAATATCCACCTATGGCATGAGGGAATCTAGCAAAGGCCATTTCATTAAAATATAATCATTATAGAGGCACTTTAAAGGATGGAACAAAGAATTCCAGAGTTAGACAGCAGGGTTTAGTTTTAGTTTAGAGATACGGATCGGCCCATCGAGTCTGTGCCGATCAGAGAACGCCGCACATTAACACCACCCTACACACACTAGGGAGAATTGTACAATTTTACCAAGCCAATTAACCTGCATACCTGTACGTCTTTGGAGTGTGGGAGGGAACCGAAGATCTTGTAGAAAACCCACTCATGTCATGGGGAGAACGTACAATCTCTGTACAGGCAGCACCCATATCCAGGATCAAACCTTGTCTCTGGTGCTGTAGGGCAGTAGCTCTACTGCTGTGCCACTGTGCCACTGTGGAAATAATCTTCCAGATTGCCTATACTGGTTGTCAGCCTGGTTCAATGGAGAACATGGTTGTGTGTGATGGTTCATGGAATTGTATCTGAACCATCACACCTGAACCATCACGTCAGAAACCTGAGCCCATTAATCCAGCAGTTCTCCCAGACCAACACCTTTGACCACAAGTCCATCGGTCAGTGCTCAGCACGGAACGTCCTGCAGGGAAATGACTCCATGGATCTTGTGGCATGTTGCCAGAGCAGTCTGCCCAGCTTGTCTGGCTGAATGCCTCATCGCTAGAACTTACCAACAAGCACCAAGACCTGGCTTGGCTGGCGGTGAGGGGAGCCCTCCCAGTCATATCCTTCCGGCACCATTGGAACCGCACTACTAGCGCACGCTGCCCTCAGGACAGCTGCTATGGAGAGGAGACGGTTGCCCAACACTTTGCAGAGTGGGGATTTGCAAAGAGAGTGTGGAGAGGTTTGCAGGGGTCCCTGTCACGATTTGCTCTGAACAGCTCCGTCACGGAGGACTCTGTGATTTACGGTCTGTTTCCAGGGACACATTCATTGACTGGCATCGAGTGCTGCTGGAAGGTCATCAACTCGGTGAAAGATGCTCTTTGCTCTGCTCGAGCTTTGTTGACCTCCCGGCGGAGCAGGATGTTCATCGGGGAGTGTTGCCGACTGGCCCGCTGCAGTCTGCAGGAGTATGTGCTGAAGTACGCACTGAAGCTCGGTGCAGCCAACGCCGAGGCTCTGTGGGGATAGGACCACAGTCCTTCCACTGCTGGACATGGGGGGCAGGGTGTGGTAAATAAGGGAAGGGCTTCCACGCCAGTGGGCCACATGATTGGCAAGGGTGGGGGAGAAATTTGTGAAATTTGGGTAATGCATATAAACAATATTAAATGTTTGTGTAGCATCTGAGAATGTCAGATGAATTTTTTGCACGGTTCCTGTATTGTTTACATTTATTACTTGAATAAAGTCTATTTTGAAATTTAAAAAAAGTATACCACAGAACAGTACTGAGAGAGCGTTGCACTGTTCCGTTGAGCTCTCTGCTGTTTGATGTAAAATATAACATTAAAAATCTGTGGGGAAACAAAATAATTTGTTTCAGATTTTTATATATATACTAGACTAAGTGGGACCCGTTGGGTCCCATGTTCACATGGGAGGGCTGGTCCCCGAACACAATATTCCACCTCTCCACCAATTCCAATATTGGTGGCCGGGGGGGGGGGGGGGTTCTGGAATGCTAGTATGGTTGTTGTGGGCTGAAGGGACAGGTTTCCAGAGGGATAGTATGGACATTGTGGGCCGAATGGATTCTTGGGGTGGCGGCTCCATTTCAAGCAAGGTGCAAGACCACCAAATTCAAGTGCAGTTTCTTACCACTTCAAGCAGGGTGCAGGGTCAAAATCAAGTGTAGTTTCACACCATTTCAAGCAGGGTGCAAGGAGACTAAAGACAGCAAGTCGTAACATCTCCCTCCTCCATCTTGCAGTTACTGAGCCACGCCCACACTTCTGTGTTTTATAGCCCCTCCCCATCCCACCAAAAGGGGCGTGGCCTTCATGGCGTGATTGACATGAGAGCGAACCTCAACTTTTTTTAAAACACTAATAACTCTTTTATTTTTCATCAATGGGAAAAATCCTCAGCACCTGATGAGCTGAGGGGGACTCGGAGTAAGATGGCCAAAGATCACAAACATACGCAGTAGCGTTTTTTCTAAAATCAATATTTAGCGCAAATAGGAAGTGGTCAAGATTAGACTTTTAATTATACAGAAGGCAAGCAACTTTAATTAGGCAAGGCAACTTTAATTAGGCAAGGCAACCTTAATTAGGCAAGGCAACTTTAATTAGGCAACACAGCTTTAGCATTTCCAAACCTTAGGCAACACAGCTTTAGCATTTCCAAACCAAAGGCAACACAGCTTTAGCATTTCCAAACTATATTTTCAAACCATATTCAGGGCACAGACAGGTCAGTAAAACCACTCACAATTCAGTAGAAATGTGTTCAGTGTTATTCACAGCTCAGACTGAAAGACGTGACCCTCTCGTCCCCCATCTTGCAGGGACTAACTGAAGCATTCAACACTTCCGGGTTTTATAGTTCCTCCAGAAGGGGTGTGCCCTTCTGGAGAGATAATCTCAACATTTTTTAAACACTAATAACTCTTATTTTTCATTGATGGGAAAAATCCTCTTGTCCTGCGCAGCGGAGGGGGACTGAGTAAGATGACCAAAAATCACAGCCTTAAGTTGCAGCATTTTTTCTAAAATCAGTATACAGAACACCAGGAAGTGGTCAAGATCAGATTTTTAGTAATATAGATTTATTGCTCCTCAGTATCATGGAAACAGACAATGTGGACCTTATCATCGAGATATTTGTGGGTGCTTCCTATGTACAAATTTGTTGTCATTTTTCCTACATTTTGGAACCAGTTCATTTGGCATGGAATATTTGGGACTACACAAAAGGGAGTTCATTAATGTCTAGTTCTAATGGATTAGTCATCAACTTGAAGTAGTAATTCTTTTTCCTTTTTCTCGTGGTACATGTTGTGTCTGATCTACTTGTTGGTTTTCAAGATTTGCAGGGCTTTAATGAAATTACAGATGCCTTGCAGTAGCATCCTGTTCGTATAAGGAGGAATTACATACTGATGCAAAAAATGCTCAGAATCATGTAGAAACAAGGAACTGCAGATGTTGGTTAATACACAAAAGAACACAAAGTGCTGGAGTAACTCAGTGGGTCAGACAGCATCTCTGCAGAACATGGATAGGTGACATTTTGGGTTGAGACCCTTCTTCAATTCTTTTATCAATGGTCAATGGTGCAAAGTCACAGTGAATATTTTTATTTCATACAGTTCAGTGAAGCATCGCCATGCCTAAGCATAATCCCCAGTTAGCAAAGTGTATAGAAATAGTCCAATGTGCCTGCAAGCAAGAGGTGCCAGGTTTTGGCCCCATTTTCAAAGTCCAGTCCCTGTTCTAGTTCTTACGAGCGATGCCCGGTCCAGGCGAGCCCCAGGCTGCCACAAGGATATGTACATCGACCAGTGACCCGGCATAGTGGGGTGCAAGAGGGTGGGGAGGAGCAGCGGGGAGGAGGGGTAGTGGAGTAGAGTGGACAGGGAGAGGAGGGTGGGTGGAGAGCAGGGGGGGGGGGAGATGGGCGTGGAAGGGGGGATGGGAGCGGAGTGGGGGAGGGGATTGCGCCGTGCGGAGGGGGTGGGGAGGAGGAGCACCGAGCGGGGTTGTGGAGTAGAGGGGACAGGGAGAGGAGGGTGGGTGGGGAGCGGAGGGGGGGAGATGTGCGCGGAGGGGTGGTGGGATCAGAGTGAGGGAGGGGGGATGGGGAGTGGAGGGGCAGTGAAGAGCGGAACTGGATGAGCAGTTTATGCCCCTAATCATGGAACATCCGCTCTCAAGTTAAACATATCTATACCATTCATCACCCACATTGCGGTTTTATCTGCTGCCTGGGTGACGAGGACTAATTTATATAAAATAATGAATGTAAAATAGTAATCTAGCTTTACCCCTGAGTGCAAACAATTCCTAGAAAGATACGCTGCTCTGAAATTACATGGTATGGTTAGTAATTATATGTTTGTAGAACGTTCTTGCTACTGCTATGATAACAGGGGTCTTAGCTCCTTCACAGAAACCACCACTGTTAAGTGTGGTAGAAAAAATATTTAGCAAAAGCATAGTTCCTTCCAATTATGGGCGGCACGGTGGTGCAGCGGTACAGTTGCTGCCTTAAGGGCCTGTCCTACAAGCATGCAACTCCATGCGATGAGCGCGACCTAACATGGTCGCTTGAGCCGTCCGGCGTCGCGGGGCCGGTCCCACTTCGATCGCCGGAACCGTGCGGAATTGTGCGGAGTTCGGCCCGACATCGCGCGGGGTTCCGAAAAACTAATTATGTTCAAAACTTCCGCGCGGCAACGGCTTGTCGGCTCGCAGTCGCCTCGACGCATGACACACCGCCTCGACATCGTGCCTCCGTGAACCTATCTGTAGGTGCCTCCGTGACGCTCTATGTGTGTGGCTCCGTGACCCTCTGTGTGTGTGCCTCTGTGCCCCTCTCTGTGTGCCCCACTCTGTCCTGGTGTACTTACCTTAAGACTTCGCTCCAAGTTCGCCTCACTTTGCACCGTGTTGCGCCACAAACCCGGCCTCTGCGCGGCCCTCGCTGCCGGTTTGGTCGCGCTTGCCGCATGCAGGCGCATGCTGGTGGGAACGGCCCTGTACAAGGGATCACCCGACCTCCGCGCGGCCCCCGCTTCTAGTTTGATCGCGCTCATCGCATGGAGTCGGATGCTGGTAGGACAGGCCCTTTACAGTGGCAGAGACACGGGCTTGATCCTGACTACGGGTGCTGTTTGTACGTTCTCCCCGTGAACTGCATGGGTTTTCTTCGGGTGCTCCGGTTTTCTCCCACATGCCAAAAATGTACAGGTTGCCTGGTAAAATTGTAAATTGTCCATAGTGTGTGTAGGATAGTGTTAATGTGTGGGGGTCACTTGTTGGCGTGGATTCTGTGAGCTGATGGGCCTGTTTCCACACTGTATCCCTAAACTAAACTAAACTAATGTGGGAGGAAACCAGAGCATCCAAAGGAAACCCATGTGATCACAGGAAGAATGCACAAACTTCACACAGACAGCATCGGAGATAATGTATTTAAGAGAGAGTTAGATGTAGCTCTTAAAGCTAACAGAATCAATGATTATGGGGAGAAAACAGGAACAGGGTACTGACCTTGAATGATCATCCATGATCATATTGAATGGTGGTGCTGGCTTGAAGGACTGAATGGCCTACTCCTGCACCTATTTTCTATGTCTCTATGTTTCTATGTAAGGATAAATCCTGGATCTCGGTTGCTCTGAGGCAGCAGCTCTACTAGCTGCACCAATGTGCTATCCTTTCGATGGAATAATTATTCATCTGCCAACAGGTTCCTAGAAGCATCTGACAGGGAATGCCATGTTATTCAGCCTTCTATAACTCCTACTAGCTGTAGACGAGCAGCAACCTGCAGGTGACAAATGTAAGCAGTGGGAAGGATAGTGTAAATCTCGTCATTCAGTTGTGCTAACTGAATAGAAGGCCTATGAAGAAAGAAGATGTTCTCAAAATTAATCTTTCACTGCTTTAATCAATTGAGATTATTCTCTTTTCCTTTTGATTGTGAAGCATGAGACTTCACAATGGTTCAGTTGGTAGAGCTGCTGCCTCACAGCGCCAGAGACCCAAGTTCGAACCTGACCTCAGGTGCTGCCTAAGGGTTGAGTTTGAACATTTTCCCTGTGACCGCGTCAAAAGGTAATTAGGAATAGGAGTAGAATTAGGCCATTCGGCCCATCGTCTACTCCGCCATTCAATCATGGCTGGGGGACCACTGATAACAGAGGGACCCTGTGGGGGGGGGGGTCACTGAGAAGAAAGAAGGACCAGGCGGGTGGGGGGGGTGGAGACACCGAGCCAAAGAGGGACCGTGCCTGGTTCGCCGCAGCGAGAAGATGAGACTGTACTAAGAACCTTTGAAGCTTTGTTGCAGCCATATACTGCCTAGGTGATGTCAACAGTATGATTTTACTGGGTTGGGGGTAGAATTAGGCCATTCGGCCCATCAAGTCTACTCCACCATTCAATTATGGCTGATCTATCTCTCCCTCCTAACCTCATTCTCCTGCTTTCTCCCCATAGCTTCTGACACCTGTACAAAATCAAAAATCAAGAATTTATTCTTATAGAAACGTATAAAATTATAAAAAGGACTGGACAAGCTAGATGCAGGAAAAATGTTCCCAATGTTGGGCGAGTCCAGAACCAGGGGCCACAGCCTAAGAATAAACGGGAGGCCATTTAAAACTGAGATGAGAAAAACCTTTTTCACCCAGAGAATTGTGAATTTGGGGAATTCTCTGCCACAGAAGGCAGTAGAGGCCAATTCACTGGATGAATTTAAAATAGAGTTAGATAGAGCTCTAGGGGTTAGCACAATCAAGGGATATAGGGAGAAGGCAGGCACAGTTTACTGATTGTGGATGATCAGCCATGATCACAATGTAGTGCTTGAAGGGCCAAATGGCCTCCTCCTGCACCTATTTTCTATGTTTTTATGTTACTCCTTCGAATAAGTTCCAAAAAGCCAGTTAGGGCCTGATTCGGCAAGGACATTTTCACCTTTGTTCTTTGTTTTGGCATTGAATGCCATTTCCTGAATGCTCTTGGGAAGATGGCGTTGGGCTGTCTTCCTGAAGTGCTGCTGTTCCACTGTTGAAGGTACTGCCAGTGTTGTTGAGCAGGGAGCTCAATGACTTCGACTCAGTGACAATACAATACCATACAATACTGTTAATTGAATTTGAACAAGAGACAAGAGAGGAATGCCAAAATATATACAAGTCGGAGTTCCTTGGAGTGAAAATTGCAGGTGGTGGTGATGTCATCTGCCTGCTGCACTTCCAGGCACAAGATGTTGTGTGCTTGGGAGATACTCGCAGGGTAGCTTTAGAGTCCGTGGATGTAGCCCAGACCATAACGCCAACCAACTTCCCTTCCATGGACTCCATCTACACTTCACGGTGCCTCAGCAAGGCCACCAGCATAAACAAAGCATAAACAAGGTCCAATCTAACCGCAGTCACTTCATGTTTGCCACTATCCCATCGGACAAGAGGTAGGGAAGTATGAAAATGCACACCTCCAGATTCAGGGACAGTTTCTTCCCAAGTGTTATCAGGCAACTGAACTGTCCTCTGACCAGCTAGAGAGTGGTCCTGACCTCCCATCTACCTCATTGGAGACCTTCAAACTATTTTAAATTGGACTTTACCTTGCACTAAACATTATACCCTTTATGCTGTAACTGTACATTGTGGATGGCTTGATTGTAATCATATACAGTGCATTCAGAAAGTATTCAGACCCCTTCACGTTTTCCACATTTCGTTATATTACAGCCTTATTTTAACATGGATTACATTGTTTTGCAAACATTTTTAAAGGCCTGTTTTTGCTTTTTTTCTTATGGGGTATTGTGTGTAGATTGATGATTAAAACATTTTTTTTTAATCCATTTAGAATAAGGCTGTAACGTAACAAAATGTGGAAAAGGGAAGGGGTCTGAATACTTTCTGAATGCACTGTATAGTATTTTTGCTGACTGGATAGCACCAACGAAAAGCTTTTCACTGCACCTCAGTACACGTGACAATAATAAGCTTAACTAAATTAACCTAAAACTAAGAGTAACTATAATAGAAATGGTATGGCACAGGAGGAGACCGTTCAGCGTATTGAGTCGAATTGTCGTCCCAAGAAGAGCAATCTTGTTCATGTCCTTCCTTACATTCTTTCCAACTCAATGTGTCAACACACACACTGCTGCCATGTTGTGGCAGTAACGAGAGCAGTGAATGCTTGAGGTGAAGGGTTGGAAGCAAGATGTTTTATCCTGGATGTTTTTGAATCTTTCCAGTATCCATCCAGGATACCATAGAGTGCAGTCACTGTCCTGCTGTGTACTTTGGAGGTTGTGGAAAGACTTAGGGGATGGTGTCAAGGATTGAGTCAATAGCTACGACCGGAAAGCTTCATGAAATGGAGAACGCAGAAACCAGACACTGATTTTGATCGTAAATATCACTCTGCTTGAGATAAGAATTACACAGCAGCCCATAAGGTGACCAAAAAGTCCAATTAGACCCGTGTTGGAGAAATATTAGAAGGATGAGAGGGCTCCTCATTGAAATTTACCAAATAGTGAAAGGCCTGCTGAGAGTGGATGTGGAGAGGATGCTTCCACTCGTGGGAGAGTCTAGGACCAGAGGCCATAGGCTCAGAAAAAAAGGACGTACCTTTAGAACAGAGGTGAGGAAGAATTTCTTCAGCCAGAGGGTGGTGAATCTGTGGAATTCATTGCCACAGCCAGCTGTGGAAGCCAAAAAAATTGATATTTTTAAGGTGGCAATTGAGAGATTCTTGATTAGCACGAGTGTCAGGCGTTATGGGGAGAAGGCAGGAGAATGGCGTTGAGAGGGAGAGATAGATCAGCCATGATTGAATGGCAGAGTAGACTTGATGGGCCGAATGGCCTATTCTGGTCCTCCAACTTATGAGCATGAACATATAGCTCTTAGTAAAGTTTTAGCTGGTGGGTTGCGGTAAAGTGTGGTGATTTATTGTCACTTAAATCCCCGCATCACTTTTGTCTTGCAACCTTGGTCAGGAATCAGACCAGATAAATGTTAAGGGTTTTTTAACTTTTAAATTTTTCCTTATACTCTGTGTCTTTACGTCATCCAGACTATTTGGCATTGCTGGATGCAAAGATTATTCCATCTCAGGTTAGCAAAGCCCTGAAGGCAGTAATGAAAGGTGAAGTTCTAATATTAGCACCACCAGTTCTTAATGTACAGACTCACCTTATTCGAAACACTTTTCAGAATAAACTACTCTGGATTTGCAGGTTCCACTAAAAAAAAGGACAGATTGTATGGAATCGACACTTTGACTTATTTTATACACGGCCAGTGCCAACATATCATAGGGATACAATCTACCCAGCCAAATGTTTGGTAACTGGCTGCATTTGAAACCACCAGATTGATATAATTAATTTTTTGTATTCATTCATCTTTCAGCATTTTACTGGCAAAGCCAGCATTTAATGTCCGTCCCGTGTTGCCCTTCATCTGAATGGCTTGAGAGCCTTTGAGTGGCTTGCAACGCAGCGATATAAACATTGAATGCTCCAATTTTAAGAAACTTCATCTTACGCTGCCCTCTTCCCTCCCTCCTTGTCCCCTTCCTCCACCCTGGTCATTTTGCCAGTTCGACAGGGAATCAAGGGATATGGAGAGAAAGCAGGAATGGGGTACTGATTCTGGATGATCAGCCATGATCATATTGAATGGCGGTGCTGGCTCGTAGGGCCGATTGGTCTACTCCTGCACCTATTTTCTGCGTTTCTATGTTTCCACATTGTTTCTCTTGACATCACAACTTTTCTAGCCAACAATGGACCTGCCAGGCCTGAGGTAATTTATGGTTGGCCTTGATTGATTCTGGCCATTTCTCCCCTCAGCTCTTCACCTCCCCTCCCCACTACCCCATACTTTCAGGCTGAAGAAGGGTCCTGGACCGAAACGTCACCCATCCTTTTTCACCAGAGATGCTGCCTGATCAGTTGAGTTACTCCAGCACTTTGTGTCTATCTTGGGCTTGATAGATCATCAGAGAGGCACCACAAGGAGATGGACCGGGTCCCATAAAAACAACTAGATAAAGATGGTTAATTTTCGCCCCTGAGGACATCAGTGAAGGGGATGGGTTTTTACATCAACCAGTATCTTTTCACAGGTGCTGTGATGGAATTTGAACATGGGTTTACTGGACAGTTAGTCCTTGTGGATGGATTAATAGTCAGGTAATTTGACCACTTGCTTAGTCTACCGAGCACATGAATTATTTAAAGTGAATGTCATGGAGGATGGAGGGAAGGGGGAGGTCATCCACAAGGAAATTGAGCAAACTTATGAACAGAAGAATGCAGTTAAGCAGTCAGTAGTTTTGGGCCCCATATCTGAGGAAAGATGTGCTGGCGCTGGAGAGAGTCCACAGGAGGTTTACGAGAATTATCCCATGAATGATTGGGTTAACATATGGTGAGTGTTTGATGGCACTGTGCCTTTATGCGCTGGTGTTTCGAAGCTTGAAGGGGGACCTCATTAAAACTTACCAAACAGTGAAAGACCTAGATAGAATTGATGTGGAGATGAAGTTTTCACTAGTGGGAGAGTCTAGGACCAGAGGCCATAGCCTCAATAAAAGGACGTACTTTTAGAAAGGGATTGAAGAGGAATTTCTTTAGGCAGAGGGTGTGGAATTCCTTGCCATAGAAGGCTGTGGAGGCCAAGTCATTGAGTATTTTTAAGGCGGGGATTGATAAATTCTTGATTAGTTTGGATGTCAGGGGTTGTGGTGAGAAGGCAGGAGAATGGGGTTGAGAGGGAAAGATAGATTGGCCATGAGTGAATGACGAAGTTGGTCTTGATGAACCAAATGGTCTAATTCTGCTCCTATAACTTATCAACTTATGAACTTAATGTAGAAGGGAGGAAGGGTGGTTGACCCTAACCCCCGGCGTGTGCAAGCTGGGCTGACCTGCCTGTTTACAGCTGGACCTTGCACACAACCTTATGAACCTGGTTGCTGAATCGATGTAAATGTCATCTACTATGATGGGCTCATTTTGCCTCACAACAGGCTAAGCAGGCCAAAGTATTTATTTGCTTTTGATATTTCAAACATTGCTTTGTAATGATGTCTCTACCATCGTGAAACAAGTTATAAATGCCAGATAATTGCATTAATTCATGCACTCTTCAGACAGAATCACAAAATTACATAATTCATAAGGAATACTAAACACTCCAATTATATTTTTCTGCTAATGATGAATAAATTATAGAATGCATTGCCCTTCATAACACAATGGTTTCTGATGCATCCATAATGTGACATGGCATTTGGCACTACATCACGTCAACAGTTTTACAATAGCTGAAACTAAATTACATGGAGCGAGTGAGCTATTTCAGCCAACTTGGCAATACCTGTGTTTACATTCTTAGTTTTGTTCTAGTTTAGTGATACAGCACGGAAACAGGCCCTTCGGCCCTCCGAGTCCTGGCCGACCAGCGATCCCCATACACTAGCACTATCCTACTCGCATAGTACAATTTATAATTTTTGCTGAAGCCAATTAACATAGAAACCTGCTCGTCTTTGGAATGTGGGAGGAAACCGAAGCTCCTGGAGAAAATCCACGCGGTCACGACGAGAACGTACAAAACTCCGTACAGACAGCAGCGGTGGTCAGGATCGAACCAGGGTCTCTGTTGTGAGATGGTACCTGATGGGATGGGCATCGGGTATTTTGAGGTGATGTGCTCCCTCAATCACTTCAGTCTGTTCCTAATGAATGAGTGCAAGTTTCCAAATTTCATTCTGATTTCTCCTTCTCCACCTTTGAGTTGTAAAGGGCCTGATATTCTTAGGAGTCCATTTCCTTTTTTTTAATGGCAAGAATCTTGAGAAAAACATAAAGTGCTGGATTCACTCAGCAGGTCAGATAGCATCACTGGAGGACATCGATAGGCAACATTTCAGGTCAGGACCTTTCTAAACATCACCAATCCATGTCCTCCAGAGATGCTGCCTGACCCGCTCAGTTACTCAAGCACTTTGTGTTTCGATAAACTCCATTGGCTATATTTTTTAATGGCACAAGTTAGGGTGGCACTGTGACACCCAAGCACATGAATGTGGGTAGCGTTGGCAGAGCAGCTGCTTCATAGTACCGGAGAGCCAAAGTTCAATCCTGATCTCGGGTGCTGTCTGTGTGGACTTTGTGTGTTCTCTCTGTGACAGCGTGAATCTGTTCAGGCTGCTCCCATGTCCTATCACACATCCCAAAGATGTGCGGGGATGGAGGCTAATTGGCCTCTGTAAATTGCTCCTAATGTGGAGAGAATGGATGAAAGAGTGAAATAAGTCAGAACTCGTCTGAACGGGTGATCGATGGTCAGGGTGGACTAAGTGGGCCGAAGGGCCTGTTTCAACACCTGAAACATGACTTGAAGTATTTTTGATATTGAGAGCCCACATCTTGTGTTTCTCCCCATCATTTGGACCTCTACATTCTAAGTTATACCCGGCCTCTTCATTAATCTCATCAAACGGTAACGCCACATCTATGCTGAAATTCATTTGCCTGTTACATCCCTATGCTGAGGTCAAGGAAAGAGCGTTCACGTCGCGGACCTGTTTTCACCAATCTTTCACCATTGTATGCAGATGCCGAGAAGTGTGTTCAGCTCTGGCTGAACAACTTCTAATGTTGTGTGCGGACTCGACAAGAAGAAGACCCCAATGTTGGAAGTTTAATAATATCTTCGTGCATTTGCTGAGGTCCCCCTCGCACCCTCACCCCCTCCTCACCCCTAATCTGTGTCACCTATAAATGTTAAAATTGCAGGATGTATTTTCATCGAAGGCTGAAGTTTCTGATCGAATTATACTTTATTGTCACATGTACTTGGTGCAGTGAAATTATTTGTTTTTGCAGCTACAAACAACTATGCAAAGGGGGCGTTGACAAAGTTGCAGAAGTTTTCAATATAGTCCCATTGGCCCCGCTTCCTTCTTGCCGCACCCTCTCTTCCTCCTCCCCCTCCCCCTCTCCCCCTTGCCAAGTCCATCTCGATGTGTCCCCCCCCCTCCCTTCCATGCCAAGTCCCACTTTGAAACTGAAACTGAAACGTGGTTTATGAAAATTATATGGATGGATCACAAGAGGTGTTGCTAAAAGATTAAAAAAAGAATTGACATCAGGATGCATTTAAGTAATTTATTGCACAGAGCAACCGGCCTGGTTGGTAGTTAAGTATATTGGTTCATGACAATGCTATCTATCAGTGTGATTAAATTGTGGCCAAGACCAAAGGCAGCCCTTGCCAAAGCAGCAACATTCACCGAATCCTGCTAACCGTGTTACAATGCAGCTCGCGTCAATTCTTCAAGGTTGTGGAACATGCCTCACTGGCCAGATCATTCAAAGGAAGCAGGAAGGGTAGCAGCCGGTAGAGCTGCTGCCTGCCAGCGCCGGAGATCTGGGTTTGATCCTGACCTCAGGAGCCAGCTATATATGTGGAGATTGCACATTCTCCCCGTGAACGCATTGGTTTCCTCCGGGTGCTCCGGATTCCTCCCAAAGACATACAGGTTTCTAGGTTAATTGGCCTCTATAAATTGTCCCTACTGGATGGGAAAGTTGGATAACATAGAACTGGTGTGCATGAATGATCGATGGTCGGTGTGGACTCGGTGGGCTGAAGGGCCTGTTTCCACACTTGTTTCCAAGTTAAAAAAAACTCCAAAAAAAGGAAAAGCAGCCCCAAAATTTTGATATGCAGAAATGGCTAATTCACATACAGACTGAAAGAAAGAGCGAGTTACCTAAAGTCAGAGAATTTGATAGAGTTTTGCAGGTCACGCCATGCCCAGATGGAGGATTAGTTCCTTAAGCTTGCATTGATATTAATTGTAACAGTGCAGGAAGCCACAGACAGTAAGGTCAGAGTGTGTAGGATAGTGAATTTTAATGTTCCCCATGAGTTGATCATGGGGAACAAGGATATGGCGGACCAATTGAATAACTACTTTGGTTCCGTCTTCACTAAGGAAGACATAAATAATCTGCCGGAAATAGCAGGGGACCGCAGGTCAAAGGAGTACTTGAGTGAAATCCAGGTTAGTCGGGAAGTGGTGTTGGGTAAATTGAATGGATTAAAGGCCGATAAATCCCCAGGGCCAGATAGGCTGCATCCCAGAGTACTTAAGGAAGTAGCTCCGGAAATAGTGGATGCATTAGTGATAATCTTTCAAAACTCTTTAGATTCTGGAGTAGTTCCTGAGGATTGGCGGGTAGCAAACGTAACCCCTCTTTTTAAGAAGGGGGGGAGAGAGAAAACGGGGAATTACAGACCAGTTAGTCTAACATCGGTAGTGGGGAAACTGCTAGAGTCAGTTATTAAAGATGGGATAGCAGCACATTTGGAAAGTGGTGAAATCATTGGACAAAGCCAGCATGGATTTACGAAAGGTAAATCATGTCTGACGAATCTTGTGGAATTTTTCGAGGATGTAACTAGTAGCGTGGATGGGGGAGAACCAGTGGATGTGGTGTATCTGGACTTCCAGAAGGCTTTCGACAAGGTCCCACATAAGCGATTAGTATATAAACTTAAAGCATATGGCATTGGGGGTTCAGTATTGATGTGGATAGAGAACTGGCTGGCAAACAGGAAGCAAAGAGTAGGAGTTAACGGGTCGTTTTCACAATGGCAGGCAGTGACTAGTGGGGTACCGCAAGGCTCAGTGCTGGGACCCCAGCTATTTACAATATACATAAATGATCTGGATGAGGGAATTGAAGGCAATATCTCCAAGTTTGCGGATGACACTAAGCTGGGGGGCAGTGTTGGCTGTGAGGAGGATGCTAGGAGAATGCAAGGTGACTTGGATAGGCTGGGTGAGTGGGCAAATGTTTGGCAGATGCAGTATAATGTGGATAAATGTGAGGTTATCCACTTTGGTGGCAAAAATAGGAAAACCGACTACTATCTAAATGGTGGCCGATTAGGAAAAGGGGAGATGCAGCGCGACCTGGGTGTCATGGTACACCAGTCATTGAAAGTAGGCATGCAGGTACAACAGGCAGTGAAGAAAGCCAATGGTATGTTAGCTTTCATAGCAAAAGGATTTGAGTATAGGAGCAGGGAGGTTCTACTTCAGTTGTATAGGGTCTTGGTGAGGCCACACCTGGAGTATTGCGTACAGTTCTGGTCTCCAAATCTGAGGAAGGACATTATTGCCATAGAGGGAGTGCAGCGAAGGTTCACCAGACTGATTCCTGGGATGTCAGGACTGTCTTATGAACAAAGACTGCATAGACTCGGTTTATACTCTCTAGAATTTAGGAGATTGAGAGGGGATCTTATAGAAACTTACAAGATTCTTAACGGGTTGGACAGGCTAGATGCAGGAAGATTGTTCCCGATGTTGGGGACGTCCAGGACAAGGGGTCACAGCTTAAGGATAAGGGGGAAATCCTTTAGGACCGAGATGAGAAGGAATTTTTTCACACAGAGAGTGGTGGGTCTCTGGAATTCTCTGCCACAGAGGGTAGTTGAGGCCAGTTCATTGGATATATTTAAGAGGGAGTTAGATGTGGCCCTTGTGGCTAAGGGGATCAGAGGGTATGGAGAGAAGGCAGGTACGGGATACTGAGTTGGATGATCAGCCATGATCATATTGAATGGCGGTGCAGGCTCGAAGGGCCGAATGGCCTATTCCTGCACCTAATTTCTATGTTTCTATGTTTCTATGTTTCTAATATATTTAACCAATATCTATCAGTGACAAAAGCAAAACACTGCAGGTGACAGAGATCTGAAGATTAAACAGGAAATGCCGAGCTTGTCCCACATGGTATAAAGAGAATGTGTAGCAAGGAACTGTAGATGCTGGTTTACACCGAAGATAGACCCAAAATACTGGAGTAACTCAGCGGGACAGGGAGCGTCTCTGATAAAGATCAGATAAAGGGAGGGGAGAGTTAGCCATTGTAACTTCAAATGAGATGTATTCATCAAAACAGGAATGTATTAACAGCTTGACAGCTCTGCACGTGCCTGTGAGAATCTTGGGGCCAGCAAGTCCTGAAATGATGGTTGTTCCTGATTTCAGTCCAGGATGATTTAGGTTTATTATTGTGGTCATGACCCTGAGCTAGATTTAATAGATTATATTGGGAAATAAAGCAAACTCAAATTCAGTTGAAGTTGATTAATTAGATGCAAATTGATATCTATCTATCTATCTATCTATCTATCTATCTATCTATCTATCTATCTATCTATCTATCTATCTATCTATCTATCTATCTATCTATCTATCTATCTATCTATCTATCTATCTATCTATCTATCTATCTATCTATCTATCTATCTATCTATCTATCTATCTATCTATCTATCTATCTATCTATCTATCCATCTATCCATCTATCTATCCATCTATCCATCCATCTATCCATCTATCTATCCATCTATCACAGTCTGAAGAAGGGTCTCGACCCGAAACGTCACCTATCTCCTTCGCTCCTTAGATGCTGCTGCACCCGCTGAGTTTCTCCAGCTTTTTGTGTATCTATCTATCTATCTATCTATCTATCTATCTATCTATCTATCTATCTATCTATCTATCTATCTATCTATCTATCTATCTATCTATCTATCTATCTATCTATCTATCTATCTATCTATCTATCTATCTATCTATCTATCTATCTATCTATCTATCTATCTATCTATCTATCTATCTATCCATCTATCCATCCATCTATCCATCTATCTATCCATCTATCCATCCATCTATCCATCTATCTATCCATCTATCACAGTCTGAAGAAGGGTCTCGACCCGAAACGTCACCTATCTCCTTCGCTCCTTAGATGCTGCTGCACCCGCTGAGTTTCTCCAGCTTTTTGTGTATCTATCTATCTATCTATCTATCTATCTATCTATCTATCTATCTATCTATCTATCTATCTATCTATCTATCTATCTATCTATCTATCTATCTATCTATCTATCTATCTATCTATCTATCTATCTATCTATCTGTCTATCTGTCTATCTATCTGTCTATCTATCTATCTATCTATCTGCCTGCCTCCTGTCTGTCTGTCTGTCTGTCTGTCTGTCTGTCTGTCTGTCTGTCTGTCTGTCTGTCTGTCTGTCTGTCTGTCTGTCTGTCTGTCTGTCTTTCTGTCTGTCTGTCTGTCTGTCTGTCTGTCTGTCTGTCTGTCTGTCTGTCTGTCTGTCTATATACCTTGTAGAGCTATACAATAGTAATTAGCACGGATTACTATCTGTAATCAATAGTTACAAACAATTATAACTATTTATTGATGGATGCATAATGTCTTGCATTTTCTGGTTATCATTATACATAGATCGCATATCCTGGTATATCTGTCAGTTGTCATGTTGAAAATACTCAGGGGTTTAAGCCCAAATTTCTGCGCTGAGAATCTCGAGCTGCAGTGTTGGACATTTTGATGTGGTTCAGGGAACTGTATTAATAAGGGATTAGTTTATACCAAAGATTGACACAAAATGGTGGAGAAGTTGGTCAGGCAACATACCTGGAGCACATTGATAGGCAACGTTTCGGGTCGAGACACCCTTCTTTAGACTGATTGCAGAGGGACCGGGAAAGAAAGTTGGAAAAGAGGAGGGGCAGCGCGGAGCATGGCAGGTAATGGGAGAACACAGGTGAGCGGGTTATCTGATAGTCAGATTGTTGGGCAAAGGGCTGGAGATGAGGAGACAGGTGTGAGCCAGAGAGGACAAAGAGTTATGAATTGTTAAGCTCAGGCTCGAAACGTTGCCAATCCATATTCTCCAGGGATGCTGCCCAACTTGCTGAGTTTCTCCAGCATTTCATGCCGTATCATTTCATATCATACCTTCGAAGATATTAAATTGATGCCTTTCCTACACTTGTGGAAAGCATTAAAAATACCACGATCTGTTCATATTTCATGCTCTGCCAGTGCTGCCAGGGTACAGTTGTCTTCCAGCTGATAGATATTCCAATGACAACTTGGTCCTTAACTCGGATCTGCAAAGTGATTTGAATCATAAACTGCAAGTCCTGCCATGAAATTGCTTTGACGAGCAACTAAACCATTATCCCTGACATCCACAATTATTCAAAATCCTATTAAAATGTTATCATACGATTAAGATTTAAATTGTTTAAGGTGAGAGGGGAAAGATTAAATAGAACCTGAGGGGCAACATTTTCACACACAGAGTGGTGCATTTTGGTATATATGGAAGGAGCTGCCAGAGGAGGTAGCTCAGGCAGGTATTATAACAGCACTTAAATGACATTTGGGCAGTAAACGGATAGGAAAGATTTATGACCGGGAACGCATAGGAATATAGAGACACAGTCTAAGGTTCCCAGTGGCTTGCTCAAGCATTCAGAGGCCAATATGTGTCTGCTGAGCTTGCACAAAACTTGATGGCATTTGCTGTTCTATATTTAATAGTTTCAGACAAAATACTGAGTGCTTTACTGGAAAGGAAGGGTGAGGGGAGTACTTTAAGGGATTAGGAATAGGTTTTAATGAATTAGCCTGTGTTTGATCGGTGAAATTGCTATGATGAGCAACTAAGTGGTCATCCCTGACAACCACAAATATTCAAAAATCTATTAAGATTTTATCATACGATTCTCTTATGACCCAGTTTGAAGAAGGGTCTCGACCCGAATTGTCACCCATTCCTTCTCTCCAGAGATGCTGCCTGTCCCGCTGAATTATTCCAGGATTTTGTGTCTATCTTGGATCAGTGAACCCAGTTTACCGCATACTTTCAGATTGCGATGTTCTGATGCCGTACAATTTTAAAGAACGTTTTAAAGAAGACCAGCATTCCTGCTGCATCGATATGCATTAGTTTGCGCGAGCGCACCTTGGCTGCATGTACGCATTGATATGCATTAGTTTGCCAGAGCTTCACCTTGGCTGTCGGTACACTCAACTCCAGCCTGCCCTGATTCATTCCACCCTCTCCCAGGAATTCCTGCAATCCTTTGCTTTTCAATGACATATCGAATGGAGGAAAGCAGAAATACTTAAACCTGCATTCTTCACATCAACAAAGGTAACTCTCACAAACAAACAAGAATGCGTTGTGCTTTTAAATGGGCTCTACTTACATTAAATGCTGTTTATTAAATTCTGATACATCTCAAAAAGTTTCCTTCTTCAAATAACATCCATTGAAGGATTCTACACGATCTTCCTCCACTTGCATCTAGGTTGGCTTGGAGATACAACATGAACACGGGCCCTTGATTCCACCCCAAACATTATCCCACTACGTCTATGTTACACCACTTTCTCATCCACTTGCTACAGAGGTCAATTAACTTACAAACATGTTTGGCTTTGCAGTGTGGGATGAAACTGGAGCACCTGGAGGAAACCCATGTGGTCACAAGGAGAACGTGCAAACTCCACACAGGCGGCACTGAAGGTCAGGATTGAACCCAGTTCTCTGGTGTTGTGAGATAGCAACTCCATCAGCTGCGCCACTGTGCCGCCATTTGTGCAATGCTTTTCATGTTCCTTTCAAGTTTGATCGCCACCAATGCTGGAGTGGACTCATTTGTAATATTGGAACTGCAGCAGGCATTTTGATCCCAAGGGGTCTCACACACACCACTGAGATTAACTAAATAAAATACCATAGATAGTGGACATTGCAAACAAAACTCAGAATGTTGCAATGTTCAGTGGGAAGGAGTTAGTGTTGCACAGTGGTGCAGGGGAGCACGGTGGCGCAGTGAAGTGTTGCTGCCTTACAGCGCCAGAGACCCGGGTTCGATCCTGACTATGGGTGCTGACATTCTCCCCATGACCCCGTATGTTTTCTCCTGGTGCTCCAGTTTCCTCCTACACTCCAAAGACATGCAGATTTATAGGATAATTAGCTTTGGTAAACATTGTAAATTCTCCCTAGTGTGTAGGTCAGTGCTAGTGTACAGGGTGGTTGCTGGTCAGTGTGGACTCGGTGGGCCAAAGGGCTCATTTCCACGCTGTATTTCTAGTCTAAAATCGAATGAGAGAGGAGCAGAGTTGTTTTGTACACGGCAAAATGATTCAATTGAGCCACAGATGCTGCCTTGCTGTCTAGTTATTTCCAGCAATTTTCTTTAAAATTTCCAACCAATATCCACACTCACAACTCACATTTCCCATTCCCTGAATTTATCTGTTCAGGATCACCTGAATGAGACCACCCTGGAACTAAGTGGCAAGACCCTCTCAAGCGCGGGTGCCAAGGGCAACCAAAATCAAGGCCCACCCATGAGACTTTACCGAAAACCTTTCACAAACTTCCCCAGCTTTGCTTTCAGGGGCGGCGCGGTGCGATGGCGCAGCAGTAGAGCGGATGCCTCACTGTGCCAGAGACACGAGATCGATCCTGACTCCAGGTGCCTTCTGTACGGAGTTTGTTCTGAGGACTGAGATGAGGAAAAACTTCTTCATCCAGAGAGTGTGAATCTGTGAAATTCTCTGCCACAGAAATCAGTAGAGGTCAATTCATTGAATGTTTTGAAAAGAGAATTAGATATAGCTCTTAGGGTGCACGGAATCAAGGGATATGTGGAGAAAGCAGGAACGGGGTACTGATTTTGGATGATCAGCCATGATCATATTGAATGGCTCAGCTCAAAGGACCGAATGGCCTACTCCTGCACCTATTTTCTATGGTTCTATGTTTCTACTTTCCCTGTGGCCACGTGGATTTCCTCTAGGTGTCCCGGTTTCCTCCCACATTTAAGACTGAGGTGAGAAAAAAAGTTTTCACCCAGAGAGTTGTGAATTTTTGAATGCCCTGCCACAGAGGGCAATGGAGGCCAAATCACTGGATGGACTTAAGAGAGAGTTAGATAGAGCTCTAGGGGCTAGTGGAATCAAGGGATATGTGGAGAAGGCAGGCATGGGTTATTGATTGGGAACGATCAGCCATGATCACAATGAATGGCGGTGCTGGCTCGAAGGGCCGAATGGCCTCCTCCTGCACCTATTTTCTATGTTTCTATGTTTCTATCCCCAAAGATGTTTGGGTTCATAGCTTAATTAGCCACTGTGAATTGTCCTTAGTGTGTAGGATGTGAAACTGGGATAACATAGAACTAG
This sequence comes from Raja brachyura, assembly GCA_963514005.1. The sequence goes on from OY740801.1 coordinate 34,077,026, forward strand.
TGTATGGGTGGTTTTGGATCGGAGCAGATTCGGTGGGTCAAAGGGCCTGTTTCTAAAGCTGTATCGCAAAAACGCTACAACTCTCTAAAAACAACAGTTTTCAACATTGCTGAATGTTTTTGTTTTTGTTTTTTAGTTTTAGAGATTTAGAGAGAGAGCGAGGAAACAGGCCCACCTAGTCCGTGCTGACCACAATCACCCCGTACATTAGTTCTACCCTACACACTAGGGACCATTTACAGAACCCAATTAACCTATAAACCTGCATGTCTTTGGAATGTGGGAGGCAACCACAACAACCAGAGATAACCCACGCGGTCGCAGGCAGAAAGTGCACACTCCATACAGACAGGACCAGTAGTCAGGATCAAATGTGGATCTCTGGCTCTGTAAGGCAGTAACTCTACCACTGCGCCACCCTGCACAGCGTGGAACTATGCAACCATATGCTCTTGATATTCAGAACTGAGGCTGGAGTTTAATTGGGAAAAGTGTGATGTGCTGCATTTTGGAAAGTCAATCCAGGGCAAGATCTTCACAGTGATCGGCAGAGGTTTGAGGAGTGTTTTAGAGCTGAGGGATCTGGGAGTATGTGTTCATAGTTCCAGGAAAGTGGCATCATAGGTAGATGGGGCGGTGAAGAAAGGTTTTGGAATGCTGGCCTTCATTGACACTATAATGTGGAATTCTTTGCCACAGAAGGCTGTGGAGCCCGTCAATTGATATTTTTAAGGCAGAGATAGATAGATTCTTGATCGGTGCGGGTGTCAGAGGTTATGAGGAGAAAGCAGGAGAATGGGGTTAGAAGGGAGATATAGATTAGCCATAATTGAAAGGTGGAGAACACTTGATGGGCCGAATGGTACAGGCAGCATTCGTTACAAAAAGTAACAAATGATAAAGGAAACAGGCCATTGTTAGCTGTTAGCTCCTTCCTCATTTCCTTCTCTCCAGAGAGCAAGAAGAGCAAGGTGACGTGCCTCAATTACTATCGACCAGTGGCACTAACGTCTGTGGTGATGAAGTGCTTTGAGAGGTTGATCATGGCGCAAATCAACTTCTACCTCAACAAAGACCTGGACCCACTGCAGTTCGCCTACCGTCACAACAGGTCAACGGTGGATGCAATCTCACTGGCTCTCCACTCCGCTCTGGACCACTTGGACAACAAAAACACATATGTCAGGCTGTTATTCATTGATTAAAGCTCGGCTTTTAATACAATCATCCCCTCCAAGCTGGTTACCAAACTCGCAGAACTGGGACTCTGCGCATCCCTCTGCAATTGGATCCTCGACTTCCTCATTCACAGACCACAGTCTGTTCGTATTGGTGGAAATGTGTCAGCCTCGATAACAATCAGCACGGGAGCACCTCAAGGCTGGGTGCTCAGCCCCCTGCTGTACTCACTCTATACTCATGGCTGCATAGCCGGTCAGTGCGAACTCCATCATCAAGTTCGCTGACGACACCACTGTTGTGGGACGTATCACTGATGGGGACGAGTCAGAGCATAGAAGTGAGATCGACCGACTGTCCATATGGTGCCAGCACAATAACCTGACTCTCAACACCAGCAAAACCAAGGAACTGATTGTGGACTTTGGAAGGAGTAGGATGGGGACCCACAGTCCAATTTATATGAACGGGTCGATGGTTGAAAGGGTCAAGAGCTTCAAATTCTTGGGTGTGCATATATCTGAAGATCTTTCCTGGTCCGAGAATACTGATGCAATTATCAAGAAAGCTCATCAGCGCCTTTACTTCCTGAGAAGAATACGGAGGGTCGGTTTGTCAAGGAGGACTCTCTCTAACTTTTACAGGTGCACAGTAGAGAGCATGCTGACCGGTTGCACCGTGGCTTGGTTTGGCAACTTGAGCGCCCTAGAGAGGAAAAGACTACAAAATATAGTAAGCACTGCCCAGTCCATCATTGGCTCTGACCTTCCTTCCATCGAGGGGATTTATCGCAGTCGCTGTCTCAAAAAGGCTGGCAGCATCATCAAGGACCCACAGCATCCTGACACACTAATCTCCCTGCTACCTTCAGGTAGAACGTACAGGAGCCTGAAGACTGCAATGACCAGGTTCAGGAATAGCTACTTCCCCACAGCCATCAGGCTATTAAACTCGGTTCGGACAAAACTCTGAACATTAATAACCCATTATCTGTTTATTTGCACTTTATCAGTTTATTTATTCATGTATGTATATATTTATATAATGGTAGTCATGCCTACTATGTTCTGTTGTGCTGAAACAAAGCAAGCATTTCATTGTCCTATCAGGGACACATGACAATAAACTCTCTTGAATCTTGAATCTCGTTGCCTGTCCTGCTGAGTAACTTCAGCATTTTGTGTTTATCTTCAATTAAAACAGCATCTGCTGTCCCTTCCTACACATTGTTAGCTTTTTCTTGGGTGAAAACGAGAAGCTGGTGTGACTTGGGTGGGGGGTTGGATGGGGAGAGGGGGAATGCCAGGATTACTTGAAGTAAGGGAAATAAATATTCACAGGCAGATATATTGTTATTCATAGTGTCATAGGATGATACAGTGTGGAAACAGGCCCTTCGGCCCAACTTACCCACACCAGGCCAATAATGTCCCAGCTGCACTAGTCCCTCCTGCGCTTGTCCATATCGCTCCAAACCTGTCCTATCCATGTACCTGTCTAACTGTTTCTTAAACAATGGGATAGTCTCAGCCTCAACTACCTCCTCTGGCAGCTTATTCCATACACCCACTTTTTTGTGTGAAAAAGTTATCCCTCAGATTCCTATTATATATTTTCCCCTTCATCTTGAACCTATGTCCTCTGGTCCTCGATTCCCCTACTCTAGGCAAGAGACTGTGCATCTATCCGATCTATTTCTCTCATGATTTTGAACCTCTATAAGATCCCCCCTCATCCACCTGCGCTCCAAGGAATAGAGACCCAGCCTACTCAACCTCTGCGTATAGCTCACACCCTCTAGTCCTGGCAACATCCTCGTAAATCTTTTTTGTACCCTTTCAAGCTTGACAACATCTATCCTATAACGAGTGCCCAGAACTGAACACAATGTTCTAAATGCAGTCCCACCAACGTTTTATACAACTTTGACATGACCTCCCAACCTATACTCAATATTGATGAAGGCCAAAGTACCAAAGGCCTTTTTGACCACCTTATCTACCTGCGACTCGGCCTTCGAGGAACCATGCATTTGCACTCCGAGATCCCTCTGCTCTACAATACTACCCAGTGGACTACTATTTATTGTGTTAGTCATGCCCTTGTTCGATGGCCCAAAATGCAACACCTCACACTTCTCTGTATTACATTCCATCAACCATTCCTCCGCCCTCCCCTGGTCAATCGATCCAGATCCTGCTGCAATCTTTCACAACCATCTTCACTATCTGCAAAACCACCCACTTTTGTATCATCAGCAAACTTGTTAATCTTGCCCTGTTTGTTCTAATCCAAATCCTTGATGTAGATGATAAACAGTAACAGGCCCAGCACTGAACCCTGAGCCACACCACTAGTCACAGGACGCCAGTCCAAGCAGCAACGTTCTACCCATCACTCTCTGCTTCCTCCCATGGAGCCAATTTGCTATCCATTCAGCTATCTTTCCTTGGATCCCATGTGATCTAACCTTCCAGAGCAGCCTACCATGCGGAACTTTGTCGAACGCCTTACTGAAGTCCATGTACACAACATCTACAGCTCTGCCCTCATCAACCTTTTTGGTCACATCTTCAAAAAAATCAATCAGATTTGTGAGGCACCACCTCCCACATACAAAACCATGCTGACTATCCCGAATCAGCCCTTGCCCATCCAAATGCCTGTATAACCTATCCCTCAGAATAAACTCTAGCAACTTTCCAACTACAGATGTTAAGCTCACCGGCCTATAGTTTCCAGCATTTTCCCTGCAGCCCTTCTTGAAAAGCGACACAACATTTGCCACCCTCCAGTCTTCTGGCACCTCTCCTGTATTTAAGGACTACTCGTAAATTTCAACCAGGTCTCCCGCAATTTCTTCTCTAGTTTCCCGCAATGTCCTTGGATATATCTGACCAGGCCCTGGAGATTTATCTGCCTTCATACACGACAGTACCTTCAGTTCTTCTTCGACGGTAACCCTGACTGCCCTCAAGATACTTCCACTGACTGCTCCAATTTCCTCCGTCCTACTGTCTTTCTCCTCAGTAAATACAGAGGAGAAATACTCAGTGCCTTGCCCCTCTCCTGTGGCTCCACATAGAGGTGACCGCATTGATTCCTGAGAGGTCCCACTCTCTTTCCAGTTGCCCTTTCTCCCCCTTATGTATTTATCATTTGGGATGTCCTTAATGATACCCACCAGAGCTATCTCCTGGCCCCTATTTGCCCTTCTGATCTCCTTTATCAGTTTACTCCAGAGTACCTGAAACTCCTCCATGGATGCATTTGATCACAGATGCCTATACCTGTCCCATGCAACCCACTTGTTTTTGACCAATGCCTCAATTTCCCTCGTCAGCCAAGCATCCTTTCGTTTGCCTGCTTTGTCCTTCGCTCTAACGGGGACGTACATATCCAGAGCTTTCGTCAACACACTTTTAAAAACATCCCACTTGGCCGATGTTCCTTTCACCACAAATAACCTGCTCCAGTCAACTTGACCGAGACCTTCTCTCATACCCTCACAGTTGGCCTTACCCCAGTCGAGCATTTTAACACGTGGGTCCTCTCCATGCCTATCCATTACTATCTTAAACCTTAATCGAACTGTGGTCACTTGTCCCAAAAGGCTCTTCCACAAACACTTCATTAACTTGCCCTTCCCAATTTCCCAATACTAGATCTGGCGTTGCCCTCTCACGTATGGGCCTCTAAATTGATCGCCAAACTCGATGACCTGGGCATCAACCCTTCCATCTGCAATTGGTTACTGGACTTTCTAACCAACAGACCACAGTCTGTCAGGTTGGATAACCACTCCTCTTCAACCCTCACCCTGAACACTGGCGTACCCCAGGGCTGCATGCTGAGCCCCCTCCTCTACTCCCTCTTCACCTACGACTGCATATCTGTACATGTACCAACACCATCATCAAGTATGCAGATGACACGATGGTGATTGGCCTCATCAGCGACAACGCTGAGTCGGCCTACAGGGAGGAGGTTCAGCTCCTAACAACATGGTGTACCGACAATAACCTGGCCCTCAACTCCAAGAAGACCAAGGAGCTCATTGTGGACCAGGAGATCGAGAGGCTGCACGGCCAACCCCATCTATATCAACGGGACGGAGGTGGAACGTGTCTCCAGCTTCAGGTTCCTGGGGATCAACATCTCCGATGATCTCTCCTGGACCCACAACACATCCTCACTGATCAAGAAGGCTCACCAGCGTCTCTTCTTCCTGAGGAGACTTAAGAAGGTCCACCTGTCTCCCCAGATTCTGGTGAACTTTTACCGCTGCACCATCGAGAGCATCCTTACCAACTGCATCACAGTATGGTATGGTAACTGCTCTGTCGCCGACCGGAAAGCTCTGCAGAGGGTGGTGAAGATCGCCCAACGCATCACAGGCCCCTCCATTGAGTCTGTCCATAGTAAACGATGCCTGCGCAGGGCGCACAGCATCGCCAGGGACAGCTCACACCCCAACCATAGACTGTTTACCCTCCTCCCATCCGGGAGACGCTACAGGTCCCTCTGCTGCCGTACCAGCAGGCTCAAGAACAGCTTCTTCCCTGCGGCTGTCACACTTCTCAACACTGCACCTCAATGACTGCCTATCTCCACCCTTTCCCCCCCACCCCGGACACTGTATATGTATAGATGTATATACTCATACTACTGCGCAATTACTTGTTCATTCGTAAATTCGCCCTTCGGAGATACCAACTGCATTTCGTTGTCTCTGTATTGTACACTGCACAATGACAATTAAAGATTGAATTGAATTGAATTGGAGGCCACCACATACTGCTTAAGAAAACTTTCCTGAACACTTTTGAGGAAGTGCACCCCATTTAAACGCTTCACGCTATGATTTTCCCAGTTTATATTGGGAAAGCTAAAATTCCCCACTGCAACAACCTTATTTGACCTTCAGCTGTCTGCTATCTCCTGGCATATTTGTTCTTCTAATTCCCGTTGACTATTCGGGGGTCTGTAGTACACCCCCAACAAGGTGATCATCCCTTTCTTGTTCCTCAGCACCACCCATATAGCCTCACTAGACGAACCATCCGTAATGTCACCTCTGAACACAGCCGTGACATCCTCCTTAATCAACAATCCTCTTTTTCCCTCACCCGTGACTCTCCTGAAGCTCTTGTACCCCGGAACATTGAGCTGCCAGTCCAGCCCCTGCTTTAACCAGGTTTCAGTCATGACTACAGCATCCCAGTCGCTCGTACCTGTCCATAACCTAAGCTCATCTGCCTTACCCGTCAGGCCCCTTGCATTAAAATACGTGCAGTTTAAACCAACCCTCCTTCTTTGCTCACCGCCTTTCACCTTCCTATTCTGCCCACTAACCTTTCCCACACCACACTTTATACTGATTTATATTTGTTGTAACCCTGTGATTTTTCCTACAGACCCTGTTCAGTCTTGGGCACCCTCATTTGGGGTTACAGAGCATGAGCTGACAACACCTTATTTAGATCAAAGCCTGTGTGCAGGAGGGAACTGCAGATGCTGGGTTTAAGATAGACACAAAATGCTGGAGTTACTCAACGGGTCAGGCAGCAATGGGTGACATTCGGGTTGAGAACCTTCTTCAGGCTGACGTCAGGACAATAGGCAGTGCATAGAAAAGTCACCCATGGAGAGAAGCAATGGGTGATGTTTCGGGTCGAGACCCTTCTTCAGGCTGATGTCAGGAGAATAGGTGGTGCATAGAAAAGGAATGGTATAGATAAGAAGGTGTAAGGTGTGAAAACAGGACAAAGGGAATGGCAATCAGGAAAATGTAAAATAGTTAGGAGAAAGCACAGATAAAATATAGTCAGAGACAATAAGACTGGTTGTTGTCTTTTTTGTTGCACATATAGCCTTTGTGCAAATGTGTAGCAAAACTAGGTGTCCAATGAGAGAGAAATATTCCATATTATTCCGGAGATCGCCCCAGTGGTTTCCTTTCAAGTGGAGCTCCTGCAACATTCACGTCTATGTTAGTGAAAGGGCACAGAGTCAGTTTAATATCTCCAGTGGTGCAAGATCCCTTCGGACCTGCGCAGGAGCAACAGAATTAAAAAAGGAGACACACGGAACTGCAGATGCTGGAGCCTTGAGCAAAAACACAAAGTGCCGGAGTAACTCAGTGGGACAGGCAGCAAATTTGGAGAACATGGATAGGTGATGTTTCCGATCGGTACCCTTCTTCGGACTGATTCGGCTTCTTCCAATGCTAAAATGAGGCCAAACGAGACGCAAACTGGAGGAACTTCACATTCCACTTGCGTAACTTATAACCCAACAATGTGAATATTAAATCCTCCAATTTTGGGTAAGTGACAAATAAACTCCCCTCTCCCACTCTACCCCTTTTTTTTCTCCATCTTCTCTTCCCTGTGCGCGATTTTCTCCCACTATCCCATCCCCCCTTCCCCATCCTCTCATCCCCTATCACCTACGTCCTTTCCTGCGGTCTTACAATTTACACCTCTTCTCTTCTTATCTCATATCTTTTGTCTCTTTTTCATCTGTGGCCTTTGTCCAACCTTCTGCCAAGCAACCCCCCCTCACCTGCATCCACCTATCACTTGCCTGGGTTTGTCCTGCCTCTCCTCCAGCTTCTCCCCCTCCTCCCCCACCTCCATCTCCCCCTGCAACAATCAGCCTGAAGAAGGGTCCTGAGCCAAAACCACCAATTCATTTATCCAGAGATGTTGCCTGATCCGCTAAGTTATTCCAGCACTCAAAGCAACCCTCCTTCCTTGCTCTCCGCCTTTCACCTTCCTATTCTGTCCACTAACCTTTCCGACACCACACTTCATACCAACTTATATTTGTTGTTACCCTGTGATTTTTCCTACAGACCCTGTTCAATCTTGGGCACCGTCATTTGGGGTTGCGAACTATGAGCTGACAACACCTTATTTAGATCATAGCCTGTGTGCAGGAGGTAACTGCAAATGCTGGTTTAAGATAGACACAAAATGCTGGAGTTACTCAACGGGTCAGGCAGCAATGGGTGACGTTTGGGTCGAGAACCTTCTTCAGGCTGATGTCAGGAGAATAGGTGGTGCATAGAAAAGGAATGGTATAGATAAGAATATGTAAGGTGTGAAAACAGGACAAAGAGAATGCAGATCAAGGAAAATGTAGAATAGTTAGGAGAAAGCAAACAGATAAAATATAGTCAGAGACAATAAGACTGGTCGGTGTCTTTTTTGTTGCACACATAGCCTTTGTGCAAATGTGTAGCAAAACTAGGTGTCTGATGAGAGAGAAATATTCTGTATTATTCCGGAGATCGCTCCAGTGGTTTCCTTTCATGTCGAGCTCCTGCAACATTCACGTCTATGTTAGTGAAAGGGCACAGTGTCAGTTTAATATCTCCAGTGGTGCAAGATCCCTTCAGACCTGCCCAGGAGCAACAGAATTAAAAAAGGAGACACACGGAACTGCAGATGCCGGAACCTTTGAGCAAAAACACAAAGTGTCGGAGTAACTCAGTGGGACAGGCAGCAAATTTGGAGAACATGGATAGGTGATGTTTCCGATCGATACGCTTCTTCGGACTGATTGGGCTTCTTCCAATGCTAGAATGAGGCCAAATGAGACGCAAACTGGAGGAACTTCACATTCCACTTGGGTAACTTATAACCCAACAATGTGAATATTAAATCCTCCAATTTTGGGTAAGTGACAAATAAACTCCCCTCTCCCACTCTACCCCTTTTTTTCTCCATCTTCTCTTCCCTGTGTGCGATTTTCTCCCACTATCCCATCCCCCTTTCCCCATCCTCTCATCCCCTATCACCTACGTCCTTTCCTGCGGTCTTACAATTTACACCTCTTCTCTTCTTATCTCATATCTTTTGTCTCTTTTTCATCTGTGGCCTTTGTCCAACCTTCTGCCAAGCAACCCCCCCTCACCTGTAACCACCTATCACTTGTCTGGTGACCCTAGTGTAGGAGAGTGTTCGGGTACAGGGATTGTCAGTCGGCCTGGACTCGGTGGGCCGAAAGGCCTGTTTCCGCGCTGTATCTCTAAACTAAAACAGAGTCACCCACCCTCTTCGACCAGTGCACTGCTTGGGGCATGTCGCTATACTTTAGATGAAATGTGATGCCTCAGGGGCAACACTCAGCTAAAGAACCTTTAGGTCAACGAGCACAGCAGGAAATCTGTTAGTGAATTGACTGACACTGACTCCTTTTCCACCACTACTGAAAACGAATCAATTTGACATTCATCTCATTGCAGTTTCTGTGATCCTGCTGGGTCGAAAATGGGCCGCAGCCTTTGCAACAAGTCACTGCACTAATTCATTATGTGTGAAGTGTTTTGTACTGAGTGAGAAATGCAGCAAGATGCTAAATATGGAGATAACTTTCAACTTTAGCAGCACAGAAGACTAACTGTGTCAGATCGATACGGCTTTGAAGCAAGTTGAAGGAGAACTGGGCAACATGTGTAACGGCCGACTGAACTGGAGCAGAGCGCTTCGCCTGCATATATATCTGTTCACTCTGGAAGTTAATTCACAGCCTGAGTTAGCTTGCAGTGTAACTTATGAATAACCCTCGTTCTTCCATTCTTTCTTTGCATCATTTGCAGTTTGTATTCCCACCACCTTCCTACTTGCTGAACATTAACACAATCACCCATCCACGGATCACCCAGCAAAGAAGACAGACGCAAAATGGTGGAGTAACTCAGCGGCACAGAAGGAATAGGTGACGTTTCAGGCCAAGACCCTTCTTAAGAGCGAGAGTCGAGGGGCGAGGGAGACACAGAGATATGGAAGGGTAAGGTGTGAAAATGAGAGATCACAGGGGAGGAAGTTTAAGGAATATGTAGCATTGATCATCCAGCAATGTTATTTACATTCCAGCATCCCGTAAACATAATTATTTTCCCTCTCTCCCATCCACCCACGCAAATTTACAATATCCCTCCGGAAAATCCTGTAGTTACAGGCACAAGATCCGCTGAAACAAAATCTCCTATTTTCTTCCTCAATTATAGATGTTTGTATCTTATTTTTTAAACATCCTCAAAATGCTGTAAATACTCAGTAGGTCAGGCTGCTGTGGGAAGAGAAACAGTGTTAGCATTTCTGCAGAAGAGTCTTGATACTCAAAGTTCAACTCTGTTTAGTTTATTTAGTCTAGTTTTGTTTATTGTCACGCACACAGAGGTACAGTGAAAAGCTTTTGCTGCGTGTTAGCCCAGTCAGAGGAAAGACTATACAGGATGACAATCGTGCCATGCACAGTGCACATAAACATGACAAAGGGAATAAAGAGAGAAAAGGAATAATGTTTAGTGCAAGATAAAGTCCAATAAAATCCGATTAAAGATAATCTGAGGGTCTCCTAGCCTTTAGACTATAGAGATACAGTGCAGAGACAGGCCCTTCAGCCCACCGAGTCCGCGCCGACCTGCGATCCTACACACTACCAGTATCCTACACACGCTGAGGATAATTTTTACCGAAGCCAATTAACCAAACAATCTGCAGGTATTTGGAATGTGGGAGGAAACCTGCATGGTCAGAGGGAAAACCTGCAAACTCTGTACAGACAGCACCCGTAGTCAGGATCAAACCCGGGTCTCTGACGCTGTAAGGCAGCAACTATACCGCTGCGCCACCGTGCCGCATTTGTCTCCAGTGAGGTAGATAGTGGGACAGGACTGGTCTCTACTTGTCATTAGGATGATTGAATTGCCTGATAACAGTTGGGAAGAAACTGTCCCTGAATCTGGAGGTGTGCTTTGCTTCTGTTCCCACCGATTCAATCTGACTTGCTGAGTACTTCCACCATTTTCTGTTTGTATCCTTGAAATATCTATCCCTCAGGCTGTATTACATCAAATGATGCTTTTAACGACGTTATCCCTGGACGGAGAGTGCTATCATGTATATCTTCCTCTCAGGAAAGATGCGGAATGAATGCAAAATTACTCAGTCCATTCCTGACCACGGTCTCTGTGGACTTAATTAGAACGTCGTTAGTACAAATTCTGTTTTGAGCTGATCAACATGAAAGCTGAGATGGATCTTAGCACCTAAAGAAGAGCATAAAGTGTATTTGTTGCTTCAATTATGTGGTTTGAAATGAAGAGCATTGGTCCCCCCTTTGCATGTAGTAAACTACAGTACATCAAATGTGAGCTTTGAACTCTGCTTCTGAAATGAGATGCTATTAGCAGATACAATGCACACAGAATGCTCTACCTTCGCAAGTCAATAGAATAGATTTCAATGCAACCACATGGGTGTGAATTGAATCAATAGCTTTACAGTACTTTATTGCCACATATACTAGGTTCAGCGTAAATCCTTTTCTTTTCATACATCCATTAAAAATCTTAGATAGACTCAAAATGCAGGAGTAACTCAGCGGGACAGGCAGCATCTCTTGATAGAAGGAATGGGTGATGTTTTGGTTCGAGATCCTTTTTCAGTCTGTAGAAGGGTCTCAACCCGTAACGCCACTCATTCCTTCTTTTCAGAGATGTTCAAGTTCAAGTTCAAGTGAAAGTGAGTTTATTGTCATAGGATGCTACCTGTCCCGCTGTGTTACTCCTGCATTTTGTGTCAACCAGCATCTGCACTTTCCTTCCTACTCAATAAAAATCTTACTGTAGAGTTGGCATTCTTCCATCTACGAGAGATCATAGTGTGGCTTTGACATTGTACTTAACAGAACAAGCTGCCGGAGGAGGTAGTTGAGGCAGGGACTATCGCAACATTTTTTTTAATGTTTATTTTATTAGAAACAAGTAGAAAGTAATCGACATAGCAATGATATAATTTCCGTACAGCTTCATTTTTTAACATTTTATAAACTGATAAATGAATCAGAAAAAAGTAAAAAGGAAAGAATAAAGAGAAAGAAGAATGATACAAAAAAGAGAGAAGAAAAAAAACCCTGAACTGACAAAGAAGTGAGCGAAAAAAAGAGAAAAAGCAGAGATATATCGCACTATCCTTCCCTGTACCCGCTCACCCAACCCAAGCATCGGTTTTAAATTTGTGTTCAACCATTCTGTTGTTGAAGAAATGCAATGAAAGGAGACCATATTTTGGTAAATTGGTCTTATTTTTTCTAAATGTAGTGTCTCGGTCATTTCTGTGATCCACATCTTCACTGTGGGAACTGTTATCTTTTTCCAGAATTTAAGTGTAAGTTTTTTTGTAGTTATTAAACCATCGACTATCTCAACATTTAACAAACAATTAGATAGGTACATGGATAGGACAGCTTTAGAGTGATATGGGCCAAACACAGGCAGGTGGGACTAGTGTAGGTGGGACACGTTGGTCGGTGTGGGCAAGTTTGGCCAAAGGGCCCCTTTCCATGCTGTATGACTCTATGACTCTATCTATGGTCGCATTTCCTGGTGTGGCTGACTAGACCTATCCATGACTGACACAGCTTCCGCAGGTGACGTTGTCTCTGTCCGAAGATAGACACAAAATGCTTGAGTAACTCAGAGGGACAGGCAGAATCTCTGGAGAGAAAGAATGGGTCATGCTTTGGGTCGAGAACCTTCTGCAGACTAGTCAAGGGAAAGGGAAACAAGAGATATAAACAGTAATGTAGAGAGATATAGAAGAAAAGAATGATAAATATGCAAAAAAGTAACGATGATAAAGGAAAAAGTTAGCTGTTTGCTAGGTGAGAATGGTAGCCTGGTGCGACTTGGGTGGGGGAGGGATGGAGAGAGAGAGTGAATATAGACGTTACTTGAAGTCTCTGGCCATTGGATTGTGGGGTGTGTTGATATTGCTGGTGACCATTTTGTGCTGTTGGCTCCTGACCTCCAGGGTCTTGAACCACATGCTGTGTGATGCTACATACCTGTCTGGAGATCCTTTCTCCACCTGCCCTGGTCCTGAGCAGCCACTTCCCAGTTGGCAGTGCCAATGGTAAAATGTGTCATGTCTCAATCGTATCCTTGTGAGGAAGCTTTGGTCTTCCTCCTGTTCTCTGTGTATTGGCAACCTCCCTGTAAAGCACATCCTTGGGGATGCATCCATGTTCCACTCTGTGTAGATGTCCATGGCAGCTATCTTACTTGACACGAGCATAATCGTTCCCCAGCACATGTGTGTAAGAATAGTAGATTGCAGTGAGACAGCACATAAGAGCTGCCACTTTGATTCTGATGCACGTTGCTACCATTAGAGCCCAAGGAACTTTCAGTCCCATGGAATTGAGGACGCAGGTTGTATGTGTGCCAACATGGGGTGAAATATATTTAGCCAAGTTATATCTCAGAGATATCTGTGTAGCAGGACTCATCATTGGAGCAGATGCAGAGGGGGTGGTAAAGGACGAGCCGCGTGGCGGCAAAGGCTCCGGGATGTGCCGTGGAGGCTGCTGAAGGCCAACGGGTCGAGAGAAACCCAGTGGGGGGTTTGCCGAAAACGACGAGGTACCCGCAGGGGGGACACTGAGAACAAAGAGGGACCCGGCGGGTGGGGGTGGGGGGTGGTGCGGATCCCGAGCCAAAGAGGGACCAGGCCTGGTTCGCCGCTGTGAGAAGATACGACTTTACTAAGCACTTTCGAAACTTTGTTGCAGCTGGAAACGTGGCAACAAATGTATACTGCCTAGGTGATGTCAGCAGTATGATTTTACTGGGTGGGGTAGAATTAGGTCATTCGGTCCATCAAGTCTACTCCGCCATTCAATCATGGCTGATCTATCTCTCTCTCCTAACCCCATTCTCCTGCCTTTTCCCCATAACCCCTGACACCTGTACTAATCAACAAATTGGATGCAAGAACAAAGAATTTTAATGTACCCTAGGGATAAAGTATCATTGAATCATTGGAAGGAAGCCTCACAGGAGGCAGGATGGGAGAGACTAGTTAAAACAGATGGGAGTCGGTGGGATCAACCAATGTTGATGGAAATGCTCTGGAATAAAGGTTTGGGGACCCGAGTTGGACAGTTCCCCTTATCCTACAATAAGACAAACATTGATTGGGCCCAAGCAACCTCCTACAGTTACACCTTCACTCTAGAGAAAGTAAGTGATGTTGAAGGAGAACTTGGTCAATGTGAGAACAAGTTTTAGCTTAGTTTAGAGATACAGCTTGAAAACAGACCCTTCGGCCCACTGAGTCTGTGCTGACCAGCAACCTCCCATACACTAACACTAGTCTATACAGTAGGGATAATGTTTTACAATATTTTATGGAAGTCAATTAAACTACAAATCTGTATGTCTTTGGAGTGTGGGAGGAAGCTGGAGCACCCGAAGAAAACCGATGCGGTCACAGGGAGAACGTACAAGCTTTGTACAGACATCATCACTCATAGTCAGGAGCAAACCCGGGTCTTTAGCGCTACAAGGCAGCAACTCTACCGCTGTGTCACCGTTCCACCCATTCATTCAGGTGATTGAATGTATTAATGAAAGGGCAGTAGGTTCAAGGAATAAGTGGAAGGCCATCAGACTATCTCTCTCCATAGTTCTCTCTCTATCAGTTCTGCTGGACATTTCTTGCGATTCTCATCGCAATCACCAGCACAGTAACCCATCTGGAATAGTCCCTTTCATCTACAATCCTACTTGCAAGCTTACCTTTCTCAATCTTGCTGAAAGATCTTTGTTGCAGGGGAAAGAAGTCCAAGCCGCTGAGAATGTTCTTCCGTTCTGACGTCGGAGTTCCATCATCCCGGCGAGAGGGTCTGAACATCGGGCCGCCCGTAGTGGCGACTACGGGGGGGCTCGGGAGGCCCCGACCACGGGGGAACAACAAAGAGGAGGATGACAGAACTTTGGTGCCTTGCCTCACAGTGGGAAACTTTGATTCCGCTGTGTGGGGATGTTTATGTTAAAGTCTATCGTGTGCTGTGTTCTTTTTTATTCGTATAGCTGTATGGTAACCCCAAATTTCACTGTACCAATTGGTGCATGTGACAATACATGTCTCTTGAAATCTTGAATCTCTTGAATAGTGGGGGCTTATAACTAGTAAATAGGGATGTGGATCGTGCTAATGTGGTCACAGGGAACCGGGGACAAAGCCTAAACGTAGAGACATGGAATGCAGCAGTGATGACACCCAAGTTTCAGGGATGTTATTGATGACGTTATAGTGTGAACCCATCATTGTAACAGAAAATTGGATCTAATTTTGTTGACCAAGTCAGACTTGAAGATAATCATTTTATTTGTAATGAAGACCTAGTTTGTTACGTAGTTAACTTTTCCTCTATCCCCCATTCTGTAATCAAGACTTGTTTTTACTGTTAGTCGAGTTTCTGTGCAATCTTGTCAGGTGAGACAAAGCTGTACCAAAGTCACACTCAGCTGATCAGCTTTGACTGTTCTCCTGGTGTGCACCAGTTTCAGTAAATCGCTTGTTACTTCGAACACCAGCTCCATTTCATTTACTCCTGCAGTCTTTGACCTGGAATATTAACTGTTTCTCTCACCACAGATGCTTTCTGACCTCTTGCGTGCCTCCAGCATGTTTAATTTTTGTTTCAGCATTGCTATTTCTGATTTTCAATTGTCATCTGCACTATATGGATTTCATGTAAATTGATGCATGTAAATATTCATGCATATATATACATAGTATATATATTTTTTGTATTTCTGTCACTGGGCAGCACAGTGGCGCAGCAGTAGAGTTGCTGCTTTACAGCACCAGAGACCCAGGTTCAATCCTGACTACCGGCGGTGTCTGCATGGGGTTTGTACGTTCTCCCCGCGAACTGTGTGAACTTCTCTGGGTGCTCTGGTTTTCTCCTACACTCCAAAGACACACAGGTGTGTAGGTTAATTGGCTTGATAAAATTGTAAATTGGCCCTAGTGTGTGTAGAGTGGTGTCAGTGTGTGGGGGTGGTTTCCACGCTGTATCTCCAAACTAAATTAAACTAAACTAAACTAAATTAAACTAAACTAAAATTAACTAATCTAATGCCTTCCTGTTTGGACCAAAGGATTGAAAGCATGTAGTTCAATATACAGGAGGAATTAGTCACAATGCGCATAGAAATTAAGGTAAAACTTGGCCGATAAAATATTCCATAAAAAGGAAAGGAAATTATTGAATCAGATCACTCTAAACACATGCCAAAAATGTTTCTTCATTTTTTTCTCCATTCAGAACTGACTTCTGAAAATAGAACATACATAGGCAATTTTCTGGATGGGCACTGCAGTAGCTGATTCCGGTTGGCTGGATGCACAGCTAGCCCTGGAGTGCAGGTTTCAACATTGCAGTTGGGCTGCTGATAGTCTTTGCTGCCTCCTGTGAACTCAGCCATTTTTTGATATTAAGTGGAGTGAAGACTGTCACATGGATTTGGGATCCCAGAAGATGATTAAGAATGACAGACACAAAATGCTGGAGTAACTCAGCGGGCCAGGCAGCATCTCTGGAGAAAAGGAATTGGTGATGTTTCGGATTGAGACCCTTCTTCAGAGTGAGAGTCAGGGGGAGTGAAAGGAGAGGTATGAAAAGGTTCAGAATAGATCAGAGCCAGCACTGATGACCCGGGAGGGGTGAAGCCCACAATGGTCCATTGTTGGCTTTGGAAGAGGTGATAACGAAGGGATACAAACATTGTAGGCTCCACATTCCTTAGGTGGGGACAAAAGGGCGTGACATAAGCAGAGAAGAGGAGTGAAAGGGGAGTGAAGTATAAAGAAGGGAGTGGGATTTAGGTAGCAGATTAACGGGTGGGTGGGGCGGGGGCTCATGAAAATGGGTGCACACCTGGATGCATGAGGGCAGGAAAGAGAGGAACAAAAAATGGGGGATTACCTGAAATAAAGAATTCAATGCTCATACCATTGGGTTGTGAGTTATCCAAGTGGAATATGAGGTGGTGTTCCTCACTCTGTTCAGTATGGGATACATTTAAATATATTTAAACTGGGGTTGACCACCTGAAAAGAGAAGGCTAACAGGTTAAAGAGTTCAGAGGGGGATGAATCTCTCCACATGTGCTAACTGCACTTCAGACCAGTTTGTCCCAAATGGGAGCAAAGACTATCAGGCCCAATAATGTAACTCAAATCACTTCACATACTTACTATAAAGAAAGGTCTGAAGAAGGGCCTCAAACCGAAATGCCACCCATTCCTTCCCTCCAGAGATGCTGCCTGTCCCACTGAGTTACTCCAGCATTGTGTGTCTACCTTTGATTTAAACCAGCATCTGCTGTTCCTTCCTACACATAAAGAAAGGTTTCTTACTCTGCTCCTTCAGTCCGCATGTTATTGAATAAGATCTTTATTATCCAACGACAATCAACAGGGGAAAGTGAGAAATGTATTAAATTTGCCAAGAAACATTTGCACTTATTAGAGTCGAGGCAATAAAATGTATTTGGCTTTTCGTGTCATCTTATTTGGAGCAAATGACCAATTGTGTGTAAGTGTGGCATCGGCCTCAAGTTAGAGCCTCACAATGCCTTGGTTTGCGCTTAACAAGATTTTTCCCGAGGCACTGACATTTTCACTGAGCTGGAACTGCTCTAATATCATTATCTTTTCATCATTGTTTCCTGTCACAGGTCTCACTGCAGCTAACGAACAGATTGCAGAGGGATAGGCCGATATCAAAGCGTTTCTTGGCTTCAGTGGGAACAGAGGGCACGTTTAATCAAATGTGTTGCACGATCCACTTCCTTGCAACCAGGAAGTTTTAGCAACCTTCTCCATCTGCCTTCAGGTCACATGCTAAGAATTAGAAGGCTCCTTGTTCTCTTTTCTCACTGTTTTCTTTGCTTAACCCTTTGCTGTCTGCATATGCGGCACAGTGGTGCAGCGGTAGAGCCGCTGTCTTACAGCAGTGCATAATATCCTGTACATCATCAAACTGTAGCCAATATTGCCCATCATGTCCATGCCATTTTACCAAATTATTCCACTCTAATAAATTTCCCTCAGCCTATTCTATGCACTTTTGCAAAAACCTCCTCAAATCCAACAGCTCACCTACACACTGGTGCGGCACAATGCCACAGTGGTAGAGTTGCTACCTTACAGCGCCAGAGACCTGGGTTCAACCTTGACTATAGATGCTGCCTGTATGGAGTTTGCACGTTCTGTGTGTGACCCCGTGGGTTTTCTCCGGGTGTTCCGGTTTCCTCCCACATTCCAAAGACGTGCACGTTTCTAAGTTAATTGGCATCTGTAAATTGTCCCCAGTGTGTAGGATAGAATTACTGTACGGGTGATCACTGGTTTGCACGGACTCGGTGGGCCGAAGGGCCTGTTTCCACACTGTATCTCTAAACTAAATTAACCTGAAAACATGTCATTTGCTAGCACTCAGAAACGCACCAAGGTATCGATTTACTGATCTCAGAGGGCTAGCTTGAATGTTCGTGCAGTTAGTGAATGCTCCTGCAATAATGAAACACTTACCTCTCGGTATTTCCAGCGCCAGTTCCAACATTGTTTAGGTCACTAATGAGTCCGCCTTTCAAACAGTGAACAAGAGGTGATCGACAAATACATGTACCAGAGATGACTCATTGGGAAAGCATCATCTAGGATCTATCTAACATAGAATTAGACCCGCAGAACATAAATAACCACTTTCATCAAACAGACCAAGAGGGAATGTGGTTCAGGTTGTAGGATGAAGCGGGCAGAGATGGTGCAGATTTAATCTCATTCGTGATTCAGCTGCCTGGAAGCAACATCATTTTTAGATTTTAAACTTTAGAGATACAGCATGGAAACAGGCCTTTTGGCCCACCAAGTCCGTGCCGACCAGTGTACACCTTGTTCACTAGCACTATCCTACACACTAGGGACAATTTGCAATTTTTACCGCAGCCAATTAACCTACAAACCTGAACATCTATGGAGAGTGGGAGGAAACCAGAACACCCAGAGAAAAACCACGCAGTCACAGGGAGAACGTACAAACTCCATACAGACTGGATCCATGGTCAGGATCGAATCAGGGTCTCTGGCGCTGTGAGGCAGCGACTCTACTACAGCGCCACCCTGCCTGCCGCCTCTTTCAAATCTTGGATTTATCCTACTTTGTAGATCCCTGTTTGAGACATTGACCACAATTTACAAATCTTTCTCTATAATATAAAATACAAACCACCCTGCCTTTGGAAAAATCCACTTATCTATATGATGAAAATTTAGCTTCAAAACATCAAGGCACATGTTACTAGGAGTTGTATTTTTCTTGTTTAAAATGATAATAAATGAAAAAGAACCACAAAGACTCGCAGATATCGGGTTTTTTTTACATACGCACACTAACAAAGCTTTAACAATAGATATTATCATGCCAAACATGCATAATAAATTAAGAAAGCTGCTCTCAAGACGTAGGATCAAAGAACTGCAGATGCTGGTTAACACACAAAAGCTTTTCCCATTGAGGGTAGGGAAGATTCAAACAAGAGGGCATGACATGAGAATTAAGGGACAGAAGTTTAGGGGTAACATGAGGGGGAACTCCTTTACTCAGAGAGTGGTGGCTGTGTGGAATGATCTTCCAGCAGAAGTGGTGGAGGCAGGATCGATTTTAACATTTAAAAGTAAAGTGGATAGTTATATGGACGGGAAGGGAATGGAGGGGTATGGTCTGAGTGCAGGTAGATGGGACTAGGGGAAAATAAATGGTCGGCACGGACTAGAAGGTACGAGAAGGCCTGTTTCCGTGCTGTAATTGTTATATGGTTATATGGTTATAATAAAGTGCTGGAGACCTGAAATGTCACCTATCTATTTTCCAGAGATGCTGCCTGCCGCTGAGTTACTCCAGCACTTTAGGTCCTTTCGTGCTTTCAAATGTTTTTATTGTGAGTAGATGACTAACTAATCACACTGATTTGCAGGCATATAATAGAATGCATGCAGCCAGCAGTATTAGGAAGACGAAGTCTTGGGAATGTTAGCCAGCACACTGCATGGATGGGTTTAGTTTAATTAAAACACAAAAATCTGGAGTAACTCTGCATCTCTGGAGCGAAGGAATGAGTGACGTTTCGTGTCGAGACCCTTCTTTAGTTTACTTTAGAGACACAGTGTGTAAACAAGCCCATCGGCCTACCGGGTCCGCACCGACCAGCGTCCCCCACACACTAACACCATCCCACACACACTAAGGAGAATGTTACACTTATACCAAGCCAATTAACCTACACACCTGTACGTCTTTGGAGTGGGAGGAAACCAAAGATCTCGGAGCAAACCCACGCAGGTCACGCGGAGAACGTACAAACTCCGTACAGACAGCACCCGCAGTCGGGATCAAACCTGGGCCTCTGGTGCTGTGAGCGCTGTAAGGCAGCAATTCTACCACTGTGCCACCATATCACCCAAACTGGGGTATGACCTCCAGCTATTCGCACACAAAAACAGGATGAGGAGAGCCAACTATACTTCCAAGGAGATGATGATATGTTGTAGCCTTATAGGGCTTTGGTGAGGCCACATTTGGAGTTCAGATCGCCCCATTACAGGACAGATATAGAGGCTTTGGAAAGGGTGCAGAGGGGGTTTGCCAGAATGATACCAGGTTTAGGGGATATTAGCTACAAGGGAGGTTGGACACTTGGATTGTTTTGTCTGGAATGCCGCAGGATGAGGAATGACGTGATAGATGTAAATATTATTATAAGAGGCATAGACAGGGTAGACAGTCAGAACCTTTGCCCTCAGATATAAATAAGGGCATATAAACCAGGGGCATGGCTGTAATGTAAGAGGGGCAACGTTTTATTTTGCACACTGAGGGTGTGAATGCCTGGAATGAGCTGCTGGGGTGGTTGTGGAGCCAGATATGATCATGGGATTTAAGAGACTTTTGGATAGGCCCATACAGGGAATGGAGGGATATGACATGGATTATTCCTGCATTCGACAATGGAGCTGGTCTTGGCATCTTGATCAGCACAGACATTGTGGGCTGTAGGCCCTGTCCCTACGTTGTACTGTTCTATGTTCTAGGCTCTGGAAAGCCTTCCTCATGATTACATATCCATGCTATGTCCAGGACAGGTCATCCAAGGTGTGCGTGCTCAGTAACAGGAGGCCGCTGACTCTCTCCACCGTCGACCCACCAATGAAAACTGGCAGCAGGCCCCCTGACTTCTCCTTCCTGAATTCAATGGTTAGTTCCTTGGTTTTGTGGATGTTGAGCAAAAGGTTCCTTGTCGCAGAACCACTCAGCCAGCTGTCTTATCTCTCTCCCAAATGCTGATAGTAGCTACTAGCACATCGTCTGCAGATACGGACGTGGAAACAGGCCCTTCGACCCAATTTATACAATACAATACAATACGATTTTATTTGTCACATTGCACATAAAGTGCAAGTGAAATGAATTTGCCAGCAGCGGTACAATGATAAAGAACACAAAATACAAAATTAAAATTTAACACAAACATCCACCACAGCATTCATCACTGTGGTGGCAGGCACAAAATTTGGCCAGTCCTCCTCCATTTTCCCCCGTGGTCAGGACCTCAACCCTCCGCAGCTGTCACTGTGGGCGTCCAGATGTGCAGACAGACAAAAGTCCAGTTAAGTCCAGAGTCGGCTCTTCCCCACTGGAGACCGCGGCTTCAGGTTGGTGTAGGCCGCAGACCGGCCGTCGAAGATTTAAACTTGACCACGTGGCTCCTCGACTCTGTAACTCAATAACTGGTGACAATTTACATTTGGATACCAAGCCAATTAACCTGCAACCCTGTACATCTTCGGAGAGTGGGAGGAAACCGAAGATCTCGGAGAAAACAAATGCAGGTTCTGGCGAGAACATACAAACACTGTAAAGACAGCACCCGTGGTCAGGATCGAACCCGGGTCTCTGGCGTAATAAGGCAGGAACTCTACCGCTGCACCACCGTGCCGCCCGTGATCGGGAAAACCACAGTAGTTTGACACGCACTAAAGTTGGCGAATGTGTAGATGGCATTAGATCTGTGCTCAGCCATGCAGTCAAGGTGTAAAGGGAGTGAAACAAGAAGTTTTACATGTAGCCTTGATGTGCACCTGCATAAATGGTCAGTGAGGAGGCCTTGTCATGAAATATTCATGCACTGGTTATAATTTATGTCTCAATAAACAGGGAGTACATTACTTGCCCATCATCTGTTACAAAATAATACACACAATTTAGACAAAAGCAATTTCCCAGACGTGACAGTGAAATACATGACAAGGTGTATTATTGATGAATTGATAAATCAATCAAATTAATTGATCAAATTATGGAATTATTGTATAAAATAAATAGCGGTATAAATAGGGTGAATACACAGATTATTAGAGGTGGCACAGTGGCGCAGCGGTAGAGGTGCTGCCTTACATCGCTAGATACTCAGGTTCGATCTTGACTATGGATGCTGTCTGTATGGAGTTTGTATGTTCTCCCTATGACCGTGTGGGTTTTCTCCGGGTGCTCCCATTTCTGTATGTCTCACATTCCAAAGACATACAGGTTTGTTGGCTAATTGGCTTCCGTACCTTCTGCGAGACAGCTGCCCTGCCAGCAGCGTGTTAGTTATTTCTACTTTTTTTCTTTTTTTTAGTATATCAAAATACTGGTTTTAGTGTCTCTCGGTGTGTCTTGTGTGGGGGGGTGGTGAGGTGGGGGGTAGGGGGAAACCGCTTTCAGTTTACTCCTCTACGGAGAGGCGACATTTTCTATGTCGCCTCCCTCGCGGCCTAACACGAAGGAATAGGCCTTTCTCGGAGTCGGACCCAGAGCTTCAGCGTGGACTTTTTCCGATCGTTGGCCCAAAAACTGTTCAGCCTGAAGCCGCGACCTGCGG
Organism: Raja brachyura; assembly: GCA_963514005.1. Next base: position 34,099,998 of record OY740801.1, read on the forward strand.
AACTTCTAGCCGCGGGCGCGGCATCCGGAGCTTGGGATCCCTCGTTGGGGATCCCCGGAGGAGAGTATCTCCGACCGCCGGCCCGCGGCCTTCAACATCTTGAAGCCACGGTCTGCGGAGCTTCTAGCTGAGCGTGCGGCGTGGACTTACTTACCATTCGGAGCAGGATCCCTCACCGGGGATCCTGGAGAAGAGCTCCGACCGCCCCCCCTGCGGCCTACATCATCTTGAAGCCGCAGTCTCCGGTAGGGAAGCAACGATTCGGGACTTACCTTCCAGAAGGGCGGGCATGTACATCTGGCCGCCTGCAGCGGCGACTGCGGAGGTTTATGGCCCCGACCACGGGGGAACAATGGAGGAGGACTGACTGTACTTTGTGTCTACCACCACAGTGAAGAATGCTGTGGTGGATGTTTGTGTTAAATTTTATTGTGTATTGCGTGTTCTTTTTATTGTACCGCTGTGGCAAGTTCATTTCACTGCACTTTACAGTGTATGTGATGAATAAATCTGATTGATTGATTAAAATTGTTCCTGGTGCATAAGATGGTGCTAGTGTATGGGGATTGCTGGTCGGCGCAGACTTGATGGGCCGAAGGACCTGTTTCCACGCTGTATCTCTAAAGTCTAAAATGTAATTTGTAAAGCTCTGCAGACAAAAACATGAGGGTAGACTATTATCTGAATGGTGGCAGATTAGGTAAGGGGGAGATGCAACGAGACCTGGGTGTCATGGTACACCAGTCATTGAAAGTAGGCATGCAGGTGCAGCAGGCAGTGAAGAAAGCAAATGGTATGTTAGCATTCATAGCGAAAGGATTTGAGTATAGGAGCAGGGAGGTTCTACTGCAGTTGTACAGGGTTTTGGTGAGGCCACACCTGGAGTACTGCGTACAGTTTTGGTCTCCAAATCTGAGGAAAGACATCCTTGCCATAGAGGGGGTACAGAGAAGATTCACCAGACTGATTCCTGGGATGTCAGGACTTTCATATGAGGAAAGATTGGATAGACTCGGTTTGTACTCGATGGAATTTAGAAGATTGAGGGGGGATCTTATAGAAACCTACAAAATTCTTAAGGGGTTGGACAAGCTAGATGCTGGAAGATTGTTCCCGATGTTGGGGGAGTCCAGAACAAGGGGTCACAGTCTAAGGATAAGGGGGAATTCCTTTAGGACCGAAATGAGGAAAACATTCTTTACACAGAGAGTGGTGAGTCTCTGGAATTCTCTGCCACAGAAGGTAGTTGAGGCCAGTTCATTGGCTATATTTAAGAGGGCGTTAGATGTGGCACTTGTGGCTAAAGGGATCAGGGGGTATGGAGAGAAGGCAGGTACGGGATACTGAGTTGGATGATCAGCCATGATCACATTGAATGGCGGTGCAGGCTCGAAGGGCCGAATGGCCTACTCCTGCACCTATTTTCTATGTTTCTATGTTTCTATGACAATGTTTTTGGCAAAACTGAAACGTCTCTGCAGTAAGAAAGAGAAGTTTTATATCCGTGCCAAAAAAGGGGGTACAAAATTGGACTGGGACAATTTTACTAGTGTGAGAAAGCAAGTCGATCGTGCAATTAAGAGTGCTCATAGACAACATGTTCCTTCCAACATGTTTCTTCTTGGGGGAGAACAACCCAAGGCTTTTTGGAGATATGTGAAATCCAGACGGACAGACAACACTGGTGTCCAGATGCTAAAAGTGAACAACTGCCTGATCACTGAGGACCAGGCGAAGGCAGAAGCTCTTGCGAACCAATTCCAACACGTTTTCACCCGGGAAAATGTGGAGCCTTCATCATTTCCAGTCCTTCCGCCCAGCCCATATGCTAATATGCCTGCTATTAAAATTGAGGTTGAAGGTGTCAAGAAGTTATTGCTCAACATTAATACCACTAAAGCAATTGAATCAGATCAGATACAAAATCGAGCCCTCAAGATCGCAGCCGAAGAACTGGCTCCAGTTTTACAGTTCATTTTTCAACAATCGCTTGACTCGGGTGATGTACCGCTGGATTGGAGGAAGGCCAACATCACTCCTCTCTTTAAGAAAGGTTCAACCACCAACCCAGCGAATTACTGTCCTGTTTCACTAACAAGTACTTGCTGTAAATTGCTGGAGCATATCATTGATAGTAATCTGATGCATCACATGAGCAAACATAATATTCTTGCCGACAACCAACATGCATTTAGGAGGCATAGATCATGCGAGTCTCAGCTTATCCTGACAACAAATGACTTGGCCAAGCACCTTGACAGTAACGTCATCATGGATTTAGTTGTACTGGACTTTTCTAAAGCATTTGATGTCATCCCACACCAGAGACTGCTTCGGAAGCTTGACTTCTACAGTATTCGTTTCAACACGAAACGATGGATTTCCAGTTTCCTGATAAAACGTCTTCAGCGCGTGTGTGTGAACGGAAAGAGCTCCAATTGGCACCCAGTGTTGAGTGGTACACCCCAGGGCACAGTACTTGGCCCACACCTATTTTTGCTTTACATCAATGACATCCATGAAAAAGTCGCAAGTACGACCAGACTATTCGCTGATGATTGTTTGCTGTACAGTCCAATTAAGTCAGCTGATGATGAAGATGTTCTCCAAAAGGATCTCGATACTATGGTCGAGTGGTCACAACAATGGGGCATGCAGTTCAACCCTTCCAAATGTGAAACCATGCATGTCACCAGAAAGAGGAATCCAGGCGTCACATCTTACATCATACTTGGTGTCACCCTTGAAGAATCCAACAGTATCTTGGCATCAAATTGCAGAATGATCCACATTGGAATAGTCAGACTCATCATGTAACAGTGAAAGCAACAGTGTCCTAAACTTCCTGAGGCGCAACTTCCATCATTGTTCAGCTTCTGTCAAGGAGAAGCTGTATTTCACCCTCGTTAGACCCCATCTGGACTACACAGTTGCAGCTTGGGACCCATACACAGATAAAATCAATTCATCCATCGAACGTGTCCAAAGACAGGCCGCTCGATTTTTTACTAACACCTACGAGAGAGAAGCGAGTCTCACCAAACTTCTGAATTCTCTGGGGTGGAACCCTCTCCAAGACAGACGTGAAGCTCACCATTTGACCTGTTTTTACAAAATGTTAAATGGTCAGCTAGACATAGATCAGAAGACCTACACCAACCCCAAACCAATTAGGAGCAGACGAGGGCATTCGATCCAATCTGTGGTCCCAGCCTCAAAGACAGATCTGTACAACAATTTGTTCTTTCCACGCACTATTAAAACATGGAATAATCTCCACCAAGCCACGGTTGCCCAGCCAGATGCAACTAAATTTAAAGTGGCACTTTCCTCCCAATAACCCTCTCTGGCTAAACCCCTCACTTCACCACCTCCAGTTTAAATTCCAGTTGGAATATTTTGGAAGTCCAAGTAACCAAGAACCAAGAATTACTCCAGCACTCTGTCTTTTTCTTTGCGAGGCAGAATCTGCAGTTCCTTGTGCGTATATTGAACCAGCTTTCCTACAACTTCAGATAGTTCAAAGACATTTATGTGGGGACATTTTCCTCAGTACAGCAGCATGATGACAGTGTGAAATATATGGTTTAGCTTATGACAGGGTCATGAACCACGAGTCAAAGTACAACTCATCAAATGAAATTGGTGCTTTGAAGCTTTGAACCACCAAGCTCTAATATATGTTTTAAAGAGATTGAAAATGGAAGTCAAGTAAATGACTGGTTTGATCGCGATCCGAGACAATGTGTTTTGTTGTCTTCTACCGCTTGCATTTATAAGCAATTTAATAATGACTATATGAGACCTTGTCTACCTTGTGCATCTATTAGAGGTGGAGAATGGGGAATCAAAAGTAATGGAAGAGGATTGTCACTTTTCTCAAGCTCATCCAAGCAGATTCTGCCGATCTAATTATTTTTGTTTGCAAACAATAAAAAGGACTGTCGTATAAACTTGTGTTACAACCATAAATCAATATGAGGCATGACTCTCGTCTTTTGCACAATCAGCTCCTTGCACAGGCAGCCACTGCTGCAAACCGATTACGAGTAATTCAGCCACACAAGCAGTCATTTATCACAGATAGTAGCTTTGGTATTTTCTGTGCAGAGTACTTCCATCGACAATTGCTTGCTGAGTTATCAAGTTATGCCCTGATGCTCGAAGATGTCTGAATGGTTGACCCTTTCCCACTGCTAATTTGCGCATGGTTGTGCCTGGCTATAGATTATTTACAACAGATATCGACTTTACTTTAATCTTTGGTGAGGATTAGAGTATGTCAAAAGTTTAGGTTAATTGAAATCCTGCTGTTGTTCTTTGAGCAAACTTTTTCGAAATACTAAAATCCCACCTGGTCCATTGGATAAAACTGTTCATCACTTTATTACAGAACGAGACAATGCCACTTGGTTCAATGTGCCCCATGCAATGCCTTGAGAGATCTATTGAATTGAAAGATACTGCAATGATACAGGCTATTTGGCTCATCTGGCCCTTGCCAACTATCAAGCATCCATTCACATTGGTTCGATCTCATCTCACTTGCTCGTTCACAGACGAGGCCAATTAACATACAAACCTGCACATCTTCAAGATAAGGGAGGAAACTGGAACACATGGAGGAAGCCAATGCGGTCACAGGGAGAATGTGCAAACTCCACACAGCCAGCACCCAAACTCAATATCGAACTTATGTCCCTGGCGCTGAGAGGCAGCAGCTCTATCACCTGCATTACTACGCTACCAATGAGTCCTACATTATTTTTAAGAAGGAACTGCAGATGTTGGAAAATTAAAGGCAAAACTGCTGGGGAAACTCAGCGGGTGCGGCAGCATCTATGCAGCGAAGGAGATAGACAACGTTTCGGGCCGAAACCCTTCTTCAGTCCTATATTATTGTTATTTCCTCACAGCTCTGTATATTTTTCTCCTTTAAAGATTTATTCAATTTAATTTGATAGGTATCATAAAATGTGATCTTTCTACCTTTGCAGACCAGGATCTTCTGATTATCCCTTGCCTGGCATCGCTCCAGCTCCTGCGGACTTTACATCGGGAGCTCTCAGTCTCGGGAGAGTCCGAGTCGGGAAGCTCCAACTTCGCAGAAGGTTCGATGCAGGAGCAGATCGCCCCGATGTGGAGGAGTAAAACACTGCCGGCTACGGGAGTCAAGATTGCACCGTCAACGGAGGGCTTGAGGCCCATGACCACGGGAGAGCAAAGGGAAGAGATTGAATTTTTTTTCACCTTCCATCACAGTGAGGAATGTGGATATTTATGTTAAAATGTGTTATGTGTGTTCCGTTGCTTCTTATTGTATGACTGACTTGGCAAATGAAATTACTCGTATGTTGCAAAGCATACTTGGCGAATAAAGTATTATTGTGATTGTGATTGTGATGATATTTTACATAATATTCTTTAAGTCTTGTTTTTACCCCACCTCCATTCTATCACATAAACTTTCATCTTAAAATGGTGTCCTGCCAGTGGAAATCATTTCTCCTTATATTCTCTCCCCAAATATTTCATGATTTATGAACAACTATGTTAAATCTTCTTTTAACTTTCTATGCTCTAAAACGCCCAGCTTTTCTCATCATTTTTGCTTTGCTTTTCAGTTTGTTCCATTCTTTTCAAATACCTAATTTTGTTGATGGTAGACACAAGATCTTGGAGTAACTCAGTGGCACGGCAGCATTTCTGGAGAGAAGGAATGGGTGACGTTGTGGGCTGAGACACTTCTTCAGACTGAGAGTCAGGAGAGAGGGAGACACAGAGATATAAGGGGTCTAAGCTGCTTACATCTCAGCAGTATGAATATCAACCTCCATCTTCAAGTAACCCGTGTTTTCCCTCCCTCTCCATCCCTCCCTCATCCTAGTTCTCTGACCAGTCTGACTGTCTTCCTGATTACATTTCACCTCTGTATGCTTCATTGTCACCTTCCCCCAGCTAACAATGACCTATCCTACATTTACCTTGAGCTTCATCCCCTTTGATGGCTCGTTTTTCACACCTTACCCATACATATCTCTGTGTCTCCCTCTCCTCTGACTCTGAGTCTGAAGAAGGGTCTCTACCCGAAACGTCACCCATTCCTTCTATCCCGAGATGCTGCCTGTCCCGCTGAGTTACTCCAGCATTTTGTGATTATCTTCAGTGTGAACCTGCGGGAAGCGACGGTGGTCGACTGTCCAGCATGGAGTAGATGGTGGAGCAGTTGCTCCAACGTGACCTACTTCAGCAGGGGTATGGTCACAGTGGGTCTCTTAGCAGACCCACAGCAGCATCCTTTTCAGGACTGCCAAATGTCTCACCCGCTTCGCAGGGGAGCATTAGGAGTCAGAACTGGGCTGACTCTGAAGAAGGAGGCATGGCTGAAGATACATCTATGTCTAGGGGTGCCAGAAGAGGAGCTATTGGGTATAGTCACGAAGTTTGCGATGCCCACCCAAAAAGGGCTGCCGTTACATCCAAAGTTGGCAGCCAGTATAAATTACATGGCAACTAACCAACTGCAAGAGCAAGCCGTCAATGACATGGCAGTCAAGTACCTAGCTCCGGAGAATTGCCTCTCCCTCAATGTGCCTGCTGTTAACAACCCCATTTGGGGTAACATGAGCCTTGGGATCAGGAGCCAGGAAGTCAAACTCCAGAAGATCCTTAAACTGCTGGCTGCTGGGATTACGGCCGTTGCCAGGAAAGTGGATGGAGTTGAAATGCCGGTGGAGCTGCAGGATGCGCTAGCTCTCCTGTGTAACACTCAATATGAAATCAACAGTTACAGGAAGAGTCATCCAGCCTGTACTAAACCCCAAGTTCGCGGGGTTGTGCAGACCCAGCAGTGCACAGCCGCCAACATTGCTATTCGGGGACAACCTGCCTAAACAGGTCAAAGACCTCGACGAAGAGGCGAAGGCAATTGGCATGATTAATGTGCCGGCTGCCACCAAGTCCCCATACCATCGGCGGCAGCATCCCTATGAATCCACCAGCAGACAACGCTACAGCGATAGACCACCTGCTGGTGAAAGCTCTAAAGCCGGACAACCTACTCAACGGTCTTTTTTAGACCATGGCCCAGCACGGCCTTCTTGGAAGATGCACCAACCCCACACCACAGCGCCTCCACATCACAAGAAACAAGGACAGAGGCAACCAACGCAACACCGCCGTTAACCATGGAGGTAGGTGGGTCTGGTTGCCTCATGAACATCACGGGTTGGGGGATGGTTGCACTTGTTTTGGGATGCATGGAGCACTTTAACTTCTGATTCTTTCATACTGGAAAGTATTCAGGGATATAAAATTGAATTTGTTCACAAACTCCTTTCCCCTGTTCAGCATAGACCTAGTTGGAAGTTTGTACTTTCACAGAAAGAAAATACAAAAGGTAATGCTGAACTCTTAAGTCTAAATTCAAAAGGGGTAATTGAGAAAACCAAAAGAGAGTCTCATGAGTTTGTATCGAACATTTTCACTAAAAATAAAAAAGACCGCGGATGCCGCATCATCATAGATTTGACTGAACTGAATACTTTCGTGCAGTATGCCCATTTCAAAATGGTAACCTTTGTCACGGCCAAACAACTAATTTCCAATAGGTACTTCATGGCTTGCATCGATCTAAAGGATGCATACTATTCAGTACCAATAGGCAAGGATCATCGCAGATATTTGATGGGGCAGCTCTGGCAGTACAAAGCACTACCTAATCGTCAGCGCCCAGACTGTTTACCAAATTATTAAAACCAGCTTTAGCATGTCTCAGGAAACAAAAGCATATTGTTATGGCTTACCTCGATGATATTTTAATCGTGGGAAAAAATTTGTAGTTGGTCAAACTGGCCATCTCAGCCACTGAGCACCTATTTCAAAAGCTGGGATTTATAATCCACCCAGATAAATCAAAATTGATGCCTTCTACCACTATGGACTATTTGGGTTTCACAATTGATTCTGTTCATATATGTCACTTTGCCACCGAACAAAGCATCAGACTTGATAGAAGCATTCAATAGCCTTACTGGCATCAGGAAACCATCTATTCGGCAAGTAGCCAGAGTGATTGGGAAGCTATGGCAGCTTTTCCAGCCACACAATTTGGCCCACTACATTACCAAAACCTACAAAGGGCAAAAATAGCAGCACTCAAGCACCATGCTGGCATTTTTGACAGGCCAATGCAATTACCAGGGAAAGCAAAATTAGAATTACAATGGTGGATAGACAATGCACGACATTCCTCTAACCCCATCACTATCATAAATCCCTCGGTTATACTACAAACTGATGCCAGCACAAAAGGTTGGGGAGCAACTAATACCACCTCCAGTTGTGGTGGTAGATGGAGTGCACATGAATTAACCCTACTTCCAGCACTAGGAATTAATTATCTAGAAATGCTGGGAGCATTTCATGGACTCTGGGCTTACTGTTTGGACATGCACCATCTGCACGTACGTTTACAGATTGACAATACCACTGTGGTGGCTTATATCAATCATATGGGTGGAATAAAGTCGGTATCCTTTGACAAATTGGTCAATACAATCTGGCAAAGGTGCCCAGAAAGGAACATTTGCATATCAGCCACTTACCTTCCAGGTAGGTTAAATACAGTGGCGGACACCAGGTCACGCAAATTTAATGACAACACCGAATGGATGTTGAATCGAAAAGTGTTTGCCAACATTGTAGATCGGTATGGAACACCAGATATCAACCTTTTTGCATCCAGACTCAATCACCAAATATCAACATATGTTGCATGGGAACCAGACCCTGGGGCAGTAGCGATGGACGCTTTCTCGCTACACTGGGGGGATTTGTTTTTCTATGCATTTCCCCCCTTCTGCCTCATAAGTCGGGTCTTGCAAAAAATTAAACAAGACTCCGTATCGGGTATTCTGGTTGTGCCTGGCTGGCCTACTGAACCATGGTTCCCTGTGGTACTGGACATGGCCACAGAACCGTGCATCCCAATAAATAAATGTCCGAGTTCATTGGTACACCCTGTGACAAGGGAGAGTCACCCGTGCCATGACCGGATAAACCTATTGGTTTGCAGGATTTGAAAAGGCACTTCTGGATTATGGACTCTCGGACCGAACAATCAATGCCATCACAGCATCGTGCAGGGAGTCCACCAGGTGACAGTACCTCACTTACGTGAAGAAATGGGAGGTGTTCAGCACAGAAACGAACACCACAAATGACACAGCCACAATCACGGAAGTGCTGGAGTTCCTGGCAAGCCTTCAACTGTGCCAGAAGTGCCCTATCCAATTATCTCTGTCGAGGTTGCGATCACCTTACATTGGGGTCTCACCCTTTGGTGTCAAAATTAATGAGGGGAATATTTAATTCAAATCCCCCCAGGCCTAGATATTCCCAGACCTGGGATATCGGCATTGTACTAACCATGGTCCGAGGGTGGGCACCAATAACGTCTCTTTCATTGGACAAACTGACCTACAAAATGGTCATGCTGATGGCACTCGTGACGGCGCAACGGGTCCAGTCCCTACATAAGTTAAGTATGGACGCCATGGTCATAACCAACAGCAAGGTAACTTTCTTTATACAGGGGTTACTCAAGCAAGACAGGCCTGGATCACCTGGCCAAAAGCTGGATTTCCTGGCCTATCCCGTAGACAGCCGTCTACGTATCGTGACCCACATATTACGCTATATTGAGGTCACCAAGAGTCTCAAGGGCACGGAGAGGTCTTTGCTCATAAGCCACAAACGCCCTCATCATAGAGTCACCATACAAACCATTTCAAGATGGTTAAGGGTGGTATTGGGTGCAGCGGGGGTGGACACTAACGTATTTAAATCTCACTTCACCAGGACTGCATCCACATCGGCGGCTAGGATGATGGAAGTTCCAGTGGACCACACCCTTGCAACAGTGGGTTGGAGAAATGAAAAAACCTTTCAGCGGTTTTACAATAAACCCGTGGCCGCACCTGAGACGTTTGCGGAAAAAATATTAAGTTCTGTTTTATAATTTACCCAATGTAGGGGTATTATTATTTGGTATTGTGAAATAAATACCTTTTTGTTTTTCAGCACAGTTTCATATCTGAAATACGTTAACATACTTCCTCCATGTCCCATAATGGCAGTGTGTAAGCATGGATTCGTTCCAGGGCATGAAATCACAGAGCTTTGAAATCTTCACGTAGTCACTCACGTGACTCCGAAGTAAAATAGTTAGATTAAATGAGAACTTACCAGTTTGAAGTTTGATCTTTATTTTATGAGGAATTACGTTGAGGGATTACGTGCCCTCCGCTCCCAAACCCTCTATTATAAAGGTCAACTGGTATGCTAGTTCTCTTATCTTACTATGTTAGTCAACTTTGATATCTGTGATTTCACACCGCTGCTTTGAAGAATGTCGCGCATGCGTGCTGGCGGGGTCTTCACGTAATCCCTCATCGTAACGCCTCATAAAATAAAGATCAAACTTCAAACTGGTAAGTTCTCATTTAATCTTACTATTTTTCTTTGGAAAAACATGTGCAAAGAATGTAAGGTGAAGAAGAAAATAGAAATCCACAGCAAGGTGAACAATGCAGGGCTAGAGACAGGCTCAGCTCCCTACTACCAGAGTAATGGGTACTATCTATCACAAATGGATACTATGGATACTATTTGCAGGTACCATCGCAACGTTTAAGAAACATACAGGATAGGTTTAGAGGGATACGGACCAAACACAGGCAGAGGGGGCTAGTGGAGCTGGAACATGTTGGCCAATGTGGGCAAGTTGGGCTGAAGGGCCTGTTTCCATCCTGTATGACTCTTTGACACGAATACCAACAAGACAGAAGGTAATGTGGACTTGAGGCATGGCACCCTAGATCGTAAATATCATTATTTTTTCATGTCAAATATAACAGAAGTCTGATGAAAGACCTTCAGCTTTGAAACATTAACTCTGCTTTTCCTTCCACTGATGCAGTCTGACATGCTGAATGCTGCCAGAATTCCCTGTTCTTTATTTCAGATATCTAGCATCTGCTTTGTTTTATGTTTCAAACACCTAACCCCACCGACCAGGTCATTTCTAGTTCAATATTCCTACTTACAAAACCTCCGTCTCAGAGGTTATATAGTGGGAAAAAAATTGAGATCAATTTCAGAAGGTCTCAGCAGCTGCGGGAGCACCGGACTTTAAATTTTCCCACGCTGGCTGTGAAACTCCCGACCCGACTGAAGAACCCAGGTATGGCACATGGAAACCCCAGGATGACCTCCAGAGCCTACGGGCTGGATATCCCAGACGAAATGAAGCTGGAGCTGCTGATTCTGAGGGAACCCCCGTTCGTTACGGAGCTGGAGCTGCCGTCTGTGAGGGAATTCCCGTTCCAGCGCTGGTCCGCAGAAACAGCAGGTACAGGATACACAGTACCTGGAAACAAAGGCGAAGCCTCCATTGTGTCCGGAAACGTGGCTGACGGGCAGGACTTCAGGTCAGAATGAAGCGCAGGGGACTTCGGCCCCCTCTCCCTACTATCCTACTGGCCAATGTACAGTCCCTTGAAAATAAAGTGGAGGACTTGAGGGCAAGGCTGCTTTATCAAAGGGAGCTGAGGGAATGCTCTGTGTTCTGTTTCACAGAGACATGGCTCACCCCCAGCTCCCCAGACTCAGCAGTCCAGCCTGAAGGGTTCTCCATCCACCATATGGACCGTACACTGGCATCAGGGAAAGGGACAGGAGGGGGTGTCTGCCTCATGGTCAACTCTGCGTGGTGCTCAGACGTGGCAGTCCTGTCCAACTCCTGCTCTCCACACCTCGAACATCTGGCGGTGAAGTGCCGTCCCTTCTACCTACCGAGGGAATTCACCTCCATCATCCTGACCGCGGTCTACATCCCACCCCAGGCAGACGTCCGTCTAGCACTGGAGGAGCTGCACGCCGTGGTCAACAAACACCAGACGTCTTACCCCGAGGCATTTACCACCATTGCTGGGGACTTCAATAAGGCAAACCTAAAGAAGTCACACCCCAACTTCCACCAACATGTCTCCTGCAGCACCAGAGGACCAAACACCCTCGACCACTGCTACACCACCATCAAGGATGCATACCGCTCTATCTCTCGCCCTCACTTCGGTAAATCCGACCATACCGCGGTGCTGCTTCTTCCTGCCTACAGGCAGCAATTAAAGAGCGCACCCCCAGAGGTGAGGACAGTGCAGAGCTGGTCGGCGGGGGCAGAAGAACAACTACAAGACTGTTTGGAGTCTGTAGACTGGGCTATGTTCAAGGACTCGGCAACAGACTTGAATGAATACGCCACAGTCGTTACAGACTTCATAAAGAAATGTGTGGAGGACTGCATCCCTATAAAAACCTTCCGAGAGTTTCCCAATCAGAAACCTTGGATGAACTGTGAGATCTGCACTCTTCTGAAGGCCAGACACCGGGCATTCATGTCTGATGACACAGTGGTCTATAAGAAGTCCAGATACGACCTTGGTAAGGCCATCAAAAAGGCCAAAAGGGAGTTCTGCTCCAAGCTGGAGGATGAGACAGATGTTCGGCAGCTGTGGCGGGGACTGAATGCAATCACCTCTTACAAGGCGAAACCAGGAGGCAGCTCGGATGTCGGTGATACATCACTCCCTGATGAGCTCAATGCATTTTACGCACGCTTTGATAGGGAGAACACCGATGTGCCTTCCCGAGCCCCTATTCGCTGTGATGGTATTTCAGTCTCAGTCACAGAGGCCGACGTCAGGAAATCCTTCAGGGGGATGAACCCTTGAAAAGCGTCTGGACCTGATGGTATACCTGGTCGTGTCCTAAAAACCTGTGCGGACCAACTGGCTGGAGTTTTTATGGACATTTTCAACCTGTCACTTTTGAGGTCTGAGGTTCCCACCTGCTTCAAAAGGGCATCAATAATACCGGTGCCCAAGAAGAGCAAGGTGACGTGCCTCAATGACTATCGACCTGTGGCACTAACGCCTGTGGTGATGAAGTGCTTCGAGAGGTTGATCATGGCGCAAATCAACTCCTACCTCAACAAAAACCTGGACCCTCTGCAGTTCGCTTACCGCCACAACAGATCAACGGTGGACGCGATCTCGCTGGCCCTCCACTCCGCTCTGGACCACTTGGACAACAAAAACTCATATGTCAGGCTGCTATTTATTGACTACAGCTCGGCATTTAACACAATCATCCCCTCCAAGCTGGTTACCAAACTCGCAGAACTGGGTCTTTGCGCATCCCTCTGCAATTGGATCCTCGACTTCCTCACCCACAGACCACAGTCTGTTCGTATTGGTGGAAATGTGTCAGACTCGATAACAATCAGCACGGGAGCACCTCAGGGCTGCGTGCTCAGCCCCCTGCTGTACTCACTCTTTACTCATGACTGCGTAGCCGGTCATAGCGCGAACTCCATCATCAAGTTCGCTGACGACACCACTGTTGTGGGACGTATCACTGATGGGGATGAGTCCGAGTATAGAAGAGAGATCGAGCGACTGTCCATATGGTGCCAGCACAACAACCTGGCCCTCAACACCAGCAAAACCAAGGAACTGATTGTGGACTTTGGAAGGAGTAGGATGGGGACCCACAGTCCTGTTTATATCAACGGGTCGATGGTTGAAAGGGTCAAGAGCTTCAAATTCCTGGGCGTGCACATCTGTGAAGATCTTTCCTGGTCCGAGAACACAGATGCAATTATTAAGAAAGCTCATCAGCGCCTCTACTTCCTGAGAAGATTACGGAGAGTTGGTCTGTCAAGGAGGACTCTCTCTAACTTCTACAGGTGTACAGTAGAGAGCTTGCTGACTGGTTGCATTGTGGCTTGGTTCGGCAACTTGTGCGCCCTGGAGAGGAAAAGACTCCAAAAAGTAGTAAACACTGCCCAGTCCATCATCGGCTCTGACCTTCCTTCCATCGAGGGGATTTATCGCAGTCGCTGCCTCAAAAAGGCTGGCAGCATCATCAAGGACCCACACCACCCAAGCCACACACTCATCTCCCTGCTACCTTCGGGTAGAAGGTACAGGAGCCTGAAGACTGCAACAACCCGGTTTAGGAATAGCTACTTCCCCACAGCCATCAGGCTATTAAACCTGGCTCGGAACTCTAATCATTAATATCCCTCCATCTGTTATTTGCACTTTATTAATTTTTTAAGTCATGGGTGTATTTATGTATAGAAGTCAATGGTGCCAGCACAACAACCTGGCCCTCAACACCAGCAAAACCAAGGAACTGATTATGGACTTTGGAAGGAGTAGGATGGGGACCCACTCCATAGTCAATGCCTTCTATGTCCTGTTGTGCTATGCAAAGAAAGATTTTCATTGTCCTGTCAGGGACACATGACAATAAACTCTTTTGACTTTTGACTTTGACTTTGAGAAGGTGTTCATTATTGCTCAATAACTGTGAACATTATTTTAATAGTACTTTGAACCATTATAGCAGGCTATGTGGTGGCGGCAGCGTGGAGTGTAGATGGAGTCAATGTAAGGCAGGTTGGTTTGTGTTAGAATGAACTGCAGATGCTGATTTTAACTGAAGATAGACACAAAAAGCTGGAGTAACTCAGTGGGACATGCAGCATCTCTGGAGAGAAGGAATGGGTGACGTTTCAGGTCGAGATCCTTCTTGTTTGTATGATGGTCTGGGCTCCGTCCACAATTCTCTGCAATTTCTTGCGGTCTTGGATGGAGATAAAGAGAGAAGAGGCATGAGATATGAGGGGGGATATAGGTAGAAAGGGACAGTGGGGAAGGCGAATGGGGGTGGGATTGTAGATTGTAGAATGGCGCTAGCATTTATTTCGAGAAGGCTTGTACACAAAAACAGGGATGGAATGCTGAGGCTCTAAAAGGTGCTGGTCAGGCTGCACTTGGAATATTGTGAGAAATTTTGGGCACCATATCTGAGGAAGGATGTAATAGCTCTGGAGAAGGTCCAGAGGAGATTTGCAAGAATGATCCCAGGAATGAGTAGGTTAACATATGATGAGCGTTTGACGGCAGTGGGCCTATATTCGCTGGAGTTTAGAAGAATGGGGGAGGACCTCATTGAAACGTACAGAACAGTGAAAAGCTTGGTTAGAGTGGATATGGAGAGGATGTTTCTACTGGTGGAATTCTTTGCCACAGAAGGCTGTGGAGGCAATGTCAGTGGATATTTTTAAGGCAGAGATAGACAGATTCTTGATTAGTACAGATGTTAGAGGCTATGGGGCGAAGGCAGGAGAATGGGATTAGAAGGGATTGATTGATCAGCTATGATTGCATTGCAGAGTATACTTGACGGGCCGAATGGCCTAATTCTACTCCTAGTACTTATGTCCTTATGATTTAATGATGAAATTTGTGTGCATCCAAGTGGGGCACAACCATTTAATCCATTTAGTTGAATATGCCACAGTTTTCGAGAGGTGTTAAAATTACAAGACTGACAATGAATGGGTTAAAATACTTAAAATATAAAATAACATCTAAAATATGTATTTGGTATGATTTTCAATGTTCTGCACTGCTACTTTGAAATCTATTGGTTTGAAGATGCTTACAACTAATCAGTATTCTGAATGAGTAATATCTCATGATGACTTATTTTCCATTGATTTGCACAACTTAATTTCTGAAATCCCACAGGCCATTTTTTAATACTCAATAGAGACATGAAACTTTGAAAGAATTACCATCCAAGTTGATTCAGATCCCATATATCGTTAAGTATCTTTCGACATTATGGCATTGTGGAATTAAGGTGGCATTTATATGCTGTTGAACGTAACATCACAAGCAACCAAAGCAGCAATTGACTACAATTTAATCCTTTGCAACAGTTCTGCCCTTCAGTAAGATCATGACTAATCTTTTTTCTCAATCCCACTTAGACATAGCATCAGAGAGCGTGGAAACAGGCCCTTTGGCCAAACTTGCCCATACCGACCAACGTGTCCCATCTACACTAGTTCCACCTGCCTGTATTTGGCCCTTATTCCTCTAAACTTCCTTTTGCAGGAAGATTGTTCCTGTTGTTCCCGATTGTTCCCGATGTTGGGGAGGTCCAGGACAAGGGGTCACAGCTTAAGGATAATGGGGAAATCCTTTAGGACCGAGATGAGAAGGAATTTTTTCACACAGAGAGTGGTGGGTCTCTGGAACTCTCTGCCACAGAGGGTAGTTGAGGCCAGTTCATTGGCTATATTTAAGAGGGAGTTAGATGTGGCCCTTGTGGCTAAGGGGATCAGAGGATATGGAGAGAAGGCAGGTACGGGATACTGAGTTGGATGATCAGCCATGATCATATTGAATGGCGGTGCAGGCTCGAAGGGCCAAATGGCCTACTCCTGCACCTAATTTCTATGTTTCTATGTTTCTAAACCTGTCCTATCCTTGCACCTGTCGAATTGTTTCTTTAATAGCTCTTGCCTCAATTACCTCCTCCGGCAGCTCAATCCATACATTCACCATCCTTTGTGTGCAAAAGTTACCTCCTCAGTTTCCTATTAAATCTTTCTCCCTTCAACTTAAACCTGTGTCCTCTGGTTTTGGATTCCCCTACTCTGGGCATGAGACCCTGAGCGTCTACCCGATCTATTCCTCTCATGATTTTATACACCTCTGTAAGATCACCCCTCATCCTCTTGTGCCCCAAGGAATCTTAGCTTGCTAAACCTTTCCCTTTTGCTCAGACCCTCAAGTTGTGGAAAGATCTTCGTAAATCTTCTCTGTACCCTTTGCAACTTGACAGCATCTTTCCTGCAACATGGTGCCCAGAACTGAACACAATACTCTAAATGCTGCCTCACCAATGTCTTACATAACAGCAACATGACCTCTGCTTACCTATAGTAACACCATATCCCTTGATTCACTTGATATCGTGATGAGTGGCGACGCCTTGTGGCAGCGGCTCGCCTGCAGTCCGTATGTCTTTTTTCTTTTTTTCTATCCTTTTAGGAGTAGGTTTTTGGTTTATTTTTAGCTGTGTATATGTGGGGGGGCGAGGGGGAAGGGGTGTGGGGGAAATTTTTTAATCTGTTCTCTGAACGGGGGAGGCAACTTTTCCCTTGTCGTGTCTCCGTTGTCATTGAGGCCTACATCGTGGAGCTGGCGGCCTCCAACCAGAATCGACCTGAGGCCGCGGGCCCTGTGGACGGTGGAGTTGGGAGCTCGCAGGTTCCGGGTGGGAGACCAATTTTCGGGGAGCTCACGCAATGGCAACTTTTCCCGCCCAAATCAAGGGGTTTGAATGGGCCCGGAGCAGGGGCGTAGATTGACCGGCACGGCTGAAACGGCCGCGGGACTTACCATCGCTCGCTGGGGGCTTTAACATCGGGAGCCCCGTCCGCCTCGACGTTGCAGTTTGGCTGCCTGACCGCGGGAGAAGAACAAAGGACAGGGAAGAGATAAAACTTTTGCCTTCCATCACAATGAGGAGGTGTTTGGAGATTCACTGTGATAGATGTTTATGTGGAAATGTGTTAATTGTGGGCTGTGTTTTTTTGCTGTTATGACTGCAGGAACGAAATTTCGCTCAAACCTTGCATGTTTGAATGACAATAAAGGGCAATTGAATTGAATTGAATTGAATACCCAAAAATACATAGACCTTTATTTTGAATGAATACAAGAATTGCACCTACTGTACATCACCTTATTCAACATTGAAATGTGAAGATTCAGCAGACATTTTTCTTCTGCCTTGAAATGGAAACCATTTAGTCAGACAAATTCCCAGAAGTAGGGCCCTGGCCTGTAATGTTGTCGATGCCATCTGCAGGAGGGACCCAAACTGAAATGTCGGCTATCAAATGTCACCACAGATGCTGCCTGACTTGCTAAGTCACTGCAGCACTTTGTGTTTTACTTAAGATTCCAGCATCTGCAGTTCCTTTTGTGTCCCCTTCAATGGCCAGAGAAAACATCATCCTAGCATCGACCCCACCTTCTCTGCCCCACACGAGTTGGATATGTTTCAATGGGATCACGTCTCAGTCCGCTAACCTCGAGAGAATGTTGACTCAATCAGATAATCCCCCAGACCATCCCAGAAATCAATCCTCTGTCACAAATATATCCTTCCCTCATGTTAGGTGACCAGGTCTCTGCATTTAATTATAGGTATGCAATCATAAGTGATAGGAGCAGAATTAGGCCATTCGGCCCAGCAAGTCTACTCTGGCATTCAATCATCGCTGATCTATCTCTCCCTCCTAACCCCATTCTCTTGCCTTCTCCCCATAACCTCTGACACCCGCAGTAATCAAGAGAGCGAATAAATAAATAAATTGTTAAAAAAACACTTTTGCAATGTTTCTTTTGCTGTGTTCCCATGCTAACTTTCAGTGATTCATTTACAAACACATCCACATTCCTCTGAACACCAATGTATTTCGAATTTACACGCTTCATAAAATACTCAACTTTCTATTTTTTCTATCAACGAGCACGAGCTTCCATTTTTACACGTTATATTTAATCGCATTGGCCCAGCCCATTTAAGCGCATGAAAGATTGTTCTGAATCCTGTCTGAGCTTCCTCACAGCCAATTGCCTCTCAACCCAGTACTATCAACAACTTGGATAAATTACATTTGGTTCCCACATGCCATCGCTTCCTACAAATCAAAAACCAAGTGGCGGCTCAAGTGGCAGTGAAGCATCACTCTTAGATGAGCTTAATGAGTTCTACACACACTTTGAAAGGGAGAACACTTATGTGCTTTCTTGGTTCCCCCATAGCCCGCAACAGCATTGCAATCACAGTCACTGAGGCCGACGTCAGAAGATCCTTTATGATGGGAACTCTTGGAAAGCACCTGGACCTGATGGTCCCATTCTCAAAATCAGCGCCGACCAATGAACCGTTTATTGTCGTCATCTTCAACCTCTCGTTACTGAAGTCTGAGGATCACATCTGCTTTAAATGCGCATCAATAATACCTGTGCCCAAGAACAGGGAAGACATCGTGGGTACTGACTGACCTCCCCAGCATCGAAGGGAACTGCAGGAGTCGCTGCCTCAAAAAGGCAGCCAGCATCATCAGAGACCCACACCACCCTGGCCACACTCTCATTTCACTCTTGCCATGGGGAATAAGGAAAAGGAGCACCCTGAGCAAACAACAAAGTCACAGGGAGAACGTGCAATCTCCACACAGATAGCAATAAGGTAGGATCGAACCTGGGTGATGGAGGTTGTAGGATAGCAGTGTTATCGACTGCACCACGGTGCTGCCCAAATATAAATCCCCAATATAAATTTCTCAGTTTCATACTGTAAGCAAGCTACGTTAACATTTGCCAGTCTTTTTCCTTTTTATAGATATTTATTTTGATAATAATACTGCCAGTTTATTTTTCTCACCAGATTATTCTCACACTATTCTTGTCAACGTCATATTCTTCCTTTCATGAAGTCTGAAATGTTCCCAATCCTCAAGCTTACTGCTCTTTTTTTAACATGGGACAGTATAACACAGGAACAGGCCCTTCAGCCCATAATGACCATGCTAAACAAGATGCCAAGTGAAACTACTCTGGGCTGCCTGTAAGTGATCCATATCGCCTCATTACCTACCTTGGAATGCAAGCAGAAGCCTCCACGTGGTGCATCCCGGGCAATGCTGACGACAGGAACTGTACCACAGTGACTGACTGAAGTAGCCAATTCTGCAACCACCGACCGTCAACCGTCACTGACCGACCGGAAAGACGTGATTATGGATGATTGCCAGACACGAGGATGAAGAAGATTACCTACCTTCATATCCATGTTCCTATTTAAAACCATAGTGGCATTATGGTTCCTGCCTCCACCACCACCCTTGGCAGTGTGTTTCAGGCATCTACCACAATCCGTACAAAAGCTTGCCCCGCACATATCCATTAAACTTTACCCCTCTAACTTTAAATCTGTGCCCTCTGGTCATAGAGTGATACAGTGTTGAAACAGGCTCGTCGGCCCAACTTGCCCACACCGGCCAACAGGTCCCAGCTACACTAGCCCCACCTGCCTGTGCTTGGTCCATATCCCTCCAAACCTGTCCTATTCATGTACCTGTCTAACTGTTTCTTAAACCTTGGGATATTGCCAGTCTTAATGACCTCCTCTGGCAGCTTGTTTCATACACCCACCGTCCATGACATTTACAACTTGGGCACAAAAGGTTCTGACTCTCTAAAGGGCCTGTCCCACTTAGGCGATTTTTTCAGCGACTGTCACAGTCGTAGCAGGTCACCGGAAAAGCGGCGACTGGACCCTCTCCCCCCTACGACAATGTCTGAACCTACCACCTAGTCAACATCAAGCTACGACAGGAACTCCAAATTTCTCTATCTATAGAGAAATGGGAGAGGATTCTTCAATTAGTCAATACCTCTACAATGTGTGCAAGACACATTCTGATACAATTCAAGGTGGTTCACAGAGTTCATATGTCAAAAGATAAATTAGCTCGTTTTTATGGTCATATAAATCCTACCTGAGACAGATGTAACTCTGAAGTGGCCTCACTGAGCCATATGTTTTGGTCCTGCCCACTTGGAAAAATATTGGAAATACATTTTTGCTACTATTTCTGTAGTCTTAGGTATTGATTTACAACCTCATCCTATTACTGCAATTTTTGGGCTACCAATGTTAGATTCTATTCATTTGTCCCGCTCCGCCCATCGGCTGATTGCTTTTACCACATTAATCGGCAGAAGATCTATTCTATTTAAATGGAAAGACTCCAACCCTCCGACCACACTCCATTGGTACTCTGACACGATATAATGTTTAAATTTAGAAAAAATCAGGAGTGACATTGTTGAACCCTTGGTTAAATTTGATAGGACTTGGGGAAGATTTATTCAATACTTTCACACAAATAAACTGCTCCCTCTCCAACCGTTATAAAACTATTTTACCTCCATATGGTGGAACGGACTTGACGACAAACAGACTTAAATTGTTTAAATTCTCAGCTCAGATGCGGTTTTATTTTTTGTTTCCTTTAGTTTAGGGCGGTTTTGTTCCTTCCTTTTTTCCTTTTTATTTTTTTTTATTTTTATCTTTGTGTTTTTTTTTCTACATATATAAGTTTTCTTTTAAACATTGAACTATATTTACATAGAGACCAGGAGGTCTATATTCAATGTGTTTTCTGACACTGGACTCATATTTAGGTTATACCGGTTATTAATGTAATCCTGATCCCTATGTATCAATATCATTGTTATGTTTATTATTATTCTTTGTGCTTTGTTTTATTTTGTTTTGTTTTTGTTTTTTGGAAAAAAAACGAATAAAAAGATTTTAATAGACAATGACTAAACCTACCACCTAGTCAACATCAAGCTACGACAAGCTACCAACAACCGGTGACCCAATCGTCATGACTTAGGACGTCCACCCACAAGCACACCTACGACAACGCACAACCACACAGGTGACAACCTGCGACAACCGGAGTCAACCTACATCCACCCGCGACAAGCTACGACAAGCAACGACCCTGTCGGCGACAACTGAAGACAATTCAGTCGCCGGAACCTGTCGCCGGTACCTGTCACCGGTTGACGTAGGTAGTCGCCAATGGAATTCACCAGTCGGCACCCGGTGACAACTAATGTCACCAGGCATTATCCTGGCGTCAACCTGCGTCAACCTACGACAGGAGAAGACAGGCAACGTCAAGCCCACTGTGGCCGAAAGGTTTTGAACATTTCAAAATCCAGCGGTGACAAGAAAAAAGTTACGACATTTGAGGAGACAACTCACGACAATACAGGCATCACCCCGCGGCCATGTGGCAACAGCCTATTTTCCAGCTGCCGCCGAACAAATCACCTAAGTGGGACAGACCCTTAACCATCTATGCCCATCTTAATTTTGTAGATTTGTCAACATTTCCAATATTATCTTTAATTTTGGCTTATTTCGTAAGCCAAGGTGTCGCCATATTTTGGCAGGGTTTATATAGTATTTATGTTTGTGTCTTTAAATGTTAGCCATTGCTTCTTACACTCGTGCCTTTCAATGTGTTTTCTCAATCTACCATACACAAACCAAAGCCTCCAGCTCCATAGTTTGCTGTTTAGATCGAAAACCCAACCTAAATTAACCTATTCCCTCATCGCTTGCTCAGTATATTGAACTAGAAAACCATCTCCTATACATTCCAAGAAACGGTCCATAATTTGCTGCTAATTTGGTTTGCCCGATCTATAAGGCCCTCGGCAGCTAGGAATCGAAGCTATTGCAGCTGTCAATACTTTAATATGCCAAGAGCCATTCAATAAAAGGCTTTGAAGCTCTGATTTGTGAATATAATCTCCATCTGAAGCAGTTTTGTGTTAACTACTTTTTTACTTTAAAGAAGGTAACACATGGTGCGGGATTGTTAATCATTGGTATTTTCCTTTTAATGTCAAGACTGAACGGTTTAAATTAACTTTTTCACAGTGCGAGTTAAAAATGGTAAGTGTAAGTTCATTCCCTCCAATTCAGAAACTGTAAAGCACTTCAATCCTCCCACCACCTTCAGCCAGGATTTGATAAAGTGTAAAGAAATAAGCAAGGGACAATGGACAATCTAGTCTGTAATTTATCCCATCAGATAAAGCATAACAATAAGTTTAATTTGACACCTAATTCATTTTCATATCTTCAGTATTAAAAAAGTTATGGCCATTTTCATACTCTGAAATTAGCATCTTGCTTTTCCATTGACTTAACTCAAAAGCTGTGATCGAGGACAGTCAAAAGCCCATAACTTTCCTAAAAATTAAGAGAACTGAATGACATTTTCAGTTATTATAGATGGAAGCGTTCTGAAATAAAAATGAAACAATCTTACTTGGATGATCTGAAATTAAAGCATATAATAGTAAGATTAAACGAGAACTTACCAGTTTGAAGTTTGATCTTTATTTTATGAGGAGTTGCGATGAGGGATTTCGTGAAGAACCCGCCAGGCACGCATGCGCGACATTTCTTCAAAGCAGCGGTGTGGAATCACAGAACCAACAACAGAGAAATGACTTGTTATAGTAAGATTGAAGAGACTCTATATACCAGTTGATCTTATGGTAGAGGGTTGGGAGCGGAGGGCACGAAATCCCTCATCGCAACTCCTCATAAAATAAAGATCAAACTTCAAACTGGTAAGTTCTCGTTTAATCTTACTATTTCATTTCGGAGTCACGTGAGTGACTTCGTGAAGACTTCAAAGCTCTGTGATTACACGCCCTGGACCACGTCCATGCTCACACACTGCCGTAATACTGATGGAGGAAGTATGTTAACGTATTTCAGACTTGAACAAGCTGAAAAAATAATAACATTATAGTTAGTACAACAATAAACCCCTGAACTCGGGGACAAACGTTTAGGGACAGCACTAACGTGCGTAACGTTGCGGGAAAAAACGGCCACAGGTTTGTTATGAAACCACTGAAATGTAGTTTCATTGGCCCAGCCCGCTATCGTGAGGACATGCTCCATGAACACCTCCATGGTCCTCGTTCCTGATGTGGATGCGGCCTTGGTAGAATGACATTTCATATGTTTAGTGTCTTACCTGCTGCATCGAATACCACCTTAAGCCATCTGGAGATAGTCTGCACCGTTACCCTGTGACGTGGGTTTCCATGGCTGACAACAGATCCGCCTCCATATTCCTTTTTTTTTTTGAATAATTTTTTTATTAGCAATAAACAATTCTCAATGTTTAAAACTGAGTTATAAACATCCACTTAAATCAATATTTGTACTCTAATGATTATTATCTTTTTTTTTTTTTGAAAATAAAAGTGGGTAAAGAGAAATACCATTATTAATCAATAAAATTATAATTCCTTAATAATTATTTGGTATAAAAGAAAAAGAAAAAATGAAGAAAAAGAAAAAAGACATATTATGTATATATATCAATTAAAAGCCACAAAATATATTATAAATGAAACAACTACAAATAATAATATCAGTAAAGACATGCATATATCCTGGTATACCAATACATTATTTTCATCAAATCCCGCAGGGTGTCAGTCGAGCCGTGATGCCAAGAACAGCTACTTCTCTAAATACTGTATATATGGAGACCATATCTGTTGAAAAGAATGATACTCGTCCAAAAGGACAAATCTGATTCTTTCCAACTGCAACGTCTCCAACATCTCTGATGCCCACATTTTAATTGTTGGGGATAATGTTCCCTTCCAAAATTTCAATATTATTTTTTTCCCTAATATCAAACAATAATCAAGGAAATTTCTTTGATCTAGTGTAAATATCAAATTAGCCTCTGGAATTCCCAGTATTATTAGCTTTGGGTCGGGTTCTAATTTAACCTTAAGAACTTCAGAAATTACTTTAAAAATTTCTGTCCAATAATAATTCAATTTAGGACATGTAACAAAACTGTGTGTTAAATTTGCTTCTAAATTCTTACATTTATCACAAATAGAGGAGAGATTAGGAAATATACTATTTAATTTGGCTTTTGAATAATGTAATCTATATAATACTTTAAATTGTATTAATATATGTCTAGCATTTAACGAGCACCGGTGTATTCGTTGTAGACTTTCTCCCCAATTTTCTTTGGTTATAGGTGATCCAATTTCATTTTCCCATGCTTGACGATATGTTTCAGTTATTGGATTCTCATTATCCATAATGATGTTATATATATAAGCTATTAATTTTTCTGTGGTTGGATGCCAGTTAAACGATTCATCTAATAATCCTGGTTCCTTATTTTTAAAATCCTGTGTATTAGATTTAATATAATCTCTAATTTGGAAATACCTAAACAAATGCTGTGAAGACAATCCGTAGATATCTTGTAATTCCTGAAATGAAAGAAATTTTCCATTTCGATAAAAGGTGCTCTACCCTTGTAATTCCTAAATTATCCCAATGTCTGAACCCTCCATCCAATGTGGAGGGCTTAAATAATGGGTTATTCATAATTGGTAATCTAAATGAAAGGTTGTCTAAATGTAAAGTCTTGACTATTTGTTTCCAAATACGTCTATTATTATAAATGATTGGATTGTCCCTATAAGTTTTTTTTTGAACTTCCTTTGGGGCAAAAATAATTGAATCTACGTTGAAAGGCAAACAATCTTCCTTTTCTATCTTTAGCCACGTTGGTTCCAGGTCCGTATTTACCCACCAAAAATTCATATTCTTAATCTGTACTGCCCAGAAGTAGTATAAAAAATTTGGAAGTGCTAATCCTCCATTTATCTTTGACTTACATAAATGTTTTTTACTTATTCTATGATTTTTATAATCCCAGATAAAACTATTAACAATATTATCAATTTTTTTAAAAAAGGTTTTCGGAAGGAAAAAAGGGATAGCTTGAAACAGATATAATAATTGTGGTAGAAAAACCATCTTTATAGCATTTATTCTACCAATCAAAGATATAGGCATTTTTTTCCAATATAAAATATTTTTTTTAAGTTTATCTAATAATTGAGGATAATTCGATCTAATTAATGAGTTATGAGATTTAGATACATTAATTCCTAAATATTTAATTTTGTCAGTAACTATTGATAATGGATATTGTTGTAATATGTTTAAATTTATATTAGTTATTGGCATAATATCACTTTTATTCCAATTAATCCTATATCCAGAAAATGTACTAAATTTATTTATAACATCAAACAACATTGGAATACTAATTTCAGGTTTTGTGATGTAAATCAAAACATCATCTGCATATAAGGATATTTTATTAGTTGTTCTGTCAGTATTATAACCGTATATTTCAGGTTCTGACCTAATTCTTTCCGCCAAAGGCTCTATCGCCAAGGCAAATAATAAAGGCGATAACGGACATCCTTGTCTACATCCCCTAAAGAGTTTAAATTTAACTGATAGTATTTGATTAGTTAGAATTCTTGCAGTAGGATCTGAGTATAGGATTCTTACCCATTTACAAAATTGATCCCCCAATTGAAACTTTTCCATTATATTAAATAGATATAACCATTCCACCTGGTCAAATGCTTTTTCTGCGTCTAACGATATGACTGCTAATTCCCTATCTCGTATTCTTTTAGAATATATAATATTAAACAGGCGTCTTAAATTATGAGACGAATAGCGTTTTGGAATAAAACCTGTTTGATCATAATGTATTAATTTAGAGATCACCAAACTTAGTCTCCTAGATAAAACTTTAGCTAATATTTTTTGGTCTGTATTTAGAAGGGCAATCGCTCTATATGAACCAGGATCTTCCAGATCTTTATCTACCTTAGGTATAAGTGTAATTGTGGATTCATTTAAAGAGTCTGGTAATTTTCCTTGTTCATATGCATGTCTATACACTGTATGTAGTCTTGGAGAGATCAGATCTTGAAATTTTTTATAAAATTCTGCACTCAGGCCGTCAGGCCCCGCAGCTTTTCCATTCTTTAACGAACCAATTGATTCTGCGATATCTTTCACTGATATTTCAGCATTTAACAAATGTCTCCCTTCCTGATCTAAACTCTTAATTTGACATTCTTTTAGAAATGTTTCCATTCCATCTGTTTGTCCTGTTAATTTTGATGAGTAAAGATTTTGGTAATATTGTAAAAATCTATCATTAATATCTTTTGGTATGGTCAGTATATTTCCTTGCATTGATCTGATTCCATGTATCGTTTTTTCATCGTCTAATTTTCTTAATTGTCGTGCTAGCAATTTATGCGGTTTATCTCCAAATTCAAAATGCACTTGTTTGGTTTGTTGATAAAGTTTGATGACTTGATTAGAGTATATTTCGTTTAGTCTATACTTTGCTATTGCAATTTTATTACTTAACTCCTTAGAAGGGTGTTTTATATTCTCATTGTCTAGTTGTTTTATCTCCATTTCTAACTTCTGTTCCCTCTTTCGGTTTTCTTTATTAAAATATGCTTGTGCCGATATTATTGCACCACGCATGAATGCCTTAAATGTATCCCAAAGTAACAATGGTGAAATTTCAGGTGTGTCGTTTGTCTCAAAGAATAATTTAATCTGTTCTGTCACATGATTACAACAATCCTTGTCCTTCAGTATCTGAGGATTAAATCTCCAAGTCATAGTTTTATTAGATATATCTTTTAGTTTTATCTTAAATGTTAATGGTGCATGATCTGAAATAATAATATTGTGATATTTTGCATTGTACGTAAAGGGAAGCAGTTTTGAGTCTATTAAAAAGTAATCTATCCTCGAGTCGGTTCCGAATACGGGCGAGAAAAAAGAATATTCTCGTCCGGATGGGTTCTCTAATCTCCAAATATCCTTAACGTTAGTTGAGTTAATGAAAGAATTTATAAGTTTACTTGAATTAGAAATAGCTTTCCTTTTTGTTGAGGATCTGTCTAAGTAGTTATCCAAAGTGCAATTTAAATCGCCCCCAATTATTAAATTATGTTGAGTGGATATAGGAATATTATTGAATATTTTCTTGAAAAATAATGGGTTATCGAAATTAGGAGCATATATATTCATAAGAATTACTTTTTTTGAGTATAATTCCCCTGTAATTATTACATATCTGCCCTCTTTATCTTCTATCATAGAACTTTGTTTAAAAGGTATACCTTTACGAATAATTATTGCGACTCCCCTAGATTTATGTATAAATGAAGAGTGATATACCTTTGAAATCCATTTAGCTGTTAATCTATATTGATCATCTCTTTTGAGATGCGTCTCTTGGAGGAAAATAACGTCTGATTTCAATCTATTCAGCTGCGCTAACACCTTACCCCTTTTAATTGGTTCATTAATTCCCTTAACATTCCAACTACAAAAAGTGATTCCATCATCCCCAGTCTTCAAATTCATATCTTGCATTTTAGTATTAGGGTGGTTTTTTTTGGAGTAGCCCTCTCGGCCCCTCCAGCTCAACAAGGCACCCAAACGTCAATCCGACGAAAATTACCAATCTCAATAATCCATATCCATGTCTATCTAAAATAACTATACGGTATTGTTCATAATTACATTCATATAATATATAACATAAATTCAAATACTTAATATATTAAAAAAAATAGAAAATATAAGCGAAAAAAGAAAAAAGAGTGTTAAAAGGGTGCCCAAAGAAAAAAAAGACTACACTGATAGATTGTGTAGTGTGTGTTAGTGAACGCCACACTAACGTGGCGATTAATCTAATGACTTCCGTGTTTAAAAAAGATGTTAAATATTCCAGCTCCCAACTAGAATACTGTGTATATTGGGGTGGGGTACTAACTTTAAGGGTTTAGTAATTATTTCTATTATTCATGAAACTATTTATTAATTACTATTCTATTGTAATTAGTATTATAATAAATAATACTATGTTAGGGGAATTATTGAAATTCTACAAATTGATACCAAACCACTACTACATTCCCATTATTTTCCCTCTTTCTCAATGAATAATTCATAACCGCAGGTTAATGATAAAAGTCCAAAATGTTCAGTCGTCGTCTTCTTCCTCCCGTGATTCATCGTCTGTTTCCTCCTCTTCTGCCTTCTTCTGTATGCCTTTTGCGAACTTCAATGCATCAGTATGCTTAACGAAGCGGTGTTCCTCGTTGTCATAGGTCACTCTCAGTGTTGCTGGGTACATCAAGCCATATCTGAGATCCACTGTATTCTTTAAATTCCGTAGAATGCCTCTTGTTTCAGTGAATAAGGATCTTCTCTTAGCAACTTCCGCTGGGTAATCTCTGAAGATACTAATGTTATTTCCTTCGTATTTCAAATTTCTCTTTCTCATTATTATCTTCATCATATCTTCAAAGACGTGATCATACACCACCTTTACAATCATTTGTCTGGGTGGTGCACCTCTCCCAGGGACCCGTCTTAAAGCCCTGTGGGCACGGCCCAACAGTGGTTCTTCATCCAATTCCAAAATGTCTTTTAGGAGTTTTGCAACAAATTTTCGTGGATCTTGATTTCCTTCACAACCTTCAGTCAATCCTACAATTCGCAAATTCTTACGTCTTTGTCGGCCCTCCAAATCAATACATTTCTCATTTATTTTGCGAAGTAGTTCTGAAAGGCGTTTATTCTCGGCAAGTAACTTCTCAGTTTCCTTGGCACTTTTTACAGCAAAATCAGCCAAATCTTTAAGTGTATCATTGTGTTGGTCAATTGTAATGGTAATAGGATCTATCTTATCATTCAGCATTTGTTCCAACCCAGCAACCTTGGCATTTATCTCAGAGAATCGGTTTTGAAATTCAGCCTCCGTCTTACTTTTCCATTCGCTCATCATAATCTTTACCGTCTCGGTAACTTCTTTTGTTAATTCCACTTTAATTCTCTCCTGAGACACCAGAATCTCCGCTTTTAGATTTTTTATTTCATCTTTATATTCTTTCTTCATGTCTTTAAATTCATCTTTATATTCCTTCTTCAGATCTTTTATTTCTTTCACCAGTTTCTTCATCTCACCTATCATGGAATTTTTAAACTCTTCCATTTCCACTTTTCTCTGTGAGATTTCTTCCTGGGAGGCAGTCAGACTCGAGCCCGAGGCTTTGGTGGTGCCAGCCTCTCTTCTTAGGCCCGTTTTCTTCGGGGGAGGGGAGGAGGGCTGCATTTTAAATTTCTTACCAAAGTCGCGCGCCTGATGACGTCACGCAGCCTTCAATTGCACCGGAGCCGTTTTTAATCGATCTCCTGCGGTAAGTAGCGTTAGCACCCTCCTTTAGCCCCGTTTTTTTTGCAGATTTTTACGGAGCTGATCTGGCGCTGTTCTCCTAGAACATGGCGCCACCGGAAGTCTCCCGCCTCCATATTCCTGATGGCCATTTCCAGACCTGTAGTCGCAGGTCTGTATAGTTTAAGTAACTCTTTCATAAAGAAGTTACTTTTTATGGGTTGATCATTCTATCCAGGTTTAATTCCTGTAGAGTCTGGACCCGTTGTGCTGTATTCAGTGCTATTGCCATCACCACTTTTAAAGGTGAGTAAGTCCAGTGATACCTCCGTCATAAGCGACCACCTCCTGAGTAGGGTCAACACCACCCTAATCTCTCAGATATTATATCGTGGTCGGGAAGGGATGGATAGAACATATCCCTCGTAGTTTGGATACCAGCTGGTGAGATCCCACTCCAATGTTGAGCTAGGATGACAGTGCACTATAGGCACTGTAAGCAGCACTGTAACTGAGGGCTCATCATAATGAAGACCAGTGAGCATGCCAGCACATTGGAGATCGTAGCAGATATGTAGGTCGTCTTGGTCCGACTACAAAAACCTCTCATATCCTGTGTAGGTGAGGTAGTGCTTCCCAGTGGACTTTCTCTGCACGATCTATATGACGTCCATGGTCCTGTATGTTCCAGACCTGGGTACGTTTTCTGCAACACCTGTCCGATGAGGCAGAATGGGGAAAGTATCGAAATCCATTTCCCTCAATGTAGCGAGAACTCGTCCATCGCCACACTTGGAGACCACATTCTGCAGTTTCTCCTGGGTTTCCTCAGGTACTACAGGTTCCTTCAGAACTGGAGGACATCTGGTCCAGCTGCAGAGACTGTGCTCTAGGATATGCTCCATCATGCGCTCCATCCGAGCCATGCGACCACTGCCGCATATGCGGACAATAAGTCGACTTCCTCAGGTTCTGGAGAATCTCTGAGGCTTCTGTCATTGCCCCACACCTCGTCGAGGTGATGACAAGGGTGCAAGACAGGATGTCGCTGCCTGGCGCTCCTGCGTGGCTAAGCGACTCCCGCGCGGACCTGCCGCTTACTCCGCCGTCTTCCGGACAGAGGCGGCCCTCTGGTCTAAAAAGACATGATAGCGGTGATGAGTCGGTCCCGGCCGCTGAAGCGTGGTACCCCGACGTCCGCGCGGGCTTGCCGCCTATCCTCCAAAGGCGACGTTCGGTCACGTCCTCCACTACAAGGGGGTGTGGTGACCGAGATGAGACTACACCGACCTGCAACCAGGCAGGCTCCCTCGGTGCTGAGTCTGTGTCCTCCCTTGGGACAAAGCGTCGTTCGGTCACGTCCTGCCGCTAAAGGGGGTGCGTGACCGAGATGAGACTACACCGACCTGCAACCAGGCAGGCTCCCTCGGTGCTGAGTCGGTGTCCTCCTTTGGGACAAAGCGTCGTTCGGTCACGTCCTGCCGCTAAAGGGGGTGCGGTGACCGAGATGAGACTACTCCGACCTGCAACCAGGTAGGCTCCCTCGGTGCTGAGTCTGTGCCGGCCGCACATGTGGTCCTCCAGACCCAGGCCTCAATCCTTCACCGGTCCACGATCTGGTGGCCTGCTCCAGTGGAAGTCGACCCCGGCTCTATGGCGGGTTTACCGACTGCTGTGCGATACTTCCCCTGGTCCTCTCTCTGGTGACCTGCATATTTGGGGAGAGAGAACGTGCCAAGAATATAACACGTTACGCACCTTTGCTCCACTGTCGCTATGGTTAAGTGACAGAGGTAGGGAGTCAGGGTCTTACCTACCCTGCTCCTGTGCGGTTACCACTTATGGCACCATGATCAGTCGTGGTGGAGAATCGGGTCCTGACTGCGCAGGGCTCCCCTGATTTCCGCGTTTTTATCCCGACCCGCAGAGCGGGTGCTGCCGACGTAACGGGCAGCTCCAGGAATGGTGGGCGTTGACTCACATCTGGAGGCGCCGGTATGTAGGTCCTTGCTGGCCTTCCGGTTTGACCCCGTGGCCTGGAATATGGAATTTTCCTGGCCGTTTGTCTGATCAAGGTGTGCGACCTCATAATACCCACTGTCTTGGCATGGTCGTCTAAATCCTTGACCTGCTTCAGAAGGTCTTCCCTGAATAGTTGTCTGGGTGGTGGTGTTGGAGATGCTCTGCATAGCCCCGCAAATTTGGGATTTAGCGTGAGCTTGATGGCACGTTTTTCGAAATGCATTATTTCGTATAGCGTGTTACATAATAATTCAAGAGCATCCTCCTGTACGGTGTTTCAAGTCCATCCCGTCCACCGACCTCGCAAAAGCGGTAATCTCAGATGTGAGCAGTTTTAGGATTTTCTGTAATTTTTACTTCCTGTGCTCTTATGCCCGGGCTTATATTGCTCCAAATAGGCATGTTTACAATAGGTACATTGAGTGAGTTCCAATTACTCGGTGCCTTGTATCCATTCATGGCCTCCGCAAGGACCTGATCCTGTATGGTGGTTGGTGTGGAAATCAATGGTAGCGGCCAGTTTAGTTTTGAGAGGTTGTCCCGATGATTTGGGTAACGCAAACTTGGCTGCCACGTCCAAAAGTTCTTCCTGAGGAACCTCAGGTGCCACTGGTTCATGTACCAAGATATCCTCTTCTCCTGGCTGCCTCATGCTACCAATTGATGATGGGGATGTATCCAAAAGTCCCCTGAACTGGACATTTCCTGCCGTTGATTTTGCTGCAGGATCCGTTCCATCATCCTCTCCATCCGTTCAATGCGCCCTTCATGGTGCGTAAATGGGAGGTCAGAGCCCTCATGCCCGAAGGAACTCCTGAGGCTCCTATCATCGGCCCGTACCTCATCGAGATAATCTCGGTGCCGTGACGAAAAGTCGCTGCCAGCCGCCTCAGCGAAGCTGTACGACTCCCGCGCGGATCTGCTCATTCGCCTCCTTGGATGAGCTAGGCCCGACTGCCTCAAAGGGCATATGCGGTGTGAAGTCGGCACCTGACGCCTGCTGCGTGGTGACCCGACATCCGCGCGGGCTTGCCACCTGTCCTACTCCTGGACTCAGGCGGCGTACGGTCCCGTCCTGCCGCTTTTGGGGGATGCAGTGACCGTGGCGAGACTCCACCTGTATGACTCCACCTGGTCCAACTAGGTGGTGAGTCTACACTGGCCCTCCCTGGTCTGCCAGTGGACTCGGGTCTCGGTAGACCACCAGTCCGCAATCTAGCGGTCTCTGGTGAAATTCCTGCCCTAAAAGGGCTTTGTTATTGAGCTCTATCCCTGGCTCTTTCGCGAGGGCTCGGGGAGAAGGGTCGTGCAACAGCATGTGAAACCCGTTTGCTCATATCAGCCTACGATTCTCTCCCTGTTGGAGATAGTGAAAAATGGAGTCAGGGTCTACCTGCTCCGGCGCCGTACCGACTTCCTGCTCTGCGGGTACCCCGCTTGTACACAGCTGTGTCGGTAGGTCGGGTCCTGTAATCACAGGGCTCCCCGACTTTTGCGCCTTTTTCCCGGCCCGTCTAGCGGGTGCTGTCGTTGTAGAGAGCTCCGGGAATAATGGCCGACGACTCCTTTCGGAAGTCCTGCGGCCTGTACTCCTCATTATCCATGTCCCTGTTGGAGAAAACACAATTCAAAACAGAAAGGACAACCAGCTCAAGGTTGCCTGTACTTACCTGAGTGGCCCTAATGAAGGGCTGGCGGTGAGCTGTCGTTCTGCCATTGCTGCGCAATGGTGAGCGTTGAGCCCGGACCCCGCAGGGTCAACGAGCTGCCCCATTGTAAAAATAAGTTGGGCTTAGAACAACATGATAATGGCTGCAACTCCATTACCTCTTAATTACAGTACTGGGATAATACAGGCTGTGTAGAGTTGAGTTGGGGCTAACCCCTTACTCTGAGTAAATGCCGACAGCCCACAGTATCGTGTGGGATGCGGTGTAAGTCGGGCTGCATTTCTGCCATTGCTGACCGCGAATGGCGAGCCTGCAAGCCCCTAGTTCAATATACATGCCGACAGCCCGTAGCATCCTTGCAGGCTGCGGTGTAAAATCGGGCTGTGCTCTGCCGTTGCTTGCTGCATACGGCGAGTCTGCAAGCCCATATTACAATATAAATGCCGACAGCCCGCAGTATCCTTGCGGGCTGCGGTGTAAAATCGGGCTGTGCTCTGCCGTTGCTTATTGCACACGGCGAGTCTGCAAGCCCATCCTACAATATAAATGCCGACAGCCCATACTTACTTATAAATGCCGCCAGCCCGCGGTCTGCGGGCTGCGGCGTAGAGTCGGCTGCCTCTGCCGTCCTCCGCCGGCGAGTGTGAACCCGGACCCACCTGGGTCAACGGGCTCTCCCGACTCTATGAGTTAGAGCCGCCGCTGACTGCCCGCATACCGCGGTCCGCAGTCGGTGTTGAAGCAGCCTGGAGCACTCTGGAAACAGAGTCTCTGTAAAGAAAAAACGGACGGCGGGTTAGTTTTCCACTTACCTGCAGGTCCCAGCAGTGGAGGAGCAGCGCTCCTCCCTGCCCGTCGCTCGCACGCGCGTCGACGATATGTCGCGCATGCGTGCCTGGCGGTTTCTTCACGAAGTCACTCATGTGACTCCGAAATGAAATTAGTTAGTTATCTAATTGTAGCTAATTACAAAATTCAATTAATAGATCTAAACATCTATCCATTTCTTATGGATAGAAATGGATAGATGTTTAGATCTATTAATTGATCTAATTAGAGATTTAAATAGCCTAAGTGTCCAAATAACATTCTCACAAGAATTCACAATATAACATGATTATTAAATTTGTCATGAATTTATAGGCCAAATGGAAGGAATTTAGTGTTTAACTCCCATAAATGAATGGCCATTTAAATCATCTTGCGAGTGAGATTTTGTGGAACTTGGTCGTTTGGAACGTTGCGGTTGTGGTGAATTTAAACCACATATCGGCAGGAAAAACGCTGCCGGTTCGTATGTGGTCTGCGATCACATTTTCGCAGATGAAATTTTGATTAAAGTAATCCTAAGAAGCAGGTTTATATGTAAAATACACCGACTTACCTTATGTTTTGACCCCTATGTGAAATCCGTCCCGTTGTTGGCGTTGACGGCGTTAGAAGTAGATTTTTATTTTACTCCAGGGATTTACTCCAGCGGTTTGTTTTTGTAATTACGGAGAACGGCAGTCGGAACGATTTTTCAGCATCAGGTATTAGCCCGAGAAAATATATCTCGGACAGGCAAGAGAAAACGGCGTTTTAATCCCGCCCCTCCCCAAAGGCGCCAAATTCGCGTACACGGCCAGTGACAGAACTGCAGCGCCACTGAAGGTAAGTTTTGTAACATACCTAAATCATACCTTCCCTGAAGGAACAACTATAGAGAAATCTATTTAGGGATCTAGAGGGATCACCTAAAGTGATTACATCTGGAAACTGTTTTAGTACTTGATTAGGATAGGAGCCAGCAGACCACGCACTGGCAATGTAGACACAAGGAACTGCTGGTGCTGGAATCTTCAGTAAAACACAAAGTGCTGGAGGAACTCACTGGGTTATGTAGCATCTGTGAAGGGAATGGATAGGTGACCTTTCTGGTCTGGTCTGAAGAACCCTGACCTGAATCGTTACCAATCCATTCCCTCCATTTATCCTGCCCGGCCCATTGAGTTCTTCAAGCACTTTCTGTTCTATCCACTGACAACATTGGGCCTTGATTAGGAAAAATGGATTGAAGAGATAAAAAGGATTCAAATCGTGTTTTGGTTAACAAAAAGAAACAGCATTCACTAGAAATATTCAAACAGGCCAGACAGCATCTTTTGGAAAAAAATAGTTCACAATCCAAGTTGATTTTTTTCATCAGAACTGAAAAAAATAAGAAAACTAGGTTGATTTTAAATTGCTGAGATGATGTGAAAGCAGTGGACAGGACAAAGGTAATATCCCTGAAAGGGTGAAGCAAGCTATGCTGTGGTGACCCCAGCTGTGTTTATGAAGCTGTCTGACTGGTAGATTAATGAGACAGAGTAGAGAGAGCGAGGGTGAGAAATAGACAGAGACAGAGAGAGGGTGGGAGGGATAGAGGGAGAGAAGGGGGAGAGAGACAGAGAGACAGAGAGACAGAGAGAGACAGACAGACATACACAGACAGACAGATAGAGAGAGAGAGAGAGAGAGAGAGAGAGAGAGAGAGAGACACACACACACACAGAAGCAAAAAAAAATAATATGTAAAGACTGTGAACAAGCAGTTTAAAGTTTGTTAGAGTGCCAAACCCAGAGAGCAATGTTGGAAATACTTTATGGATCAGGCAGCCTTTGTAGCAAGAGACAGCTATTGTGTGAGGAAAACAGTTAATATCAGTTAATATTACAGAGGGATAACCTTCCTGACCAGTTCTGATACAAACAATGAAAGCAAATCGAAAACCAAAAATAAAACAGCAGATGCTGGAACTCTGAAAAGAAAATCAAAAATATAAATTGGGAGAAACATTCAGCGGGTCAGAAAGCAAACCCAACTGAAATTGTTTGAATTCAATATTGAGTTTCAAAAGCTGCAATGTGCACATAATAGATTACATTGGGCCTCACTGCTACAGAGCAAGGGCAGCACGGTGACTGCTAATAATTAGGATTATTATGTCTGCTAACATTTAAGCACATTATCTATTGGTTTCCCCATGATTTCCCCCCCAGCTGTTTCATACTTCAAATACTTCAAATGAGAAGGAATTTCTTTAGCTAGTTGGGTGGTGAATCTGTGACCTTAATTGCCGTAGGTGGCTGTGGAGGCCAAGTCAGTGGGTATTTTTAACACAGAGATTGATAGGCTCTTGACTAGTAAGGATGTTAAAGGTTACTGGGAGAACATGAGAGAATGGGGATGAGAGGGAAATATAGATTGGCCATGGTCGAATGGCGAGCAGACTCGGTGGGCCAAATGCTGCTATGTTTTATGGTTTTATGATCTTCAATTCTACACGTGATGGAGTTGGCTTCTCTTCTTTCACGGTCATCTTCCTCCACTCTTGACTCTGCTCCACTCATACATGGATAGGACAGGTTTGGAGGGATATGGATCAAACGCAGGCAGGGGGGACTAGTGTAGCTGGGACATGTTGGCCGGTGTGGGCAAGTTGGGCCAAAGGGCCTGTTTCCACACTGTATCGCTCTATGACTCGACTCAGTGACTCTATGACTCAGCTGGATTCCTGAACTAAGATGTTTAGGTGCAACCATCAACTGGCTGCAAGGAAAGGTGCCCCAAATCATACCCCACAAATGGGATAAGCACCCCAAGTTCACTGGAATCCTGAGATTTATTGTTACCATTCCAAGTGGAAAGTCTGTCTCTTTTGAATCCTACACTCATGCATAAATGAGAGTCATTGA
Organism: Raja brachyura; assembly: GCA_963514005.1. The sequence continues at coordinate 34,137,090 of OY740801.1, forward strand.
AGCCTGAGGATTTTTCATTCCGGTGTTGAGCGGAATAGATAGAGAAGGGTTCAGGCAGAGACCAAATAAGCCATGATCTTATTGAATCATGAGGAAGGGAACTGGTGGCCATTTCCATGTCCGATACACGTGTTCTTATCTTCCTGCTTGGAATAATAACGTAGATCTACCATAAATAAATAGCACAACCAGCAGATGATGGAAATTTGAAAAAACCCAGAAAGTGGTGATTCTCAATTCTTCTGTCTCGTTCACAGGGACAGACTCCTGACAGACGGCAGTGAAGAAAGCTAATGGAATGTTGACCTTCATAACAAGAGCATTTCAGTATAGGAGTAAAGAGGTTCTTCTGCAGTTGTATAGGGCTCTGGTGAGACCACATCTGGAGTATTGTGTCCAGTTTTGGTCTCCAAATTTGAGGAAGAACATCCTTGTGATTGAAGCAGTGCAGCGTAGGTTCACGAGATTGATGCCTGGGATGGTGGGACTGTCATACGAGGAAAGATTGAAAAGACTAGGCTTGTATTCACTGGAGTTTAGAAGGATGAGGGGATATCTTATAGAAACATATAAAATTATAAAAGGACTGGACAAGCTAGATGCAGGAAAAATGTTCCCAATGTTGGGCGAGTCCAGAACCAGGGGCCACAGTCTTAAAATAAAGGGAAAGCCATTTAAGACTGAGGTGAGAAAAAACCTTTTCACCCAGAGAGTTGTGAATTTGTGGAATTCCGTGCAACAGAGGGCAGTTGGGGCCAAGTCATTGGATGGATTTAAGAGAGAGTTAGATAGAACTCTAGGGGCTAGTGGAATCAAGGGATATGGGGAGAAGGCAGGCATGGGTTATTGATTGGGGACGATCAGCCATGATCACAATGAATGGCGGTGCTGGCTCGAAGGGTTGAATGGCCTCCTCCTGCGCCTATTTTCTATGTTTCTATGTTTCTACCACACATTTGGGTCATCAGTCCACCCATTGGTGTGAACATTGACCTCCCATGTAAAGTAACCTCCAACCTTCCCCCTCCCGCTTGACCGTGTTCCCACACAGTCACATGACCCTTCTTCCCACTCCTCCCACAATCCCTGCCCTCTTTCCCACCCCCACTCTTGTCCTTCCACCTATATCCCTCCCTCTGGCTTTACACTGCACTCCTCTTCTCTCCTAATCTGACACCCATCTGTCTCGTTGTCAGCCCTAGCCTCACTCACTCTACACATCTGCCTATCAAAACCCCGCTTCACCTGTATCCACCTATCACTCGCCAGGCTTTGTCCCACCCCCACCTCTTTTCTAGCTGTCCCTCTGCCCCCCCCACCTCCCCACACACTACAATGGTGAAGATCGAGCCTGACCCAAAACGTCACCCATCCATGTCCTCCACAGATGCTGCCTAACCTGCTGAGATACCCCGGCACTTTGTGTCTATTTATTGTAAGCCAGCATCTGCATTTTCTTGCGAATACTAATCTGATAACAGTCATTGGCAAAATGCTGAACTCTTATTATTAAGGAAGTGGTGACTGGGCACTTAGAAAGTAATAATATGATTGGGTAGAATCAGAATTAATTGGAAAAAACGGGAAGTTAGGTTTGACATACTGTATCTGTTAAAGTGCTTTGAAATTTTAATCGGAATGATAAATATGCTGTTATATGGTCTTCTCTGTAAGGAGTTGCACGTTCTCCCTGTGACTCAGTAGGTTTCTTGCAGTGGTGGCTGAGTATTACTAAAGTGTACAGCATGTCAGATGCTGACTGTCCTGCAGTGTTTTAGGCACTTTCTGGAGTTTAGTTTAGTTTAGAGATACAGGAAACAGGCCTGTCGGCCCATCGAGTCCGTGCCGACTAGTGATCCCCACACACTAAAACTATCCTACACACACTAGGACCAATTTACAATTATACCAAGCTAATTAACCTGCACACCTGTACTTCTTTGGAGTGTGGGAGGAAGCCAGAGATCCCGGAGAAAGCCCACACAGGTCATGGGGAGAACGTACAAACTCCATACAGACACCAGCCATAGTCAGGATCGAACCTGGGTCTCTGTCCCTGTAAGGCAGCAACTCTACCGCTGCGCCACCGTGCTGCAGTGTATTTAAAGTAAATATACGGTGTGTTACAGTTGTTACAGTTGGGAACTTGCACATTATTGATGGAATTAGCGTTTTGCAGTGTCATTGAAGATGCAGATTGAAGGTCACTATGATTGCAATGTTGGGGCAGAGATGTTATTCTGTGGGACTTACTACAAAGGGCGACTCCCAGGAGTGTTGTTTCTGATAAGATAGGGGGCTGCAAAAGCAGTCTCTGTGAAGTCTAGTTCAAAGACATTTCCTGAGTAGCTGTGAAGACAGCTGCGCAGCAATTGAACCCTGCGGCTCTGATCTGGATGGCTGTTTTCAAAGGGCATCAATTTGTTCATAAGTTCTAAGAGCAGTAGATCATTCAGCCCATTGAGTCTACTGCGCCATTCGTTCATGGCTGATCTATCTTGCCCTCTCAACCCCATTCTCCTGCCTTCTCCCCGTAACTCCTGACACGCTTACTAATCAAGAATCTGTCAATCTCCGCCTTAAAAATATCGATTGACGTGTCCTCCACAGCTGTCTGTGGCAATGAATTCCACGGATTCACCACCCTCTGACTAAAGAAATTCCTCCTCATCTCCTTTCTAAATGTACAACCTTTTATTCTGAGGCTATGTCCTCTGGTCCTAGACTCTCCCACTTGTGGAAACATTCTCTCCACATTCACTCTATTTACGATTGAGGCCTTTTCAGACCTTTTACGATTGGGTCACGTTTATCACCCCAAAAAGATAAGGAAGTTTGTTTTTCAGCAGTGTAGTTTGTATAGAATTTCTGTGTGGATACTCAATGTCTTTTGTCCACTAGACATGTTCGCGTTTCAGTCCTTTAGTTACAATTCCATAGTTTATTTGTTTTGTTAGTTATGATATGTTCAGTTTTTAGTTCAAGTCTGCAGATATTTTAATGCTTTGCTCTGAGCAAAACTCTACCGCTGCGCCACCTTGCTGCCCTTTCGTTTCCTTGTAATTTCTCAGTGGCTTAAATTTCATTATTATTTAAAATACGCATTTACTTTCTCAATTATTGTTGAATAAAGCAATTTATTTTTAAGTGCATCTGAACATATTTAAAATTAAAACATTTACTTAGCTTTGTCAAGTTTGACAGGAAGCAAGGTTATGCTCCCAGCCTTGCTCCGTGTTAAAGGGTGTGACACGGTCTGGGCTTCAGAAACGGGTGAACGGACTCATACCCGTTGCATCTTGCCTGGTGCCTGTTAGTGATGAGTCCTGGGGTAGACTGAGACTGAGACGGACTCCCACCCCACCCCCCACCCCCCACCCCCTCCTCCCCAACATTTGCACATCCTCCAAGCCTTTCCACTCATCACTTTAACTTAATGTTTCATGTATTTTGTGTTTTTTTATGACTGTGGGAAGATCAATTTTCCTCCTGGGATAAACAAAGTTCTATCGCATCATATTGTATCGTATCGTATCAGTCTCCCACAGTTGTGGAGGGAACATGCGGAGTTAGTTTAATTGAGCTCAATTCTGCACGAAGGTAGACACACAATGCTGGAGTAACGCAGCGGGACAGGCAGCATCTCTGGAGAGAAGGAATGGGTGACGTTTCGGGTCAAGACCTTCCTACGCAATTCAGCCCACTAGCTTACCTTGCCCTGCGCATCCCTACCACCGTTCAAACTTTAAATTAAGGGGAGTAAGAGAAAAGCTAATCAGAGAGGATTGTTATTGATATGCAAACTAATGCAATATCTACTGGAGCGGAGCGATCATTAAAGCTTACGTTGACATGCTAAAACCAGGGAATCAATAACAAGTTGCACAGTTAGCAGCCCAAAACGAAATGGAAAGGATGATATGAAGCACAGTGGGTCATTGAATGGTTAGTACATACTGTGGGAAGCTTCAAGTCGGGAGCAAAAAGCTGTCCTGTTTGGGTTCAAAAGTGTAATAAAATATCAGTATTTCTCAGCATCATGCTTGTAGAACAAAGATAGCTTCTGCCCGCTGTGTAATGAAGTTAGAGATAGCTCTGATGAAGGCTACATTTCTTGCTTGGAGAAGCCTTCAAACGAACTGGTAAAGTCAGATGTCTCTCTGCCCCTTCAAGTGCATTCCCAATTGGGAACACGCCTACACAGTTGTCAGCGAAGAAATTATCACTGACTCTCAAAAGCCAACCTGCCCAAGAAGCCCGTTAATGAATCTTGATGTAAAATGTTGTACTACTGGGTCGTGTCCCAGCTGAGATGGTGATTAAAGGGAGAGATAAATCACATCTGTGCACCAACGCAAAATTACTTAACATAGACTGCACGTTAAAGCTGACACTTTATTGAAAAGAGGCCAGGGCCAATATGGTCTTTGGTGAAGGAAGGAACTGCTGATATTGGTTTAATTCGAAGATAGACACAAAGTGCTGGAGTAACTTAGTGGGACAGGCAGCATCTCTGGCGAGAATGAATGGGTGACGTTTCGGGTCGAGACACTTCTTAGATTCACGTTTCGGGTCGAGACCCTTCTTCAGACTGAAGAAGGGTCTCAACCCGAAACATTGCCCATTCCTTCTCTCCAGAGATGCTGCCTGTCCCGCTGAGTTATCCCACCATTTTGTGTCTACCTTCTATACATACTTCATGTTATATATCTTACATGAATATAATATGCAGAAATATATATAAGAAGAAGACTATATATATATTCTTGTTGTTGTTCTTGTCAATGCTGGCAGGTCCAGGGCAAGCTAATTTAAGTAATAACCATGCTCATATTATTCAATTATATCTAATGACCCTAACCTTGATGACCCTAACCCTAATGAACCTAACCCTAATGACCATGACCCTAATCCTAATAACTGTAACCCTTAATGACCCTAACCTTAATGACCCTAACCTTAATGACCATAAACCTAACCCTAATGACCCTGACCCTTATGACCCAAACCCAAATGACCCTAACCTTAATGACCATAAACCTAACCCTAATGACCCTGACCCTTATGACCCAAACCCTAATGACCCTAACCCTAATGAACCTAACCCTAATGATGCTAACCGTAATGACCCTAATCCTAATGACCCTAACCTTAATGACTGTAACCCTAACTCTAACGACCCTAATAACCCTAATCCTAATGACCCTAACCCTAATGATCCAAACCCTAATGACCATAACCCTAACGACACTAATCCTAATGTCCCGACCTGAAACGTCACCTGTCCATTCCCTCCACAGATGTTGCCTGAACTGCTGAGTAGCTCCAGCACTTTGTGTTTTGCACAGAGACTCCAATTCTCCTTGCACTAACGGTCTTTGATGGTCGGCTCCTGTGTGCTTGAAGCTTCTAAATGGACACACACCGAGGCTGCCTAAAGTTAACCCAGAGAGTTCTCGGAAGCCCCCACTGGAAATAATAATTGCTTTAAAATAGTTGACATGGTGCGGTACACCAACGTAGAGGGTGCAGGCCTTTTGTAAGTGATCGTCACTTACTTCCATTAGATATCGTCAGCAGTAAATAGAGCAGTAATGTCTCATCAATAACCAGTGTTTGAGGTATTGTCGTTATTGGCAACATGGCAAATTATTCATCAAGTCTTCAAAGTGCAAGAGTTCTTTGTATTCCAGTCATAACCTTGACCTTAATTTGCTGATGTGTCTCCTGAATTGATGTTGCATTCTGACTGTGGCTGAGTCAGAGTTTTAACGCAATGTCCTCTGATAGAATGGGTTGTTTCACTGTAATTCGTTCCCTCGTTTATCACTACAATGAACGATGGGTCTAAAAAGTACCTGTACCTGTAATCAGCGGGACAGGCAGCATCTCTGGATAGAAGGAATGGGTCACATTTCGGGTCGAGGCTCTTCTTCAGACTGTTTCAGACTTCTTCAGAATTATTGTATGACAGAATCAGAATCACTTCAAAAGACATGCTGGGATATTTTTAATACAATAATGTTGATGTTAGGGAAATGACTATTATCTGGAAAATTGCAAACCTTGCCGTTATATTAAAAAAGCACTGAAGAATTATTGAGATATGAATGTTTTGCTTGATCACACATTGAGCCAGTTGGTAAGAAAGGTAGAAGATTCTTTGAAGTCATGTTTCCTACCCATAATAGACACAAAATGCTGGAGAAACTGGAGCTGAAGTAAATGCTGGACCATTTTCTTAGCATGAAGATAATCGGAACTTGTACCTCATTAGATATTCAGGTGATCTTTCTTTTGCAAAAGGAATTAAATTATTAAAAACTCTTGGGAAGATACTTTCGGGTGTGAGTGCATCAGAGAGGGTCCAGAGGAGATTTATCGGATGTTTGTCAGGACTGTATCATTACAGCTGGAGCATGACATTATCTCAGCTGCAGTTATTTTCATTGTAATGGGCAGAGTTAATAGAGGTGTATAAAAATGATGATGGACCCAGGTGGACTGGATAGGAAGGACATGTTTCCCCGAGTAGAGGTCAAGGGCACAGCAGCACAGCTGATAGAGCTGCTGCCTCACAGCACCAGAGACTCGGTTTTGATCCAGTGCTCTAGTTTCCTCCCACATCCCAAAGACATCAGGTTTGTAAGTTAAAATTCCTCCAAATATGTAGAGTATTAATAAGAGAGTGGGACAACATGGGACGCATGTCGACCATCGATCACGCATTCTCACTAGATCGATGGTCGTCGTGAACTCAGTGGGCCAAAGGACCTGTTTCCATGCTATAGCTCCAATCCAAACTAAACCAAAGGACACAGACTTACAGTTAACAGGAGGAGGGGTTCAAAGGCAGCTGAGAACTAATTTTTTGTCCAGAAGGAAGTATCTGAAAGGGCAATGGAAAGAGAAACACTCATCTCATTTACAACATCCCTAGATGAGCACCCGTTAATCCACAACCTGGAAGACTACAGACCAGCAACTGGAGAGGGCCATTATGCTCAATATTTATTGTCCAACAGGGCAGCACGGTGGCGCAATGGTAGAGTTGCTGCCTTACACCACCAGAGACCAAGGTTCGATCCTGAGTAAGGGTGCTGACTGCACGGAGTTTTACGTTCTCCCCATGACAGCGTGGGTTTACCCCAGGCACTCAGGTTTCCTTGCACATTCCAAAGATGTTCAGTTCAATTCAATGCCACTTTAGTTTAGTTTAGTTTAGTTCATTGTCATGTGTCACCGAGGTAGAGAAAAGCTTTTTTCATAGTCCGGGCGGAAATGTAAAAAACTAGATGGCATTGCTTTAAGATGAGAGCGCAAACTTTAAAGGAGACTAGACCAAATGCGCAGGTGCGGTTAGAGAAGGTGGGGGTGGAGAGAGAGGGGGAGGGGGTAGAGAGGGAGGGGGGAAGAGATTGAGGGGTGGGGGGGGGCGCGTGGCGTCACAAGGGGGGGCTGGTTCCCAAATGCAATACTCCACCTGTCACCCATAGGTCCCAATATTCACCACTCGCTAGAGAGGGGGGGGGGGGGGGCAGAGAGGGAAGGGGGAGGCAGAGAGGGAAGGGGGGGCAGAGAGGGAAGGGGGGGGCAGAGAGGGAGGGGGGGGCAGAGAGGGAAGGAGGGGCAGAGAGGGAGGGGGGTAGAGAGGGAGGGGGGGGCAGAGAGGAAGGGAACTGAGGGCGGGGCTAGAGGCAGCACCTACCCAGGTCGTAGAGCAGTAGCCTCCCCACCAGGCGCCGGGCCTGAGCGAGGCTGCGGCCGGCGTGGACCTGAGTGAGGCCCAAACGATCTGGGGACAGTCAAAAACAGCAGAGTACTGGCCGATCATGGCTTCCGCGAGGGGAAGCCCACCCACCCGTGTGACAGATGATCGGGCGGGGAAGACGGAGAGGAGGTCGTCCCCAGTGACTGCCAGAGGTCGCCAGGTGGGATCGGGATCACCAGCGAGGAAAAGGCATCTTGATTCCCCGAGTCCCTGTGACCGACGGAGGAATCGCAGATCTCCATTGACGGCCTCTCTCAGAGGGAGTAATGGCCGCCTCGGCCACCTTCCCACCGCGCTGCTCCATGCCCGCGTGGAGATAACGACCACCGCCGCCACATTCTATAACTTCAAGGAGCCCAGTGGAGCACACAGCTCAACCTCAGCAGCAGTTTAAAAACGCTAAGTGACAAATTTAAAGAAGTGAAAGTTAAGAAGCCAAGAAGTTCAGAAGACATAACAGGGGTGATGTCACTCGCAGCGTGAGCAGAGGCAGGCAGTCAGACCAATTGGGACGTCATCAGCGAGACCATCTTGTTTATTTGAGATTTGTGAACATTTTCATAAATAATTCGATTTGATTTGATTTGATTTGATTTTATTACATCATTCGAACCTCAGAGAGGCTCGAACGAAACTCCGTTTCAACAAGCCATACAAACAGAACAATTCATTAAAAAAAACACACAAACAATTCAATTTACACAAACATCCATCACAGTGAATCTCCTCCTCACTGTGATGGAAGGCAAAGTCTTCTCTCTCCCCCGCACCATTTCTCTGCCAAGATCGAAGCCCCAGGCGGGCGATGTTAAGTCCCATGGCAATCGAGGCCGCGTTGGGCCCAAAAGTCACAACGTTGGAGCCCCTGGCGGGTGCTGGAATGTCCCGTTGGAATGACCCGCGGATATTGAAGCTGCGCGGGGCGATGTACGGCCCCGCTCCGGGTCGCTCCAACCCCGCGACACGGGCTGGAGAAGCTGTGTTGCGGGAGCTCCAGAAAGCGGTCTCTCACCCGGACCCGCGAGCTCCCGATATCCCGACAGTTCACCGGTCTGCAACTGCAGCTGGAGCTCCAGAGTCGGGAGTCGGGCTGCAGCGACGAACCACCACCGCTCCCCACGCTCCAAGGCCGGCCAGCCCCACAATGCTAAGTCTGCAGCTCATCCCAGTCGGAGGCCGCTCCACTGTGCTAGGCCCAAACGACAACGGAGACCCAACAGGGAAAAAGTCGGGTCTCCCGTGCAGGGGAGAGATTTTAAAGTTTCCCCTTTCCCCCCACCACCCCCCACACATAGAAGACCTAGGAGATCCGTCGGGAGGTAAAATGCCCGCTAACTTTATTACATTTCTTAAAACTGTCTCCTCTCTTTCGCCCCCCCCCCCAATTCTCTCCCCTTCTTCCCCTTTCTCTCACCTTCTCTCTCCCATTTCATTTCGGAGTCACGTGAGTGACTTCGTGAAGAGCCCGCCGGCGTGCATGCTCGACATATCGTCGTAACGCGTTGCTGCGACGGCTGGCGGTGGAGCGCGCTCCTCGCCAGCCCTTCATAAGGGGCCACGGAGGTGAGTATTCCACCTTTAGTTGGTGGTCCTTGTTGTCTGATTATGTCTTGCAGCAAGGACATGGATGGGAGTTCGAAGGGCTGGAGGACGTCAGGACGAGTTCGCCGGTCAACAGTTCCGGGGCCTTTACCATCGGCAGTACCTGCAGCGCAGGCCGGGACTCAGGCGGAGATGTGGGTAAGCCCTGTGTTCACAGGTCCAGATCCGCCAGCACACCACAGCTCGGAGGAGTTCGACGAGGAGGAGTGTGGTGTGCCGCCAGAGCAGGGGGACCCTGCCATGGCAGTCAGGTTGTCAGCGGGCTCGCTGGCGACCTCGAGCAGGGCGCGTGCCGTTGCACGGCCTGTTCCACTCAGCCCTCCGAGAAGGGGGAGGGGAGGAGCCCAGAAGCCTAACCCTGTTAGGGCTAAGGCATTGCCTGTCGCGGAGGAGCGGTCAGGTTCCAGGGCGAGACCCGGGGCGGCTGTGAGGTCCAGCCGGCACACCCCGACTCTCGACGCCGGGACGGGTCGGTTGAGTCGGGTCTCGTCGCGGTCGCCGAGCCCCCCATGGATGGGTGGGCGGCACCATGCGTCGGCAACGTCCACGATGTGGGCAGCCGGCAAGACTGCGCGGGCCCCAGGCAGCCATGCTTCGGCTGGTGCCGACACCTCGCCGCATGTGCCCTTAGTGGCAGCGGCTTCAGCTCTCGCTAAACGGAGGCGATTGAACACGCCCGCGCAGGAATCGCGCAGTTTCGCCTCGGCGGCTGTTAGCGACAACTACCGGCACCGGCAGGGCCTCGACGAGGTGCGGGCCGATGACAGGAGCCCGGTTTTCTTTTCAGAGCCGGAGGACTCCGACCACCTGAGTGTTCAGGGTGAAGGGCGTATTGACCGTATGGAGCGGCTGCTGGAGCTCCTGCTTCAACGTCAACAACAGCAGGGCAGCAACAGGCACAGGGCGTCTTCACCAACATCTACTATCAGCCTGGAGCAGCACGAGGAGGAGGTTCTGGTGGATCCCGTACCACCTCCGGTGGAGGTGCCAGCGGAGGAACTTTTGGATGTGGCGACCAAATTCGCGGCCCCACATACGGCTGGTCTTCCTCTCAATTCAAAGCTGGCAGCCACAGTGGACTTTCTTAATAATCAGGTGCTGCAGGAAGAAGTCCTCATCCAGGCTATGAGCCGTCACAAGGCTCCATCAAACTGCAACTCCCTCAACGTGCCTGTGGTCAATACGCCAATATGGGGCAACATCAGTGCGGCTATCCGTCAACAAGAGCTACAATTGCAGCGGATCCTGAAACTCCTCACGGCCGGTATTACCGCCTTTGCGCGGTCGGTGGACGAGGACGAGCTGAATTTGGACCAGGAAGATGCTCTGGCCTTATTGTGCGCGACCCAGCACGAAATCAACGGGTTTCGCAAAAACAGCATCCGCCCAGCACTCAACCCGAAGTTTGCAGGATTGTGCAAACCACCGCCGCCGCCGCCGCCCCGTCAGCTCTTTGGTGAGGACCTCTCGAAGAGAGTCAAAGAGCTTGACGAACAAGCCAAAACGGTGGGGATCATGCGCTCTAAGAGTGCCCCCACACCGTCCGGCTCAAAAGCTCCATACATTCGCTCACGAGGGTCGGCCAGTGCCTCGACGAGGACTCACCCTCTAGCTCCACAACGACAACAACACCAGAACCAGCACCAAGGGTCTTTTTTAGGACAGGGTCGGCAGAGACCTTTTTGGAAATCGAAGACGCCGCGCCCTCAAGCCAACCCAGCACCTCCACGGCCACCCACACGTGTCAAGGACCGCCGGTAACCACGGAGGTGAGGGGGTCTGGTTCTCTCTTTTCTCTCTGTTTAACTTCCCATGTTGGTGGTCGTTTACGGTTGTTTTTGGATGCATGGGGTAATTTTACTGGTGATGAGTATGTGTTGCGGAATATTCAGGGGCATAAAATTGAGTTTATTAATGGCGACATTCCTCCATCCCAGCACATGCCTGGTCGTACGTTCAAATTGTCTGCTGCAGAACAGGCAGCAGGTTACAAGGAAATTTTAAGTTTGGAACAGAAGGGTGTGATTGAGAAAACAGTGCATGAGCCAATTGAATTTGTTTCGAACATATTTACTAGACCTAAGAAGGATGGAGGCTGTCGTGTCATTATTGATCTAACCCGTTTGAATACGTTTGTAACATATACTCATTTTAAAATGGATACGTTTGAAACAGCCAAATCATTGATTTCTCATGGCTGCTTTATGGCATGCATTGATTTGAGGGATGCATATTATTCAGTATCCATCCAGAAAGATGATAGAAGGTTTTTGAAATTTATCTGGATGGGGCAACTTTGGCAGTATAAGGCTTTGCCTAATGGGCTTACCACAGCCCCTAGATTGTTCACTAAATTGGTGAAGCCAATCATGGCTTATTTGAGACAACGACATCATATAGTTATGGCCTATTTAGATGATGTCTTTATTGTGGGCCACACCCTGCAATTGGCTGAACAGGGTGTTGCAGCTGCTGTCAATATATTTCAACAATTAGGATTCATTGTCCATCCAGAGAAATCAAAGTTCTGCCCTACCCAGGTAATTAATTACCTAGGGTTCACGGTGAACTCAATGAGCATGAGGATAACTATACCAATTAACAAAATTGAGGAAGTCACTAAGGTGTGCAGAGATTTAATTGGCACCAATATACCATCGATTCGGCATACAGCCACAGTAATTGGCAAGTTAGTGGCTTTGTTTCCGGCAGCACGATATGGACCTTTGCATTATCAGAATTTGCAAAGAGCTAAAATTACTGCGTTAAAATGGAACGCTGGTCATTACGATCGATCTATGCAGCTGCCGTCCGAAGCGATAACTGAGTTGCAATGGTGGGTGTGTCACATTAGCAACTCATTTGAGCCTGTCAGGGAGGCTAATCCGGTGGTATATTTACAGACTGATGCAAGCTCCAATGGCTGGGGAGCTACTGATAATTGCTCTAGTTGTGGGGGTAGATGGGACACCCTTGAGGCATCGATGTTGTTGACTCAAGGGATTAACTATTTGGAGTTGCTGGCAGCATTCCACGGACTTCGTGCATATTGTTCCAAGCTTGTTGGAGCACACGTCCGTCTCCAAATAGACAACACCACAGCTGTGGCATATTTAAACCATATGGGTGGTACCAGGTCAGTTTCGTGTGACAAATTGGCTAACTCAATTTGGCTCTGGTGTATTCAAAGAGACATTTGGATTTCAGCTACCTATTTGCCAGGTGAGCTTAATACTGTGGCGGACACCAGGTCACGCAAATTTAATGACAACATTGAATGGATGTTGCATCCTGAGATTTTTGCTAAAGTCACAGCCAAATTTGGTAAACCGGACATTGACCTTTTTGCGTCACGGTTGAACCATCAGGTACCAGCCTACGTTTCATGGGAACCAGATCCTGGGGCAATAGCGCTAGATGCGTTCTCGCTGGACTGGGGGAATTGGGTTTTCTATGCCTTCCCTCCGTTTTGCCTCATCAGTCGGGTATTGCGAAAGATTCAGGCAGATGCTGCCAAGGGCATCCTTATTATACCCGACTGGCCCACACAGCCTTGGTATCCGGTGGTCTTTGACATGCTCAACGAACCTTGGGTCCTTTTGAAGGGTTGCCCACAATTGGTTACTCACCCTGTGTCAGGGGAGCCACATCCCTGCCATGGCTATTTAAATTTGTTGGCTTGCAGGTTCTGAACAGGCCGTTAGTCCAATACGGCCTCTCGGCTCGGACCATGGATACCATCGGGGCGTCGTGTGGAGAGTCCACAAGGCGAAGATACCGCTCGCATATTAAGAAGTGGGAAGCCTACTGCAGCCACTCTCGCATCACGTACGATGACGTGACAATAACCGACGTCCTGGAATTCCTCGCGGGGTTGCACCATTATGAACACTTAAGTTACAGTGCCATCAACAGCGCCAGAAGTGCGCTATCATTCTACCTCAAGATTGGGGTAGGATCCAACAGGCTAGTGTCCAGACTCATGCGGGGTATATTCAATATGAATCCGCCTACACCACGCTATAATATCACCTGGGATGTCAGGGACGTATTAACCCTGCTCAGGACGTGGTCTCCCATGGAAGGGCTCCAACTGGACCAACTCACCATGAAGCTGGTGATGTTACTAGCGCTGACTTCAGCTCAGAGGGTACAGACACTACACAAACTGCGTGTCGACAGAATGACATCTACCCCTACAGAAGTAGTCTTTTTCGTTGACGAGCTACTAAAGCAGCATAGACCTGGGTGCACAGGGCTGCAGCTGAAGTTCCCGGCATACCCCGCAGATGCTAGGCTATGTTTAGCCTCACATATCCGCCACTATGTCAAGGTGACGGCACGCATCAGAGGAATGGAGAGATACCTGCTTGTCACTCATAAGAGACCTCATCATCGAGTGACAGTCCAGACGATATCCAGGTGGCTTCGAGTCGTCTTGGGTAAGTCAGGTATCGACACTAATGTGTTCAAGTCTCATTCCACCAGGGCTGCATCGACGTCAGCGGCGAGGGTCATGGAGGTGCCCATGGACCAAATTCTCGCCACAGCAGGATGGGCGAATGAAGCTGTGTTCCAGCGTTTTTATAACAAGCCTGTTGCTGCTCCTCTACAGTTCGCAGAAGCCGTGCTGAATGCAGGTCAAGAACGTGGCGATGTCCCCGCATGAGGGGTTTTTGATTTGTTATTAATAAATATGCTTTTGTTTTGCAGTATGAGCTATTGAGCCAGTTTGTTCCTCCCATCCATCCCTGGTAGTGGTGTGTCAGCATGGACGTGGTCCAGGGCGTGTAATCACAGAAGCTTTGAAGTCTTCACGAAGTCACTCACGTGACTCCGAAATGAAATAGTAAGATTGAACGAGAACTTACCAGTTCGAAGGTTGATCTTTATTTCATGAGGAGTCGAAGTGAGGGATTTCGTGCCCTCCTCGCCCAACCCTCAATCACCTTCATCTGGTAATCTTAGTCAATTCAATCATACTATGCGAAGTCATTTCTATTGTTGGTTCTGTGATTCCACGCCGCTACTTTGAAGTATGTCGAGCATGCGCGCCGGCGGGCTCTTCACGAAATCCCTCACTTCGACTCCTCATGAAATAAAGATCAACCTTCGAACTGGTAAGTTCTCGTTCAATCTTACTATTCTCTTCCCCTTCTCTCTTCCCATCTCTGTCCTTCTCTCCCCTTCTCTCCCTCCCTCCCTCCCGTGTCCCTGGCCGCTACCTTTGCTATGTGTTTGTGTGTGTGTGCGGTCGTTAGCAAAGATCCTGTAGGATCTTTGGTCAGTAGATGCAGTTCATGCTTCTTTCGAGGCTTTCCAGGCGAGTGACCAAAACCTCTGGCGACTCATGGACGCCTTGGGTGGGGCGCAAGGTCACCAGAGGTTTCCGTTCAGGTTTCCTAAGTGGGACAGGGGCATTACTAATCAAGAATCTGTCAATCTCCACTTTAAAAATATCCATTGACTTGGCCTCCACAGCCTTCTGTGGCAATGTATTACACAGATTTACCATCCTCTGACTAAAGAAATTCCTCCTTAACTCATATAGTGGCTTGCAAGAGTTTTCATACCCCTTAAACTTTTCCACATTTTGCCACGTTACAACCACAAAGGTAAATGTATTTTATTGGGATTTTAAGTGATAGACCAACACAAAGTGGTGCATAATTGTGAAATGGAAGGAAAATGATACATGGTTTCCAAATTTTATTACAAATAAAAAACTGAAAAGTGTGGCGTGCAAAAGTATTCAGCCCCCCTGAATCAATACTTTGTAGAATCACCTTTCGCTGCAATTACAGCTGCAAGTCTTTTGGGGTATGTCTCTACCAGCTTTGCACATCAAGAGACTGAAATTTTTGCCCATTCTTTGCAAAATAGCTCAAGCTCAGTCAGATTGGATGGAGAGCGTCTGTGAACAGCACGTTTCAAGTCTTGCCAGAAATTCTCAATTGGATTTAGGTCTGGACTTTGACTGGGCCATTCTAACACATGAATATGCTTTGATCTAAACCATTCCATTGTAGCTCTGGCTGTATGTTAAGGGTCATTGTCCTGCTGGAAGGTGAACCTCCGCCCCAGTCTCGTCTTTTGCAGACTCTAACAGGTTTTCTTCCAAGATTGCCCTGTATTTGGCTCCATCCATCTTCCCATCAACTCTGACCAGCTTCCCTGTCCCTGCTGAAGAAAAGCATCCCCACAGCATGATGCTGCCACCACCATGTTTCACAGTGGGAATAGTGTGTTCAGGGTGATGTGCAGTGTTAGTTTTCCGCCACACATAGTGTTTTGCATTTAGGCCAAAAACTTCAATTTTGGTCTCATCGGACCAGAGCACCTTCCTCCACATGTTTGCTGTGTCCCCCACATGGCTTGTGGCAAACTGCAAATGGGACTTCTTATGGCTTTGTTTCAACAATGGCTTTCTTCTTGCCACTCTTCCATGAAGGCCCGATTTGTGGAGTGCACGACTAATAGTTGTCCTGTGGACAGATTCTCCCACCTGAGCTGTGGATCTCTGCAGCTCCTCCAGAGTAACCATGGGCCTCTTGGCTGCTTCTCTGATCAATGCTCGCCTTGCCCGGCCTGTCAGTTTAGGTGGACGGCCATGTCTTGGTAGGTTTACAGTTGTGCCATACTCTTTCCATTTTCGGATGATAGATTGAACAGTGCTCCGTGAGATGCTCAAAGCTTAGGATATTTTTTTATAACCTAACCCTGCTTTAAACTTCTCCACAACTTTATCCCTGACCTGTCTGGTGTGTTCCTTGGGCTTCATGATGCTGTTTGTTCATTAATGTTCTCTAACAAACCTCCAAGGCCTTCACAGAACAGCTGTATTTATACTGAGATTAGATTACACACAAGTGGACTCTATTTACTAATTAGGTGACTCCTGAAGGCAACTGGTTGCACTGGATTTTATTTAGTGGTATCAAAGTAAAGGGGGCTGAATACTTTTGTACACCACACTTTTCAGTTTTTTATTTGTAATCAAATTTGGAAACCATGTATCATTTTAATCCAGCATCTGCAGTTCTTTCACACACAATTTGTATGTTCCCAGGTTCTTGTTCTGCCTACTCTAGTAAAAGACTGTGTATTCACCCTATCTCTCGAATAATGTGCCCCTTTGTTCAACACAAAGACAACTGGCCAGCACTTGTCTTAATGGTGGTATAGGTGGCCTCCCAGCAGCTCATTGTTCCCAATTTTTCAGTGCTTTGGGCAGTGGGCTACAGAAACTATGCACTAGTGCCCTTAGATCCCTCTGCATTAACACACTCTCCAGGCCCATGACACTCACTGTGAATTCCTGCCCTGGTACGACTTCGGAAAATGCACCATCTTGTGCTTATCTGCATTAAACTCCTTTAACTATGCAGCCCACTTTACCACCTGATCACGCTGTTATACTTTTGATAACCACTTTCTACGATACCACCCACTACCAAACTTACTGGTCGTACCTTGAATATTCTCCAAATCGTTAATTCCTTCCTCAGAATACTGCAATGGGACATCAGTTTAGTTTAGTTTGGTGATAGGTGGAAAGAGGACTTTATGCCCATCAAGTCTATGCCGACCAGCGATCCCTGCACACTAACACTAGGGACAATTTTACCAGAGCCAATTAACCTACAAACCTGTACGTCTTTGGAATGTGGGAGGAAACCGGAGCAGCCGGAGAAAGCTCACGTGATCACAGGGAGCACGTACAAACTGTATACATACAGCACCCATAGTCAGGATCAAACCAGGGATCCTGGTGCTGTAAGGCAGTAGCTCCACCATTGCTCAACTGTGCTGCTATTTCCATATTCCTTTACTTCCTGAATGTACAGACAGAAAATTGGTTGATTGTCTCATGCAAACGTCGGCATCACATTGTCGGGTGTCATGCTGGGACTTGGTTTAGTTTAGTACAGAAATACAGCATTTCAACAGGCCCTTAAGCCCACTGAGTTCATGCCATTCCCTATCTCATCCACCCCCTATGTGCTAGGGCAATTTAGAGAGGCCAATTAACCCACAAACCCGCATATCTTTGCGATGTGCAATATCATAACTTGCAGGTCTGGGCGCAGCGGTAGAGTTGCTGTCTTACAGCGCGGAAGACTCGGGTTCTATTCTATCTATGGGTGCTGACCCTAGTATGTGTAGGCATGTATTAATGTGCGGGGATCGCAGGTCGGTGCGGACTCGGTGGGCCGAAGGACCTGTTTCCACGCTGTATGTCTAAACAAATAAACCAAACAAAAAAATCAGGATGCCTTCTCTCAGCCGTCAGCCTGGGAGATGTGGGCATCATCATCTGAGCCAAGTCCCTGTGGAAGCAGCATGTAAATAGTTGAACATAGCTGGACAGCTCAGCGACGTTCAGGGTTATGCTGCTTTGCACTGCACAAGCATGCCTCCAGCACAAGCATTTTGTGCCATTTTCATATTTTCCACTTCACTGGCGTGCACTTTCCATTTAGTTTTTAAGGATGTTATATAACTCTGGAGAACTGCGGTTACAAAACATCTTTGCGCCGAATTTCCGCCACCGTTCACTGACTGGCATTAACTGGTCAGACGTGACCGAATCCTTGCAGCATCTTCTTCAAATGAAGATTTGTTTGTTGTTAAGGTGTGCAATATGTAAGTGGGGTGGGTGTGACAAAGTTGTTCTCAACAGGAAACAAGACTCACTGGTGGCAAAGTCTAGGACTAGAGGTCATAGCCTCAGAATTAAAGGGCGTCCTTTTAAGAAGTAGATGAGGAGGAATTTCTTTAGTCAGATGGTGGTGAATCTGTTGAATTAATTGCCTCCGAAAGCTGTGGAAGCCAAGTCAGTGGATATATTTGAAGCAGAGATATATAGATTCTTGATTAATATGGGTGTCAAATATTATGGGGAGAAGGCAGGAGAATGGGGTTAGGAGGGAGAGATAGATCAGCCATGATTGAATGGCGGAGTAGACTTGATGGGCCGAATGACCTAATTCTGCTCCCATCACTTATGATCTTATGAAATCACTTTTCATTGCATGAATTATTGAATGAACCATGAATATTTCTTGCCCACTGCTATCTGATTCTTGATCCGGTCACCTCTTTCACATCTCATTCCCACAGATACAGACACGCATTCATACTCTTAACTGGACCTCATCCATTTATTCTGTTGTGGTACTTTAATACTTTCATGCACTACAATTTTGCACCATACTGCCGGTTTGCATGTGTCATTGTATTTATTAGTCATAGACTCACACAGTTATACAGCAGGGAAACAGGTGGGCTGAAGGGCCTGTTTCCATGTTGTATCTCTTAAGGTGCCCATGGTATTTATGTAGACTGTACAAGATCAAGCCTTATTGTGTGATCACGAAGAACAGCATGGTGTTTGATTCACTTTTCGGATTGCTTTTCCAAATCATTCCTCCTGCCTTGGTGGTTATCTTTGTTTAGAAACATAGAAACATAGAAATTAGGTGCAGGAGTAGGCCATTCGGCCCTTCGAGCCTGCACCGCCATTCAATATGATCATGGCTGATCATCCAACTCAACTGATATCCCGTACCTGCCTTCTCTCCATACCCTCTGATCCCCTTAGCCACAAGGGCCACATCTAACTCCCTCTTAAATATAGCCAATGAACTGGCCTCAACTACCCTCCTAAAGGATTTCCCCCTTATCCTTAAGCTGTGACCCCTTGTCCTGGACCTCCCCAACATCGGGAACAATCTTCCTGCATCTAGCCTGCCCAACCCCTTAAAAATTTTGTAAGTTCCTATAAGATCCCCTCTCAATCTCCTAAATTCTAGAGAGTATAAACCGAGTCTATGCAGTCTTTGTTCATAAGTCAGTCCTGACATCCCAGGAATCAGTCTGGCGAACCTTCTCTGCACTCCCTCTATGGCAATAATGTCCTTCCTCAGATTTGGAGACCAGAACTGTACGCAATACTCCAGGTGTGGTCTCACCAAGACCCTATACAACTGAAGTAGAACCTCCCTGCTCCTATACTCAAATCCTTTTGCTATGAAAGCTAACATACCATTCGCTTTCTGCACTGCCTGCTGCACCTGCATGCCTATTTTCAATGACTGGTGTACCATGACAGCCAGGTCGCGCTGCATCTCCCCTTTTCCTAATCGGCCACCATTTAGATAATAGTCTGCTTTCCTATTTCTGCCACCAAAGTGGATAACCTCACATTTATCCACATTATACTGCATCTGCCAAACATTTGCCCACTCACCCAGCCTATCCAAGTCACCTTGCAGTCTCCTAGCATCCTCCTCACAGCTAACACCGCCCCCCAGCTTAGTGTCTTCCGCAAACTTGGAGATATTGCCTTCAATTCCCTCATCCAGATCATTAATGTATATTGTAAATAGCTGGGGTCCCTGCACTGAGCCTTGCTGTACCCCACTAGTCACTGCCTGCCATTGTGAAAACGACCCGTTTACTCCTACTCTTTGCTTCCTGTTTGCCAGCCAGTTCTCTATCCACATCAATACTGAACCCCCCAATGCTATATGCTTTAAGTTTATATACTAATCTCTTATGTGGGACCTTGTCGAAAGCCTTCTGGAAGTCCAGATACACCACATCCACTGGTTCTCCCCTATCCACGCTACTAGTTACATCCTCGAAAAATTCCACAAGATTCGTCAGACATGATTTACCTTTCGTAAATCCATGCTGATTTAGGTTTAGTTTAGATTTAGGTCCCTAAACCTGCACAACAAAGCATAAAAATATAGACTGTAAAATGTAACCGTAGAATTAACTTTGTCTCCAGTACGGCATGGTGCAGCAGTAGAGTTGCTGCTTCACAACGCCAGAGACCTGGGTTCGATGCTGACAACGGGTGCTTGTCCGTACGGAGTTTATACGTTCTCCCCGTGACCTGCCTGAGTTTCTTCCACGATCTTTGGTTTCCTCCCACACTCCAAAGATGTACAGGTTGGTAGGTTAGTTGACTTGGTACAAATGCATGAATGTAAAATTGTCCCTAGTGTGAGCAGGGTGATGATAATGTGTGGGGATCGCTCGTCGGTGCAGACTTGGTGGGCCGAAGGGCCTGTTTCCGCGCTGTATGTCTAAACAAATAAACCAAACAAAAAAATCAGGATGCCTTCTCTCAGCCGTCAGCCTGGGAGATGTGGGCATCATGATTTGAGCCAAGTCCCTGTGGAAGCAGCATGTAAATAGTTGAACATAGCTGGACAGCTCAGCGACGTTCAGGGTTATGCTGCTTTGCACTGCACAAGCATGCCTCCAGCACAAGCATTTTGTGCCATTTTCATATTTTCTACTTCACTGGCGTGCACTTTCCATTTAGTTTTTAAGGATGTTATATAACTCTGGAGAACTGCGGTTACAAAACATCTTCGCGCCGAATTTCCGCCACCGTTCACTGACTGGCATTAACAGGTCAGACGTGACCGAATCCATGCAGCAACTTCAAATGAAGATTTGTTTGTTGTTAAGGTTTGCAATATGTAAGAGGGGTGGGTGTGACAAAGTTGTTCTCAACAGGAAACAAGACTCACTGGTGGACTAGAGGTCATAGCCTCAGAATTAAATGGCGTTCTTTTAAGAAGTAGATGAGGAGGAATTTCTTTAGTCAGAGGGCGGTGAATCTGTGGAATTCTTTGCCACAGAAGGCTGTGGAGGCCAAGTCAGTGGATATATTTAAAGCAGAGACAGATAAATTCTTGATTGGTAAGGGTGTCCAAGGTTAAAGGGAGAAGGCAGGAGAATGGGGTTAGGAGGGAGAGATAGATCAGCCATGATTGAATGGCGGAGTAGACTTGATGGGCCGAATGACCTAATTCTGCTCCTATCACTTATGATCTTATGAAATCACTTTTCATTGCATGAATTATTGAATTCTTACATTCCTTATCTCTCTGTGGCTCTTGGTGCTATTGCCTAGTTATCCAACAGGTGGATATGTTAAAGCAAAAACACCTTAAGATCAATTAATTAATGTGAATGCTAGTTTGTAAATTTAGTTTTTACCATTGATTAAGATAAAGCAAAAAAAAACCCAACAGATATTAATGGGTATTTCTTCACAGCAATCATAATCATAATATACTTAATTAGCCAATTATGTTTTGATTGGAATTTGATTTGCCATACAGTCATACCAATAAAGAGCAACAAGACACCCAAATACATTTTAAACTTGAATATCCACCACAGAGACTCCCCACATTTTGTTTAAGAAAGAACTGCAGATGGTGGTAGATGTGGTGGAAGGTGAGGACAAGGGGGTCTTTGCCTTGTTATGAGAGGAGGGAGAGGGAGTGAGAGTTGAGCTGTGGGATATTGACAAGTCCCAAGTGAGAGCCTCATCTTTACTGGAAGAGGGGAACCCCCGTTCCCTAAAGAATGAGGACAACTCCAACGCCCTGGTATGAAAAACATCATCCTGGGCACAGATGCGGCATAGACGGAGAAATTGGGAGTAGGGGATAGAGTCTTTGCAAGAAGAAGGGTGGGAAGAAGCCAAGATAGCTATGGGAGTCAGTAGGTTTGTAGTAGATGTCGGTCAATAGCTTGTTTCCTGTGATGAAGACGGTGAGATCTAGAAACGGTAGGGAGATGTCGGAGATGGTCCACGTGGATTTGAGTGAATTTGATGAAGTGGACTTCTACCCCATATGCCGTTGTAGACAACATATAATCCTCCAACTTTATCACCACCTCCAAAGGGATCCCACTACTGGCCATATCTTCCCATCTCCCCCCCTTTCTGCTTTCCGCAGAGACCATTCCCTCTGTACCTCCCTGGTCGACTCGTCCCTTCCCACCCAAGCCAGCCCGTCCCCAGGTGCTTCCCCTTGCAACCGCAGGAGATGCAACACCTGTCTCTTTACCTCTACCCTCAACTCCATCCAAGGACCCAAACAGTCTTTCCAGGTGAGGCAGAGGTTCACTTGCACCTCCTCCAACCTCATTTACTGCATCCTTTGTTCCAGGTGTCAACTTCTCTACATCAGCGAGACCAAGCGCATGCTCGACGATCGTTTCGCTGAACACCTCTGCTCAGTCTGTCTTAACCAAACTGATCTCCCCGTGGCCCAGCCCTTCAACTTCCCCTCCCATTCCCAATCTGACCTTTCTGTCCTGGGCGTCCTCCATGGCCAGAGTGATGGCCAGCGCAAATTGTAGGAACAGCACCTCATATTTCACTTGGGTAATTTACACCCCAGTGGTATGAACGTTGACTTTGCTAACTTCAGTAGCCGTTCCTCTCTCTTCATATCACCCCCCGCCCCAGTTCTCCCACTAGTCCCACTGTCTCCACCTACATTCTTTCTTTGTCCTACCCCCTCCCCTGACATCAGTCTGAAGAAGGTTCTCTACCGGAAATCTCACCAATTCCTTCTCTCTGTAGATGCTGCCTCACCAGCTGAGTTTCTCCAGCATTTTTTGACTATCCCACTTTCATCACTGTGATGGTAGGCAAAAAATACAACCAATTATTTAGTTTTTACCACGTGCGCCAAGGGTCTAGTGAACCGCTTTTTTGTTGCGTGCTATCCAGTCAGCAGAAAAACTATGCATGATTACAATCAAGCCTTCCACAGTGTACCCATACAGGATAAACGGAATAACATTTAGTGTGAGATAATGTCTAGAAAAGTCCGATTGAAGAGAGCCTGAGAGTCTCACGTAAGGTAGATGGTAGCTCAGGACCATTCTCTAGTTACTGTTAGGATGGTTCAGTTGACTGATAACAGCTGAGAAGAAACTATCCCTGAATCTGGACATATGTGTTTTTACACTTCTGTACTTCTTGCCCGATGAGAGAGGGGAGAGGAGGGAATGTCCAGGGCGAGATTCGTCCTTGATTATGCTGGTGGCCTTGCTGTGGCAGCATGAAGTGTAGATGCCTGAATGGTGATAGATTCATGGGAGATACAAAACTGTGTATATATTTATATATATATATATATATATATGCTGAGACTCAAACAGTGATTTGTTGTCTTGTCGAGTGCCTTAGGGTGTTCTGAAAGGAATGTAACAAGATTCCGTAGAAATTCAAGTCTTTCTGCACAATATGAGTGATTAGAAGAAGCATCAGTAGCCCGATGGAGCTGTATAAGTGGAAATGCAGTTCAGTGGACAGGATCTATGAATCTTTTATTCAAAGGAAGCTGTACCCACTGTCGAGATACGAGTTGTCTCTTTGCACATTTATCAGATCAAGAAAAATCTGCAGAAGATTGGACAGAATCATTTGTAAATATGATTTCATAAATCAAATGAAGTACATCGAGGCAAACAATCGTTTGATTTAAATAAAAAAAGGCAGCTGGGATGTTAGTGACATTTGAAAAGATGAGAGCCGCTGGCATGGCACAAACAATTTCAGTGATGGCTCAGGAACTTCATCAAGAAATGCATATTATTTGCTGCATGTCCAAACAACTCCAGATAACATTTTACACACACGCTTCTTGCAACAAAAGTGAAATGTTACACTGCTTTCTGAACAAAATTGTCATTTTCATAAATTAAAGCCTCATTTTTCCCCAAAGCCAATTTACCTACAAGTCTGAAGATGGACAGAAAGTGCTGGAGTAACTCAGCGGGACAGGCAGCATCTCTGGAGGGAAGGAATGGGTGACGTTTTGGGTCGAGACCCTTCTTCAGACAGGGTCTCTTGACCCAAAACGTTACCCGTTCCTTCTCTCCAGAGATGCTGCCAGTCCCGCTGAAGTTACTCTCGCACTTTGTTTCTATCTTTGGTTTAAATTAGAATCTGCAGCTCCTTCCTACCTACAAATCTGTATGTCTTTGGATTATGGGAGGAAACCAGAGCACCCAGGGGATGTGAGTGATTAGAAAAAGCATCAGTAGCCAAATAGAGCTGTATAATTGGAAATCCAGTTCAGTGGATTGTTTTCTGAACCAAATTGCCATTTCAAAAATGAAAGCCTCATTTTACCCTCCCTTACCAAAAGGTGCTGGGCAGGCCACATTTGGAGTAATGTGAGTAAATTTGGGCCGCATATCTGAGGAAGGATGTGCTGGCTCCAGAGAGGGCCCACAGGAGGTTAACAAGAATGATTCCAGGAACGAGTGGGTTAGCATATGATGAGCGCTTGACAGCATTGGGCCTCTGCCTGCTGGAGTTTAGAAGGTTGAAGGGGGAACCCATTGAAACTTACAGAATAATGAAAGGCATGGATAGAGTGGATGTGGAAAACATTTCACTGGTGGGAGAGTCCAGGACCAGAGGTCATAGCCTCAGAATTAAAAGGTGCTCTTTTAGAAAGGAGGTGAGGAGGAACTTCTTTTGACTAGTTCATCTGTGGACTCATTGCCACAGAGGGCTGTGGAGATAAAGTCAGTAGAGATTTTAAAGGCAGAGATAGACAAATTCTTGATTAGAATGAAAGTCAAGGGTTATGGGGAGAAGGCAGGAAAATGGGATTAGGAGGCAGTGATCAGCCATGATTGAATGGCGGAGTAGACTCGATGGGCCGAATGGCCTAATTCGACTCCAACAACTTGCAACTTGTGAACTTGCTACAGACCCAATTCAACCTGCACGTCCATAACAATTATAATGCTGTGAAACATAGTAAAGTTTTTTGCAGGAGCATAGAGAGTTTTAAGGAGAGTGTTCAGTTTTTTGTTTAGTTTAGAGATACAGCACCTTCAGCGTACCAGCGATCCCCGCACACTTGCACTATCCTACACACTAAGGGACAATTTACCATTTTTACTAAGCCAATTACCAAGGAAACAGGCCCCTCGGCCCACCACGTCTACGCCAACTATTGATCCCCTGTTCACACTAGTTCTTCATGATACCACTTTCTCATTCACCCAACTCACCAGCGCCAATTTTACACAGGCTAATTAATCTACAAAAGGGATATGGGAGGAAATTGGAGCACGCCGAGGAAACCCATGTGGTCATAGGGAAAACGTGCAAACTCCACGTAGAGAGGACCAGAGGCCAGGATTGACGCTGTGTATTTGGCGCTGTGGGGCAGCCGCTCCCCCAGCTGTGCTATTATACTACAATCAGACAAACTGTGACACACAGCTACATGAGGAGCTTTTGGGACAGACCAATTAAATCTTAACCAAAGCAGTAGGCTTTTAGGAGAATCTAAGTGAAAAAAAATAGCAGTCACCTTCCCCTCAGCCAACAATGATCCATTCTACATTTCCTTGATCATTGTCTGCTTTGAATTGGTGTTTTCACACCTTACATTCTCTTTATATCATCTATATAAGATGTAATCCATATGCGATGTAATCCATATCTTCAGTTTCTCTCTCCCCTTGACTCACAGTCTAAAGGTCAGGATTGACCCCAGATCCTTGTAATTGTGTAAGAGCAGCACTAACTGCTGCACCATCCTGGAGGATGCAGCAGAGATATGGAGGAGAAAAGCATTGAAAAGATTTTAAAACACAAGGATCATTCACAATAAAGGGTCATCATCCAATCTCCCACAAAAATGATGATGCCTGTGTCCCAGGATTCTAAAGCCCACCACTCTCTTTGGAATGTGCTCCATTGGAAAGCATAATGTTATTCATGTTGTTCACGTTAATCCCTTCATGATGTATCTGTGCACTGCGGGTGGCTCGATTCTAATCATTAACTGTCTTTCAGCTGACTGGTTAGCACATAACAAAACACTTTCAGCATTCCTCGGTACAAGTGACAATAAACAACACGAGTAAGATTAAACGAGAATTTACCATTTTGAAGTTTGATCATTATTTTATGAGGAGTTATGATGAGGGATTACGTGAAGAAGGCCGTCCCCACGCATGCGCGTCAATCTTCAAAGCAGCGGTGTGAAATCACAGATAACATTTGTTGAACTAACATAGTAAGATTATAGATGACTAGAACTACCAGATGATTGTTAAGTTACGAGGGTAGGTAGCGGAGGGCACATAATCCCTCATCGTAACTCCTGATAAAATAACGATCAAACTTCAAACTGGTAAGTTCTCGTTTAATCTTACTATTTTACTTCGGAGTCACGTGAGTGACAATGTGAAGACTTTGAAGGTCTGTGATTTCATGCCGTGGAAAAAACGAGTCCACACAATCACGACTGCATCAGTTGACCATAGATGAGGGAAACATCATAATGCATACATACATGACATAGATTTAAAAACATGCAGATGCTGATAAAGAACAAACAATAATAACTGTAACACCTCTCAACTGAGGGGAACTATAAATTGAACCTAAATAGAGTTGGCAAACACCCCTGGTCTGGCAATGAGTTAAAATAAATGTTGGATACCTCGTTTGTTAGACCATCCTGCAGTAGACAGGATGTGGTCCAGAGGACCGTACATAACCCTTGCTGCCGGTGTTGTAGCAGGCCTGATGGAGTGAGATTAGAAATCAGTATCTACTCCTGTATAAGCCAAACCTCGCATAACCACCTGGAGATGGTCTGAACTAGTATCAGAGCCTCTAAGGCTCTAGATGATCTTGATGTAACGATGTAAACGTGTGACCACATGTAACCGAAGGTGCATGGGGTATGTAAACATGAATGATGATATTGCAGGTGTAATGATCCTGTCCATTCGCAATTTCTGTAATGACTGGACCCGTGCACTGAGGGCAGCGCCAGGGAATAACCTACCTATGAGAGCCGAACCAAAGATAGAGATATAGCTGGAGCCCCATGGTGAATAAATGTGAACACAATGTCAATATCCGATACTTCCGTGTACTTGGGTCTGGAAGAACTTGGGTTAATGATATCCTAAATACTGGACACCAGATGGTGAAACCCGAGAGAGCGGGTCCCACTTGCTGCAGCAACTATGAGGAGAAGCATGTTGGGTACAGTTAATGGAACTATAACTTAATTTATTGAAATGAACTCTAAGACGTCAGTGTCCGTGTTGTACTTTATGTAACATAACATTTAACAGAAAAAACACTTCCCATCTCCTGAAGAGGCAAAGTACTGTTTTTTTGGTTGCTATACCTGCATACTGCAGTGAGACATACATGGATCAGTCTGACAGCCCGCGCTGCAGGTCTTCTCAGATTCTGTAAAGCAATGAATTGATTAATCATGTAGAGGCTGGTTCCCCGAATCCCAGGCTGAACCAGCAAAGTTTTATGTTTAGAACCCCATGTAAGGTTCTATATTATTCCCAACATTTGCGGGAAACCATGGCTGCGTAGGCCAGTCAGACACTACGAGAAACCTGAATGCAGGATCTTGCTGAATATTGCAAGCCCTGACTGAGGCAAATGGAGAAGCACCTAAAGGAACATTCCTCCCCTGTGTAGCGAGAATGGGCCTGCATGCAAACATAGCGATAGTGGGTGCCACCGAGCCATAGATCCTAAAATGCTTCGTGATCCAACATCCATACTGTGTGGTCATTGACTTTGCATGATGATACACCAGCACCAAAAAGGTTGGGTAAATTATGACAGGATACTTTGACTTTACTGCATCCATGTGACTAACATATGCCACCACCACAGTGTATCAACTTGGATCTAAGCATGCAGGTTTTGCATATTCGCACAATAACCCTTTAACCCATAGTATACACCTAATGTCCATAGGTAGTTAATACCAATAATTGAAGAATTGGCGATTCATGCAAATTCCATCCGCCTTCGTTACTAGAGATGGCATTCGTGATTGTCCATCTTAGTTCCAGCATGTGTAAGTAATATAACTGAAGATAATATGACCAAACTACCGGAGCAATACAGAATGTAGTTCGACCACCATTGTGACTATGGTAGCTTCAGCTGATAATAGCATAGGTCTGTTAACAATGACCTATATGGCACTTGAGAGGTTAATACTTGCACATTGAAAGTTCTAATGATGCAGGACCCAATTGCACAGCTGAAACACAGCTGCTATAGCCAATTACTCCTGATACATAGACGACTGCTTGATAACAAAGTTGCTACAGGCTTCAATTGATTCCAATCTGTTACCCCAGGGCGGAATCACAGGTAATTAATAGTTAAAGGTAGATCCGATAAACAACAACTTCCAGTTGGTATCAACTTAAATTTGACTGGATGGATGAAACAGTTGATTTAAGCAAAACACAGCGTAAGAAATATCCTCCGGATCAAAATTGAAATGTCTCTGGTGACCTCCTCTGAATGGGTCCTAAACAGCAACCATCTATGAAACCGATGCATGCTATAAAGATCCGAAGGAAATAAGTAATTAGACAGAGAAATTCCATATACTGAAAAACTATGTTGCACATGGGAGTAAATGAAATATGAACCGACATCCTCCATCTTTCACAAGGAACAAGCCACGCCTGCCATAATTCCGCGCCTGCCTTGAATGCAGCTCTGGCCATACTACTGGCCTGCCTTAAAACTGCTCCGGCATTCCTAGTCAGCCTCGAGAGAGAACTCTGGCCATATTACCGACTCCGGCCCCAATTCCATGGCATGCTTGGTACCCTTGTATACTGTGTATTAATTACCCATCACATGTTAACATTTTCATGTGGACAAAACAAGTGTAAATATTACAAACTTGGAAATGGTCCACTTACCCCATGTTTCGAACGAACCAGACCCACCTACCTCCATGGCTAACGGTGGTCTTATGGTAAGCCCAAAGGCCCGTGATGTGGGTTTCATCCCCGTCCTTGATTTCCTTCCTGAGACCAGCTTGGCCCAGCTTTCAAGTGCCCATCAACTTCAGCGGACTGCTACTGCTGTTGAGTCACGGGGTGTCATCGCCGACATGATGGTTTCATTTGATCACTCTGTGCACTGCCTGCACTTGTAGCGTCAGGGAATCTGCCTCATCCCTAGCGAGTATGTCCTCGCACTCCCCTCCACCGAGAGGGAGACGCGTAGACAGCCCTGACAGGTGCTGCCGCAGGCCCCTGGGGATACCTGCGCTGACATGGCCCCTCGGACCTATATCAGAATATGAGTCTGGGCCAGAGCGAAACTGACCCCTGATGCTCCCCTCCTCAGAGAGGGAGACATTGTGCAGCCCTAACAGATGCCTCTGCCAGCGGGTTTTTCATAATACCCGGGCTCAGATTGCTCTCTTCTGGACCATATCTCTCTGGAGCAACCTCCATTAGGTGCCTTTTTCCAGGTGGGTTTTAGGTGTTCACAGACGCTACCCATAGAAGGAGGGGGGAACCTCGACCGACTCGACCGAGTCCCAAGGCCTGACCGGCTTCCTCGTGGTTTAACCCCTTTCCTGGGGAACCATAGCGGTCTGTGCATTGCTGACCCCATAGTTAGTGACTTGGTCTCGAGACCAGCTTACTCCCAGTTTTCCTCTTATTTAGGAAGACCTAAATGGTCTGGGCGCTGCTGACCCCATTGTCAGCGACTACAGTAGCGTGACCAGCTTACTGCCAGTCTGACCGCTTTCTCTAGGAAGACCTAAGCGGTTTGGGGGGTTGCTGACCCCATTGTCCGAGACTGGGGTAGCTAGACCGGCTTGCTGCCAGTCTAACCCCTATTTCTGGGAACCATAACGGTGTAGGAGCTGCAGACACCATAGTGAATGGCTGGGGTTGCAAGACCGGCTGACTGCCAGTCTAACCCCTACTCTGGGGGAACCATGAAATGTGGGAGCTGCTAACCCCATTAATTGCTAATCCCATTACCCACGGTCCAAATCCGATTTCCCGCGGCCCGTCCAACTTCGCCCCGAATTCAGCAGGCAATCTTGCAATACAAAAAACAGCCCTAGAAATAAGTTAAAACTTACCTTCTAGGTTCAAAAACTTACCGCTGGCAGGAGCCGCGTGCCCACCAGTCAGTCCGTGCACAACGCGTCAGACGTAATAATGCGCATGCGTGGGGACGGCCTTCCTCACGTAGTCACTCTCGTGACTCCGAAGTAAAATATAGCTGTAATTATGAAGATTTTCCTTTCAACAAATGTTAATGGACAAAAAAGAGATGCGGACAGGGTACACGGATTGGAAAAGTTTAGAGGGATATGAACCAAACGCGGGGAAATAGGACGATTTTAGATGGGACATCTTTTTTTAAATTTGTTTAATCTAAAATATTTACTCAAATATTAAAATAATATATACAATACAATAAAACCAAAACAGAACCCACCATAATAATGCACGACAAACAATAAACTAAGACATATCTATCTTACACTCCTTGTCAAGGATGCATTCAACTCCCCGCGATAGATGGGACATCTCGGCATGGACGGGAGGGGCTGAAGGACCTGTTTCCGTGCTGTGTGTCTCTATGAATGTTGCATCTCCTTTCCCCTATACTTACCTCCTCAGCTGGGAACAGAGAAAGGAGCTTTATGATCTGAACAAAGATGGAAGAAAACTGGAAGATTATCTAAAGGATAACAAAAAATCAAAACGTTCTCTTGGGAACTATGCAAAGAACAGGAGAACCAACATCGTCATCATTAAATATACCCTTTTCCTTCCACCATTTGGACTAATATGTATTGCCAGTTTTGTACTAACGACAATTAAGCTGCTGAATAGTTGCCTGACTCACAAATGACAATTTCTCTTGATGAATATGCTTCATATTTATAGTAATTTAAGACTCTTATAACCATTGTGAACATGCCTTCAGCTCTTCTTTTTTGCAGTAATCTCACATTTAACTAGTGTAAGATATTTTACTTAAACAGTGTAATTTGTATTAGATTTAATTAGCTATATTGACAGCATGTACAGAAACCATCGAGCAATGGTAAGTACCGCATGCATTTCTCTACACCACATCATGCAATGTGCGGGACTTTGGTTATCATTGTTACTCAAAGTGGCGAAGGTCATAAGGGATAGGAGCAGAAGTACGCCACTCGGCCCATCGTCTCCTACGCCATTCAATTATGGTTGATCTATATCCCACTCTTAACCCTATTCTCCTGCCTAGGTCTAGGGGAAAGGAGATGCACCTATTGTCTCGTCAAATCACTTTTATTTATATAGCATATTTAAAAAACAACTCTCATTGGCCAAAGTGCTTTACATTGGTATAAGAATAGTATGACAAACAACAGTGGTTCATAGATTAAATACAAACATCACTACATACCTATAGCCCTCGCTCAGAGGACGTCAAGAAAGGCATGGAAGTAGAGATAAGTTTTTAGTCTCGAATTAAAGGAGTTGATGGAGGGGGCAGTTCTGATGGGAAGGGGGATGCTGTTCCACAGTCTAGGAGCTGCAACCGCAAAGGCGCGGTCGCCCTTGAGCTTACGCCTAGGCTGCGGGATGTTCAGCAACCCCAAGCCGGCCGATCTGAGGGACCTGGAGGTGGTGTGGTGGGTGAGCAGACTTTTAATGTAGGTGGGGGCAAGCCCATTGAGGGCTTTGTAGACATGAAGGAGGATCTTGAAATTTATTCGGAACCGCACAGGGAGCCAGTGGGGAGAGGCCAGGATCGGGGTGATGTGGTCCCCTTTTTTCGGATGCCTGTCAGGAGTCTCGCAGCGGCATTTTGGACCATTTGCAGGCGGGACAGGGAAGATTGGCTAATGCCAGTGTAAAGGGAGTTGCAGTAATCTAGGCGGGAGGAGATAAATGTGTGGATGATCTTTTTGAAGTAATCAAACTGGAGGAATTGTTTTATTTTAGCTATCGTCCAAAGCTGAAAGAAGCTAGCTTTTATCATGGCATTGACTTGTTTGTCAAATTTCAGTGCTGAGTGAAATATCACGCCAAGGTTTTTGGCGTGAGGTTTGAGTAGTGGGGTAAGGCTTCCAAGGCTGCCTGCTTTCATTATGATTGAGTCCGAGGGGCCGAGGAGAATGACCTCAGACTTACTCAGTCTGTTGTCTATTGTCTCTTGCCTTCTCCCCATAACCCCCGACACCCGTACTAATCAAGTATCTATCTCTGCCTTAACAATATCAATTTGACAGCCTCCACACACACCCTCTGACCAAAGAAATTCCTAATCATCTCCTTCCTAAGCCTCCTTTAAGTCTGAGACTATGACCTCTAGTCGTATTCTCTCCCAATGGTTGGCATATCCTCTCCACGTCCACTCTATCCAAGCCTTTCACTATTCTGTATGTTTCAATGAGGTCCCCCCTTATTTTACTTCGGAGTCACGAGAGTGATTACGTGAAGAAGCCCGCCAGCCCACATGCGCGTCAATTACGTCTAACGCATGGCGCACCACTGGCTGGCAGACCGTCGCTCCTCCAACGGTGAGTTTCAAACCCTGCAGGTAAGTTTTTGAACTTATTTTCAGGTGCAATTTTTGGTTGCAGGAATCTCTTTTACAGAGTTCCTGCTGGATATGAAAATCTGGGGCGAAATTCAGATGGGCCGCGGGGAACATGGGCTACGGAGACCGCGGAAGTGCAGGAAGCCGGTGGCTGTCGGGTTCGCTACCCGAGTCGCTGACAATGCAGTCAGCGACTTCAGACTTCGGCAGCCCCAAAAGGGTGTGCAGCCAAACAGAGTCTGAGGGGCCTGGACTGGGACGAGTCAGGCCAGGAGGGTTCCCCTCTGACAAACATGGGTACGTTCTCGGGCATTTAACCCAGATGGACCATGGATAGCGTCCTCGGGCGCTCATCCCACAAAGATGAATCAGGGCCATGTCAGCGCAGGTCTCCTCGAGGGCCTGCGGCAGCACCTGTTTCAGGGCTGCTTACAAATCTCCCTCTCTGTGGAGGGGAGTGCCAGGGGTCAGTGGATAACTGACACCAAACTCGGAAGTATGTGAGTTTCAGAGGTATGTTGGGGTGGAAGGTTGCAACCTTCACGTGGTCCGACCTGTTTCGACTAATGCAATCAACTCGATATGCACAAACGGAAGATCAAATAGAACAAGTTGTCCAACAACTTTATGCTGTGCACGCCACACGAAAGAAGAAGAAGAAGAAGAGGTATGTCCCGAGTGCATACCAGGATGCACTAGGTGCGTGAAGCAGAATTGCCTGCTATGGTATCAAAGTTGCAATACCCTCGCAAATAGGGGAGCCACTGGATGAGGAATTAACTACGAGCATTAATTACCTCGCATCGCACCAGCTCCAGGAACAGGTAGTGGTGGAAACATGTATGAAGTACAACACCCCTGCTAATTATGCTTCACTAAACGTGCCGGCTGTGAACAGCTCCATCTGGGGTTACATCGGAGGGGGCATCAAAGCCCAGGAGATGAAGATCCAGAGAATCCTGAATTTGCTGGCTTGAGGCATACTGGTCTTCGCCAGGTCTGTGGATGGGGGTCCCTTGTCTGATGTGCAACAGGATGCCCTGGCATTAATGTGCAATGCACATTTTGAAATTAACTGTTTTCGTAAAAATGCCATCCGACCTGCCCTGAACCCCAAGTTTCTGGGACTGTGCAGGGCCAGCAATGTACAGCCGCTGAATTTTTCATTCAGAAAAGATCTGCCGAAACAGGTCAAGGACCTGGACGAAGAAGCGAAAGCTGTCGGGCTGATGAAGACTCCATCGACTAGCAAAGCTTCACCATTCCGGTGGCAGAACCCCTACGCTTCCATCAGCAGCAAGCTGAAGCTGGTGGCAGCTCGAAGGCCGAACACTCTGGGCAGGTCTTTTTTAGGCCAAGGCCCAAGCCGACCCTCGTCGAAGATGCGCAGTTCACTCACTCCATCAGCCCTACCCCTAAACCTCGGGGGCGGAAATAGAAACCATACATCCACCAGTAACCCTCAATAACTTCTCTTTTGACTCCTCCCATTTCCTCCAAACACAAGGCATAGCTATGGGCACACGCATGGGTCCCAGCTACGCTTGCCTCTTTGTCGGGTATGTTGAACAATCCTTGTTCACGGCATACCAGGGCCCCATCCCTGACCTCTACCTCAGTTACATCGACGACTGCTTTGGTGTCACCTCCTGCACCCACACACAACTGACTGACTTCATCCGTTTCTCCACCAACTTCCATCCGGCACTCAAATACACCTGGACCATTTCCGACACTTCCCTACCATTCCTTGAGCTCACCATCTCCGTCGCAGGGGATACACTCCTGACCGAATTCCATTATAAACCCACTGACTCCCACGGCTGCCTGGACTACTCTTCCTCCCACCCTGCTTCCTGTAAGGACTCCATCCTCTATTCCCAATTCCTCTGTCTACGCTGCATCTGCTCCCAGGATGAGGTGTTCCACACCAGGGCATCACAAATGTCCTCATTCTTCAGAGAACGGGGATTCCCCTTCCCCACTATAGATGAGGCTCGCACCAGGGTCTCCTCCGTACCCCGCAACACTGCCCTCTCTCCCCATCCCCCCACTCGCAACAAGAGCAAAGTCCCCTTGGTCCTTACCTTTCACCCCACCAGCCGGCACATACAACACATAGTCCTCTGCCAGTTACGCCATCTCGAACGTGACCCCATCACTCGCCACATCTTCCCATCTCCCCCCCTGTCTGCCTTCTGCAAAGACTGCTCCCTCCGCATCTCCCTTGTCAATTCTTCCCTTCCCTCCCGCTCCACCCCTTCCCCAGGTAATTTCCCTTGCAACCACAAGAGATGCTACAATTGTCCCTTTACCTCCCCTCTCCACTCCTTTCAAGGACCCAAGCAGTCCATCCAGGTCCAACAGAGGTTCACCTGCACCTCCTCCAACCTCATCTATTGCATCCGTTGCTCTAGATGCCAGCTGATGTATATCGGTGAGACCAAGTGGAGGCTTGGCGATCATTTCGCCGAACACCTCGGCTCAGTCCGCAATAACCAACCTGACCTCCTGGTGGATCAGCACTTCAACTCCCCCTCCCATTCCGTATCCGACCTCTCTGTCCTGGGCCCCCTCCATGGACAGAGTGAGCAATACCGCAAGTTGGAGGAACAGCACCTCATATTCCGCTTGGGGAGTCTGCATCCCCTTGGCATGAACATTGAATTCTCACAATTCTGTTAACCCTTGCTGTCTCCTCCCCTTCCCACCTCTCCCTCAGCACTTGGGCTCCTCCTCCTCATTTTTCCTTTCTTCTCCCCGCCTCCCCCCACCCCCTATCAGTCTGAAGAAGGGTTTCGGCCCAAAACATTACCTATCTCCTTCGCTCCATAGATGCTGCTGCACCCGCTGAGTTTCTCCAGCATTTTGTGTTACCCATGGAGGTAGGTGGGTCTGGTTCTTTCCGGAACATAGGGTGTGTGGATCAGTTACATGTTGGTGAGAGATTACACTTGTTTTGAATGAATGGCTTTGGATAACATCAGATCCGTTTATACTGCACAATATACAAGGGTTCCAAAGCAAATTCCTTCCCAATTTGTTTTCCACCCACACAGAATACACCAAACCGGACATTTGTTCATTTACAACAGGAAGGTTTGGATGTACCAGCTGAATTTCAATACACTAAAGGGGTAATTCAGAAGTCGAGTCATGAATCTCACCAATTTGTTCTAATATATTTACAAGACAAAAGAAGGATAGAGGATGCCGAATCATCCTTGATTTGACTCGACATAACTCCTTTGTGCAGTATAGACATTTCAAAATTGAAAACTTTGTGACTGCCAAACAACTGGTTTCCAAAGGATGTTATATGGCATGCACCAATCTCACAGATGCATACTATTCGGTACCCATTCACTGGGATCACCGGAGATGTTTGAACTATAGCTGGATGGGTCAACTGTGGCAGTTTAAAGCGTTGCCTAATGGGTTATCTTCAGGCCCCAGATTATTTACAAAATTATTGAAATCAGTACTTGGGCTACTTCGAGCTCAAAATCATATTGTGGTGGCATATGTGGATGATATCCTAATCATAGGAAAAACCCTGAAATAGCTAAATTAGCTGTTTCAGCCACTAAACTCATGTTTGAGGGTTTGGGGTTTCTCATCCATCCAGTTAAATACAAGTTGATACCATCTGGAGTTATTGATTATTTGGGATTTACCATAAACTCTATTCACATGTCTGTGACTCTGCCTTCGGGCAAGAGATTAGAATTAATAGAAGGCTGTAACAATCTTATTGTTAAGAAGCAACCTTCTATTCAACAAGTAGACAGTATATTGGCAAATTAGTGGCTGCTCTCCAGCTGCATAGTTTGGGCCTTTGCATTATCAAAATTTACAACGTGCAAAGGAGCAGGCACTCAAATACCATGCAGGTCGCTTTAACAGACCTATGTGAATGCCAGCTGAAGCGATTTCTGAGTTGGTGGATGACCAATATTCAACATTGTTCCAGTAACATTTTGGTCAACAAAATATTCAGTTATATTTACAAACTAATGCTAGAGCTCTAGGATGGGGAGCTACTAATACCACCTCTAGCTGCGGTGGCAGATGGAATGTGCATGAGTCATCAAATCTTCAGTTACATGGTATTAACTGCTTAGAGCTACTGGGCGCACTCTATGGGTTGAAGGCTTATTGTGGGAATATGCATCATCAGCATGTTCAACTACAGATTGACAAGACTACACTGGTGGCATATATTAATCACATGGGTGGAATCATGTCAGTATCCTGTGATAATTTGGCTAACCTTATTTGGCACTGGTGTATTGCAAGAAGCATTTTGATTTCAGCTACCTACTTGCCAGGAAAGCTTAATATATGATGGCGGACTCCAGGTCACAGAAATGAATGACAACACAGAATGGATGTTTGGATCATAAAGTGCTTAACAACATTGTTGCTCAGTATGGAACACCGGACAGCATGGGAGCCAGACCCAGGGGCAGTGGCGATGGATGCATTCTCGCTACACTGGGGAGGAATGTTCTTCTAGGCATTCCCTTCATTTTGCCTCATCAGTCGGTGCTTGCAAAAAATCCAGCAAGACTCCGTGTCAGGCATTTTAATAGTGCCTGATTGGCCTACCCAGCCATGGTTCCCATTGATACTGGGAATTATATCAGAGCCTTGTATGGCCATTCCCAACGCAGAAATCTGCTGGTTCACCCATGACTGGTGAGAACCATCCACTGCATGATCAAATCAATTTGTTGGTTTGCAGACTCTGAAAAGACCTTTCCTGGGGCTCGGACTGTCAGATCCTATGGTGGACGTGAGCACTGCAGCCTGAAGAGATAGTACCAAGAAACAGTACATCTCCTATATCAAGAAATGGGAAGTGTTCTGTTACAGTCCAACATATCATATGACAATGCACGTATAACAGATGTGTTGGAATTCCTCTCAAAACTACAATTTTTGATGAGGGATTGTGCCATAAATTGTGCCAGAAGTGCCGTCGTCATACTTGTTGCTGGGATCGGGACACCACTCTGTTGGGTCTCACCCACTGATATCCAGGTTTATGAAGAGTATCTTCAACTCAAATCCCCCAGGCCCAGGTATTCTGAGATATGGGATGTTAACATGGTGCTGACGCTGCTTCGCCGGTGGGCTCCAGCTACATCTCTGTCCTTGGTCAAACTCACTTTCCAAATGCTTATGCTCATGGCGCTGGTTTCAGCGCAAGGGTCCAGTCGTTGCATAAGCTGCGACTGGACAGAATGGTTACATCTGCAAATAATATAACATTTTATGTTTATGACTTAGTCAAGCAGAGTAGACCAAGGACGTCCGGTCTCAAACTAGTTTTTATGGCATACCCCATGGACCTTCAGTTGTGTGTGGTCACACATCTACAACAGTACATTAAGTTCACCAAGAGCCTTAGAGGCTCTGAACTAGTAATGTTTGTTAGTTACAATAAACCTCATAAGAAGGTGTCAGTACAGACCATCTCCAGGTGGTTAAAACGGGTTCCGGCTTGGGGAGGAGTGGGCACTGATGTTTTCAAATCTCATTCCACCAGGGCTGCAACAACATCAGCAGCAAGGGTTATGGACATTCCGCTGGACCATATCCTAGCGGCTGCAGGATGGTCAAATGAGCGAACATCCAAACATTTTATAACAAACCCATTGCCAGACCAAGGGTATTTGCCAACCCTATTTTTAGGTTCTGTTTTATAGTTTCCTCCTGGATGAGAGAGGTCACTATTGTGGTTAATTAAAAATCATCATCATGTTTTAAATCTATGTCATGTCTGAAAGCATTATTAATTTTCACTCATCCTTGGTCAACTGATGCAGTGTGTGATGCATGGACTCGTGTTCACGGCATGAAATCACAGAGCTTTGAAATCGTCACGTAGTCACTCACGTCACTCCAAAGTAAAATAGTAAGATTAAACGAGAACTTACTAGTTTGTAGTTTGATCTTTATTTTATGAGGATTTACGATGAGGGATTATGTGCCCTCCGCTCCCAACCCTCTCTCATAAAGGTCAGCTGGCAGTTCTAGTTTCTCTAATCTTCCTATATTCAGTTCAACAACTGTTATCTGTGATTTCACACTGCTGCTTTGAAGGTTGACGCGCATGCGGGCTGGTGGGCTTCTTCACGTAATCCCTCATCGTAACATCTGGAAGTGGCGGCGCTGCTTGGCAGCTGCGGCTCACCTGCAGTCCGTCTGTCTTTTATTTTATTTTTGTCCTCGTCCCTGTTTTTGGTGTTTATTTTTGGTTTGTTGGGTTGTGTATGTGTGTGGGGGGGGGGGGGGGGGAGGGTGGGAGAAACGGGGTTTTAGTCTCTCCCTTCGGGGGGATGCGACTTTTCCTGTCATGTCCCCCGACACCGTCTCCGTCTGTGCTGAGGCCCTGGTGACGGCCTTCCAGCTTCCAGAGGCGGCGGCACGGCCTTCAGAGCTTCAGCAGCGACCTGGCTTCCGGCGGCGACCTGGTTTTCGGGAGCTGCGGTGCTCCAGCAGCGGCCTGGGTTTCGGGTGCTGCGGTGCTCCAGCGGCGGCCTGGGTTTCGGGAGCTGCGGTGCTCCAGTGGTGGCCTGGCTTTCGGGAGCTGCGGTGCTCCAGCGGCGGCCTGGCTCCCTCTGAGCTGCGGTGCTCCAGCGGCGGCCTGGCTCCCTCTGAGCTGCGGTGCTCCAGCGGCGGCCTGGGTTTCGGGAGCTGCGGTGCTCCAGCGGCGGCCTGGCTCCCTCTGAGCTGCGGTGCTCCAGCGGCGGCCTGGCTCCCTCTGAGCTGCGGTGCTCCAGCGGCGGCCTGGCTTTCGGGAGCTGCGGTGCTCCAGCGGCGGCCTGGCTTTCGGGAGCTGCGGTGCTCCAGCGGCGGCCTGGGTTTCGGGAGCTGCGGTGCTCCAGCGGCGGACTGGGTTTCGGGAGCTGCGGTGCTCCAGCGGCGGCCTGGCTCCCTCTGAGCTGCGGTGCTCCAGCGGCGGCCTGGGTTTCGGGAGCTGCAGTGCTCCAGCGGCGGCCTGGTTTTCGGGAGCTGCGGTGCTCCAGCGACGTTCCGGCGGCGGGCCCTGTGACGGTGTTCCGGCGTTAGCGGTGGCAGCGGCCTGGATCTCCTCAGCGCAGAGGGAGAAGAAAGAGGGGAGAAAGACAGAGACCCTAAGACTTTTGCCTTCCACCACAGTGAGGAAGTGTTTGGTGAACTCACTGTGGTGGATGTTAATTTTGTGTTTATTGTATGGTATTGTTATTTTTATATATGTATGACTGCAGGCACGAAATTTCGTTCAGACCGAAAGGTCTGAATGACAATAAAGGCATTCAATTCAATTCAATTCAATTCAACTCTTCATAAAATAAAGATCAAACTTCAAACTGGTAAATTCTCATTTATTTCATTTCGGAGTCACGTGAGTGACTTCGTGAAGAGCCCGCCGGCACGCATGCGCGACATATCGTCGCAACGCATTGCTGCCGACAGCTGGCGGTGGAGTGCGCTCCCCGCCAGCTCTTCATAAGGGACCGCTTAGGTAAGTTAACCTAACCTTAAGTTGGTTGGCCCTTGCTGTCTGTTTCTCTTTCAGTAAGGGCGTGGATTGGAGTTTCGATGTCTGGTCGGAGTCGTTGACTGACCGGCCCGGCACCCTCATCATCGTTTACACCTGGGGCCGGGAGAAAAGCGGGGAGACCGATGTCTCGGGACCCGCTGACTCGCCACAGCTCCGAGGAGGATTTCGTGGAGGACGATAACGGGGTGCCACCCGAACAGGTGGACCCTGCCACATTCAGGTCGCCAGCGGCGACCACGGGGAAGGGGTCTCGTGCAGCTGCCCGGCCCCCTTCCGCTAGCCCTTCGAAGAAGGGCAGGGGAGGAGCCCTTAAACCTAACCCGGTACGGGCTAAGGCTTCACCTGCCGCCGAGTTGTGGTCTGGTGCAACGGCGGGACCTGGGTCTGTGAGGTCTGCTACCCAACTCCCAAACCCCGCCGCCGGGACGGGGGGCTTGGTTACGGTCCCGCCTCGGTCGCCGAATCCCCCATGGATGGGTGGACGAGACCATGCGTCGGCATCGTCCACGATGTGGACAGCCGGCAAGCCCGCGCGGGCGTCGGGTCTCCATGCTTCTGCTGGAGCCGACCCCCAGCCGTCAGGGCCCTTTGTGGCAACGGCTTCCGCTCCCGCCATACAGAGGCGGTTGAACACCTCTCCCGCGCGGGAATCACGCGGTTTCGCTTCGGCGGCCGGCAGCGACAACTACCGGCACTGAGATCACCTCAACGAGGTGCGGGCCAATGACAGGAGCCCCGGCAATTTTTCTGAGCCGGAGGACTCCGACCACTCGAGTGTTCAGGGTGGTGGGCGTATTGACCGTATGGAGTGGCTGCTGGAGGTTCTGCTGCATAATCAACAGCAGCAAGTGTCCACCAACATCGACAGGCACAGGGCCGTCTCACCAGCCTCCATCGTCAGCGAACTACCGTAGGAAGAAGGATTTGTTGACCCTACACCAGCTCTATCGGAGCCACCGACAGAAGATCTACTGGATGTAGCGGCAAAATTCGCTGCCCCGGTCACAACTGGGCTTCCGCTTCACCCCAAGCTGGCGGCCACGGTGGACTTCCTTACGAACCACCAGCTCCAGGAGGAAGTCCTCTTGCAGGCTATTCATCGCCACAAACCTCCCTCCAACTGCAAAGCCCTAAATGTGCCTGTGGTCAATACGCCCATATGGGGCAACATCGGCGTGGCAATCCGCCATCAGGAGCTGAAGCTCCAGCGGATTTTAAAACTCCTCACGGCCGGTATTACCGCCTTTGCGCGGTCGGTCGATGGTGGTGATCTCTCGTTGGACCAGGAGGATGCTTTGGCACTTTTGTGTGCCACTCAACACGAAATCAATGCCTTCCGAAAAAACAGCATCCGTCCATCCATCAACCCTAAGTTCGCTGGGTTGTGTAAACCACCACCGCCACCGCCGCCCCGACAACTCTTTGGAGAGGACCTTCCGAAGAGAGTCAAAGAGCTTGACGAGGTAGCCAAGACGGTGGGACTCATGCGGTCTCAGATCGCCCCCAGACCGTCGGTGCCAAAAGCTCCACCTGCTCGACCGCGAGGCTCGACTGCTTCAGCAGCCAGACCATATGCTGCGACACCACATCGATATCAACAGGGCCAGCAGCAGCGGTCTTTTTTGGGGTCAGGCCCACAACGACCCCAGTGGAAAATGAAGCCACCCCACCATCAACCCAACCCAGTACCTCCGCGGCCAACCAAACATGTCAAGGACCGCCGGTGACCATGGAGGTAAGGCGGTCTGGTTTTTATTTTTCCTGTCCCTTTAACATCACATGTTGGAGGGCGACTCCGGTTCTTTTCTGAGGCATGGGAGACTGTTACTTCAGATGAGTTTATTTTGCAGAATATTCGGGGTCATACTATTGAATTTATTCACGGGGACATTCCTCCATCCCAGCATATGCCTAAACGGAAGTTTACGGTGTCTGCCGTTGAACAGGCAGCAGGCACAGCTGAAATTTTTTGTTTGGAACAAAAAGGCGTGATAGAGAAAACTATGCACGAACCTATTGAATTTGTCTCCAATATCTTTACTAGACCAAAAAAGGATGGAGGTTGTCGAGTAATTATTGACTTGACCCAGCTGAATACTTTTGTAACATACACCCATTTTAAAATGGACACTTTTGAGACAGCCAAATCACTGATTTCGCATGGTTGCTTTATGGCATGTATTGATTTAAAAGATGCATACTATTCAGTATCCATTCGGAAACATCACCGGAAGTTTCTGAAATTTGTTTGGATGGATCAGCTCTGGCAATACAGGGCTTTGCCAAATGGGCTTACAATCGCCCCTAGGCTGTTTACTAAATTGCTCAAGCCTATTATGGCCCAATTAAGAAAACAACAACATATTGTAATGGCCTATTTGGATGATATCCTGATTATTGGCAAAACCCTGGAGGCAGCTGAGAGGGCAGTTTCAGCCACTGTCACGATATTTCAGCGGCTGGGGTGTATTGTCCATCCACACAAGTCCAAGTTCTACCCGTCCCAGGTTATGGATTATCTGGGCTTCACGGTGGATTCCAATCGGATGAGGGCCACCATACCAACTAACAAGGTTGAGGATGTCACCCAAGCATGTCAGGATCTTGCATTCGCCAGTATACCATCTATCCGGCAAACAGCTAAGGTGATTGGCAAAATCGTAGCGTTGTTTCCGGCAGCCCAATTCGGGCCTTTGCATTATCAAAATTTGCAACGAGCCAAGATTGCCGCGTTAAAAAAGAACGCTGGTCATTTCGACAGACCAATGCGGCTGCCTCCTAATGCTGAGGTTGAGCTACAATGGTGGGTGTCCAATATTGGCAGGTCCTTCCAACCCATTATTGTGCCCAATCGGTGGTATATTTGCAAACTGACGCAAGCTCCCAAGGCTGGGGAGCTACGGACAGCTGTTCTAGTTGTGGGGGTAGGTGGGACACCCTTGAAGCTAGCATGTTGCTATCACAAGGGATAAACTATTTGGAGCTGCTTGCAGCGTTTCACGGACTTCGGGCTTATTGTTCCAATCTCGGTGGAGCTCATGTCCGTATCCAAATAGATAACACCACGGCGGTGGCATATTTAAACCATATGGGCGGTACCAGGTCAGTCCCATGTGACAAATTGGCTAATACCATTTGGCTCTGGTGTATTGATCGGGATATTTGGATTTCAGCCACCTATTTGCCAGGTAGGCTTAATACTGTGGCAGACACCAGGTCACGCAAATTTAACGATAATATTGAGTGGATGTTGCATCCTCAAATATTTGCCAAAATTACAGCCAAATTTGGTCAACCGGATATTGACCTCTTTGCGTCACGGTTGAACCATCAGGTACCAACATACGTTTCATGGGAACCAGATCCTGGGGCATTAGCGATGGATGCATTCTCGCTAGACTGGGGGAGTTGGTTTTTCTACGCATTCCCCCCGTTTTGCCTCATCAGTCGGGTATTACAAAAAATCAAGATGGATGCCGCTCGGGGCATTCTTATCATACCCGACTGGCCCACACAGCCTTGGTATCCGGTGGTCTTTGACATGATTAGTCAACCCTAGGTCCCTTTAGAGGGTTGCCTGCAATTGGTTTCTCACCCTGTCTCAGGGGAGTCACACCCCTGCCATGCCTATTTAAAATTACTGGCTTGCAGGTTCTGACCAGGCCATGGTTGCAGTATGACCTCTCCACCCGAACCATGAACACCATTGGGGCATCATGTCGAGAGTCAACCAGGCGAAGATACCTCTCCCACATCGCGAAGTGGGAAGCTTACTGCAGCCGCTCTCGCATCGCCTATGATGATGTCTCCATAGCCGACGTCCTGGAATTCCTCGCGGGGTTGCACCACGATGAACACTTAAGTTACAGTGCCATCAACAGCGCCAGGAGTGCGCTGTCATTGTACCTCAACATCGAGGTAGGATCAAACAGGCTAGTGTCCAGACTAATGCGGGGAATATTCAATTTGAATACGCCTAC
Organism: Raja brachyura; assembly: GCA_963514005.1. The sequence goes on from OY740801.1 coordinate 34,181,228, forward strand.
ACCACGCTATCACATCACCTGGGATGTCAGGGATGTACTTACCCTGCTCAGGACGTGGTCACCCATGGAAGGGTTACAACTGGACAAACTCACCATGAAGCTGGTGATGTTACTAGCGCTGACTTCAGCACAGCGGGTTCAGACGCTCCACAAACTCCGTATTGATAGGATGACGTCTACCCCTGGAGAAGTAGTCTTTTTCATTGATGAGCTACTAAAGCAGCATAGACCTGGGTGCACAGGGCTGCAGCTGAAGTTCCCGGCATACCCCGCAGATGCTCGGCTATGTTTAGCCACTCATATCCGTTACTACGTCAAGGTGACGAGGAGCATCAGAGGAATGGAGCAATACCTGCTTGTCACTCATAAAAGACCTCACCATCGAGTGACAGTCCAGACGATATCCAGGTGGCTCCGGATCGTCTTGGGTAAGTCAGGTATTGACACTAATGTGTTCAAGTCTCACTCCACCAGGGCTGCATCGACGTCGGCGGCGAGGGTCATGGAGGTGCGCATGGACCATATTCTCGCCACAGCAGGATGGGCGAACGAAGCTGTGTTCCAGCGGTTCTATAATAAGCCTATTGCTGCTCCCCTACAGTTCGCAGAGGCCGTGCTGAACGCCGGGCAAGAACATGGGGATGTCCCCGAATAAGGGGATTTTGCTGTGTTATTAATAAATATTCTTTGTGTTTCAGTATAACCTGGTTTCATCAACTTGTTTACTCCCATCCATCCTTGCTAGTGGTGTGTCAGCATGGACGTGGTCCAGGGCGTGTAATCACAGAAGCTTTGAAGTCTTCACGAAGTCACTCACGTGACTCCGAAATGAAATAGTAAGATTGAACGAGAACTTACCAGTTCAAAGGTTGATCTTTATTTCATGAGGAGTTGCGGTGAGGGATTTCGTGCCCTCCGCTCCCAACCCTCGATCATACTCAACTGGTAATTAGAGTCTCTTTAATCTTACTATGCCAAATCATTTCTGTTGTTGTTTCTGTGATTCCACACCGCTACTTTGAAGAATGTCGCGCCTGCGTGCCGGCGGGCTCTTCACGAAATCCCTCACCGCAACTCCTCATGAAATAAAGATCAACCTTCGAACTGGTAAGTTCTCGTTCAATCTTACTAATCTTACTATTCTTCTAAACTCCAGCGAGTACAGGCCCAGTGCCGTCAAACGTTTATCATATGTTAACCTACTCATTCCTGGGATCATTCTTGTAAATCTCCTCTGGACCCTCTCCAGAGCCAGCACATCCTTCCTCAGATATGATGCCCAAAATTGCTCACAATATTCCAATTGCGTCCTTACCAGCACCTTATAGAGCCGCAGCATTCCATCCCTGTTTTTGTGTACAAGCCTTCTCGAAATAAATGCTAGCTACATTCTACAATCCCACCCCCTTTCGCCTTCCCCACTGTCCCTTTCTATCTATATACCCTCATATCTCACGCCTTCTCTCTTTATCTCCATCCAAGACCGCAAGAAATTGCAGAGAACTGTGGACAAAGCCCAGACCATCACACAAACAAGAGGGGTCACAACATCCCAAAAAACGCCTTCATTTCCCAATGTATTATACCTCCAGTCATAGGCAGGTGTCCATGCCAATTAAACTGAGAAATTCAATCTAAAATGCCTCCGCATTAATGAAATGTGCATGAGCCATAAATAAGATGTCCCAGAGTTGCAAGGCTCCTTGACCTTTACACAAACCATTTACAATTCAAATCAGCACAGCACTACCGAACGGAAGCGAGAACTGCAAAAATATGTAAAGATAGCAATCAAAATATGGGGCTAAAGAGACATGCCAATATATTAAATACATTACACTGAGGGAGAGGGACCACTGTGGTAAACTTCTATATCACCTGTATAGATTAAGATGATGCCTTGCCAGGCTGTTCCTGGTAATACAAGAAAGAGAAACAGGAGAATGATAGTGGGAGGGACATTGGCAGAAAGCTTCGCTGATAGGAATCGATTTTCAATGATGAAAGTAGAATTGGGTCAAAAATAAACATCAGGTAAATGGCCATTTTCTGTGCTGCATAGAGTATAAAATATTCCAATCACAGAATTTAATTACTTCATGCTCATCCCAGGGAACCTGTTCCCTGATTAATACATGCTCACTGCACTAACTATTAATTTATAATGCTAATCACTGTCTAAAATGTCTTTGGTAGCTATTTTCCATTTTGTTTCAATTAGATTGATAAAGTTCAAAAAAACAATGGGCTGATGGAACATGGTTTAAAAATATACCAACAATTCATTTTTGGTTAGTGCTTACAGAAATCTTAAGTGGGTTGGTGCTTTCTCCTGAGAGCTTTACACAAGACTGCCAACTAGCTTATGATTTTGCTGCTTTCAGTTCACAGTGGTAATCTTTTGTCTTGCCTTGAAGGAAAATATTTTAATAGGATTCCATCGCACAGTAATATTCTGCAGTCAAAAAGCCAATTCTGTTGCTATCCAAATAATAGTCCACAGGATTGTATATTTACAATGGTACTCCACAACATTGATAGTTACAATAATACTCTGCCGTGTCATTATCTCCAGAAATAGCCCAATGATATTGATAGGAATAGGCCATAGTTTTGATCTCCAATTGTACTCAACTTGATTGATATCCCCCAAAGTAATAACAATATCAGTATTGTTGGAAACTACAATAATAACCATTATGGTGGTATTTATTGTCAGAGTTTCCAAGCATCTTAGATTCCCTTGCCTGTAGATCAAGATTTTACACTGTGGAGACGTGTGGTAACAAACACTTAAGTGTATCCTGTAGATCTCCTCTTCCAGTACCAGTAGATACTGGACCAGTAGGGACCAAGATTTCTTCACGAGTGAATGGTTCAATGGTTCTTTTATTGTCACGTGTACCATAGGTACAGTGAAACACATTTTTTGTATATGGATCAGTACAATTATTGCCACACTTAAAGCCAATCCCCGATTAAAAACCCCATGCATGCAAACAGCCCACTGAGTCCATGTGCAACAGTCCAGGCTGCAGCTGGCCATGAAGCCCCTTGGCAGCCATTTCCTCATTTGGTTTACCAGCGAGCCGTCATTCTCCCCTCTCCGGGGCTTCAGCCTTCGTGCCCCGGGGGGGCCGCCTCCCACAGCCGGCTTTGAAGGCGTGGAAGGTTAGGACCCCCCCCCAACTGGTTCTCCTGTCCAGCGTCCGCCGGTGTGGCCGCCTCTCTTCTCCTTCTTGGTCTTGGGTGGGAGAGCGGGAGACACACTCCAGGTGAGCCCTCCACCTCCAGTTCGGCGGCCGGCTGCCTGCCGGGGTTTGGCAACTGCCCGCAAGGCACTCCGCCGAGTGGCCTGAGTCTATCACCACCGGTGGCTCCTTACGTCTTCGTGGATGAGCAGGGCCAAGCTCAGCGACAGCTTCCCTCATACGCAGCCCGACTTAATATTAAATCAGTGGAGGGAATGGACAGAGATGTTTTGAGTTGCGTCCCTTCTTCAATATTCCAGCATCTGTAGTCTCTTGTGCGTCCCTTGGTATCAAACCTGCAACTTTAGGCAGATGAAAATAGGGCCCAACTGTGTATAACATGATGCAGCCAAACCTGACAGTGAATGGGTGGCAGAGTGGTGCAACTAATAGAGCTGCCGCCTCCTAGCAGCAGAGACTCAAGTTCAGTTTTGAATGGAGTTTGCACATTGTTCTTGTGACCACATGGGTTTCCTCAGGTGCCCCAGTTTCCTCCCTCATCCCAAAAATGGTTGGGTTTGTACGATAGCCAACAAATTGCCCTAAGTGTGTAGGTGAGTGGTAGAATCTGTGGGAAATTGAAGAGAATGTGCAGCGAATTTAACAAAAATTTAGGTTTGGTGTAAATGGGTGGTTAATGATTAGCCCTGACTCAGTGGGCCGAAGGGCCTCTTTCCATGCTGACCTATTCTATGACTAAATCAATCGTCCAAATGATTCTCCGGCAATGGGTTATGGTAAAATGTTCAACTCACCATTAAAAATGCATACAAATCTCCTTTGCTCAAGTGGCATTGCTAACCAGTGCTTCCACTAACCGGTTATTGACTAATTCAGCCAGGGCTTCATTTCAAGAGTCAGGAGTGTTTAATTGACATATTTACCAGCAATGGATTAATGGTCTTCTATCTTGTTGCAGCTTTAAAGATGCATTAACAAAATTACAGATAAATAAATACACAATGATCAGCAATATAATAAATTAATAATCAGTATCATGAGGTAACCAGATTTAATAATGCAATGTGTAAGAAGGAACTGCAGATGCTGGTTTATACCAAAGATAGACACAAAATGCTGGAGTAACTCAACGGGTCAGGTAGCATCTCCGGAGTAACGTTTCAGGTCGAGACCCTTCATCAGACTGAGAGTCAGGGAGGGGGGGTCACTAGATGCATGTACATACTGCTGTATGTACTAGAGATATGTATTCCTCTACTGGAAGTAGGGCTGTAGGGGTAATGCTGTACAGTGTGAAGGAGCCTGGTGGGAAGAAGCTGTTCTTGAAGCTGTTGGTCACGCAGTAGCTCTACTGCTATGCCACCATGCCACCCCATGAATGTTGAGCTGCAGTTGGTGAACAACAGCCAGGTGTTCGGGTCTTTATTATCCAAGTGGTCCAGTGCAGAATGGACAGCCAGCAAGATCGCATCCTCTGTTGATTTGTTGTGGCTGCATGTGATTTGTGGTGTGTCCAGAACCTTATTAAGACAGGAGATGGGTCATAACACAATTCCTCAAAGTACTTTGTCACCGCAGATGTCAGTGCCACCCGGTCGGTAGTCATTGTGGCATGTCATCGCATTGTGGCATGTCATCTCGCCCTTCTTGGACACCAGTATTATGGATGTCCTTTTGAAGCAGATGGGGCCCCAGAAGATAAATTAAAGTTCTCCCTTTGGAAGTGAGCCTATTCGCAGCAAAAACCAGCACAGCCAAGTAGTCTCATTTTCCACGTCGAATCTTCATACCTAAAATCTAGCCAGCTACAACGTTAAGTGGATTAGCACCAATTTATTTTCTTGCATAATTCTCCTGTGGGGTGGCTTGAGATATCTTTGTTATGTCAGAAGGGAACTATAAATAGCATCTACTGTAGTAGGTGTCAGGGTGGATTTGTGTCTTGAACTCTCTGATGTATAACCTGAACTTGTGACTTATATATCTCGTGCTAGACACTGTCAACTGAGCCAAAGTTCATTTAGACACAGCCTCAACCCACAAAACACACAGAATCCTTACCTTTTCATGATAACCTCGTTGTTCTTGTTTGCATGCCAAAATGACTTGGCGACCATTTAGTCTTCTAATCTTTATACTGCTTCTAGTCTTTATACTGTGATGTACTTATTTCTAATATCCAACGGTATTTTGCCTTGGTTTCTAATAGATCCATTTTATCTCTTTGCCTGATTGCTTCCTTTGAGTAATATTAAGGAAGGTCACATCTCTCGAGTGTCTGTGCATATGTTAACTCCAGCAATCTCCAGCTTACTTTAGGTAGAAAGCTTCTGTATCTTTCATTCATGGCGAGCCAAAGCAATTAAACACACCACTGGTGATCCCGCAGTTGAAGGCTCAAGACTGCACAGAAAGTGGTCCAGCCATTTTAACGCGTTACTTGCAAGTTATCAGGAGAAATAATGGGGCTGAGGCTGAGTGTGAATGGAAGCACGTTGCCTCTGGCAGTGCCATATGGAACTTAATCATGATACAACCTCCCGCTATTATTATGAATGACAGCTACCTCAATTACTACCCTTTTCCTCTCATCCAGACATATGGCATGGTTTGTTTCAGTAGTGTCGGCAGTCAGTAACTGCATTCCCACAGTTTCCCAGCACTTACTGGGAATAGGTAAGGCCAATATGCTGCTTACTAAATGTATGGGAAGGAACTGCAGATGCTGGTTTACACTGAAGATAGATACAAAAAGCTGGAGTAACTCAGCAGGTCAAGCGGCATCCCTGGAACAAAGGAATAGGTGACGTTTCGGGTTGAGACCCTTCTTTACGCACGCTTTGATATGGAGAACACTGATGTGCCTTCCCGAGCCCCCATTCGCCGTAACAGTATTTCAGTCACAGTCACAGAGGCCGACGTCAGAAGATCCTTCAGAGGGGTGACCCATCTGAAAGCGCCTGGACCTGATGGCATACTCGGTCGTGTTCTAAAAACCTGTGCAGACCAACTGGCTGGAGTTTTTATGGACATTTTCAGCCTCTCACTTCTGAGGTCTGAAGTTCCCACCTGCTTTAAAAGGGCATCAATAATACCGGTTCCCAAGAAGAGCAGGGTGACGTGCCTCAATGACAATCACCCTGTGGCAATAACGTCTGTGGTGATGAAATGCTTTGAGAGGTTGATATGGAGCATATCAACTCCTACCTCGACAAGAACCTCGACCCACTGCAGTTCGCTTACCACCACAACAGATCAACAATGGATGCAATCTCACTGGCACTCCACTCTGCTCTGGACCACTTGGACAACAAAAACTCATATGTCAGGCTGTTATTCATTGACTGCAGCTCGGTATTTAATACCATCATCCCCTCCAAGCAGATTACCAAGCTCTCAGAACTGGGTCTCTGTGCATCCCTCTGCAATTGGATCCTCGACTTCCTCATCCACAGACCACAATCTGTCTATATTGGTGGAAATGTGTCATGCTCGATAACAATCAGCACGGGAGCATCTCAAGGCTGCGTGCACAGCACCCTGCTGTACTCACTCTATATCAGGACTGTGTAACCGGCCGTAGTGCGAACTCCATCATTAAGTTTGCCAATGACACCACTATTGTGGGACGAATCACTAATGTGGAAAATGGGGACAAATCAGAGTATAGAAGTGAGATCGACCGATTGACCAAATGGTGCCAGCTTGATAACCTGGCTCTCAATATCAGCAAAACCAAGGAACTTATTTTTGACTTTGGAAGGGTTAGGATAGGGACCCACAATCCCATTTATATCAACGGGATGATAGTGGAAAGGGTCAAGAACTTCAAATTCCTGGGTGTGCACATTTCTGAAGATCTTTCCTGGTTCGAGCACACTGATGCAATTATAAAGAAAGCACATCAACGCCTCTACTTCCTGAGAAGACTACGGAGAGTTGGTGTGTCAAAGAGGACTCTCTCGAACTTGTACAGGTACGCAGTAGAGAGCATGCTGACTGGTTGCATCGTGGCTTGGTTCGGCAACTTGAGCATCCAGGAGCGGAAAAGGATGCAGAAAGTTGTAACCACTGCCCTGTCCATCATCGGCTCTGACCTCCCCACCATCGAAGGGATCTATCGCAGTCGCTGCCTCAAAAAGGCAGCCAACATCATCAAGGACCCACACCGCCCTGGCCACACATTGATCACTCCGCTACCATCAGAGATGGTCCAGGAGCCTGAAATCTGTTACATCCAGGTTCAGGAACAGTTCCGTCCCCACAGCCATCAGGCTATTAAACTCGCCAACAAACAAACTCTGAACTGTAACAGCCTATTGCACTTTATCTGCTTATTTATATGTGTATTGAACTGAACTGTTCTGTATTTTTGCTAACAATATTCTGTCGTGCTGCAGCAAAGCAAGAATTTAATTGTCCTATCTGGGACACATGACAATAAACTCTCTTGACTTGACTTTATATAAGTGTATAGTTTGTTTAATCTTAATTTACAGAGCCAAAATTATCAATTTTTAGATTTTCGTTCCTGATCGAATTTTGAATGTTCTTAATTGAGAACAAGGATGATCACATTCAACGTTAGAGTTTAGATGCAGCGCCGAAACAGGTCCTTTGGCTCACTGAATCTCTGCCGACCAGCAATCATCCCATACACTAGCACCACCCTACACACTAGGGACAATTTATAAATTATAACCTGCACACCTGTGCGTCTTTGGAGTGTGGGAGGAAACCGGAGCACCCGGAGAAAATCTACGTGGTCATGGGGAGAACATACAAACTCCGAAACAGGCAGCACCCATGGTCAGGATCGAATCCAGGTCTCTGGTGCTGTAAGGCAGCAACTCTACCGCTGCTCCACTGTGCCGTCTTCCATTGTCTCACCTAGTTGCTGTCTATAACTCTCCAACTTATCAGCATTTCTCCTTTACAGCTTTCTGAACATCTCCAAATGTACTGAGAGTCAAAGCACAGAAACAGGCCTTTTGGCCCAACTCATCCATGCCAACCAAGATGCCCCATCTAAGTTAGTCCCATATGCTCATGTTTGCTCCATATCCCTCTAAAACCATTCTTATCCATGTACCTGACCAAGTACCTTATAAATCCTGTTATAGACCTGCCTCAACTACCTTCACTGGCAGCTCGTTCCATGTACCCTCCACCCTCTGAGTAATTGCTCTACACCCAGTTGCTTCTGAATTGCATGTCTTGTAAGCTCCAGATTCCTTTCCTAAACCTCCCTTTCCTCTTCCAACACTTCCCTTTGAACCGATCTATTTTACCAAACTTCTTACTTAAATCTCCCTTCCAATGGTATCAATGTTTGTTTAAACCTGCTTCTTGAAGTGCTTTGGAGTGTTTTGATGTGTCAAAGGTACAAAATAATTCCATCTTTGATCGTGGGATAATCATTACCTTCTCATTCTTGACACTTTACAGAGCAAAATCATCACCTTTGTGTTTTTCACAACGAGAAAAGAGTTTGCAATGAAAAAAAAAGTCTGCCCGTAAATGCCTTTATTTAAAAAAAAAAAATGCCTGAAGCCACTGAATAGACTGGAAGCACATATGTCACTGTTTATTGAGGGAGTTATTACCACCTGCATTACTAAAACTACAAACACTCAATTTTTATTCCTACAATTTTGCCGCAATAATCTCTTCCTGCACCACACATCGCTGCTCCTGCTAATGGCATCAATAATATCATCCACTATGTCTCCTCTGCCAAAATGAAATCTCTTTGGAGAAGGAAAAGTAATTTAACCAACTTTTGTACAGTTGTCACAGCTTGCGTTGTATGTGTGCCTGGTGTCACAGGAGACATTTCAGCTCGAGTAGCCCGATCAGCCAGGACATGCTTTGTACCAACACTGTGGTCATAAGTCATAAGTGATCGGAGTAGAATTAGGCCATTCGGCCCATCAAGTCTACTCTGCCATTCAATCATGGCTGATCGATATCTCCCTCCTGATCCCATTCTCCTGCCTTCTCCCCATAACCTCTGACATCTGTACTGGGTGGTTATTAAGATGAGGTCCGTGTCCGAATATTTTCCTCGGGAAGAATCAATAGCATTTGGTGTCAAGGCAAGAGAATGGAACAATAATGACTTTAGGCAGGTACATGGATATGACAGGTTTGGAGGGATATGGACCAAACGGCGGCAGGTGGGACTACTGTAGCTTGGACATGTGTGGGCAAGTTGGGCTGAAGGGCCTGTTTCCACGCTGTATCATTCTATGGCTCTTTATAACTGGACATGTAGGAAGGAACTGCAGATGATGGTTTACACTGAATGGAGACACTAAATGCTGGAGTAATTTAACGGGTTGGTGGTAGCTCAGGAGTAAAAGAGTAGGTGACGTTTCAGGTCAGAACTCTTCTTCAGTCTGAGAGTCAAAGGAGAAGGAAACTAGAGGTATGAAAAGGTGCAAAGAACAAATGAATGAAAGGTATGCAAATAACGATGACCAAGGAAAGGAGGAGCCCACAATGGTCAATTGTTGGCTGTGGACGAGGTGGTAATGACAGGATACAAACAGTGAAACAAGCAAGACGACTGGGGTGGGGGAAGGGTCAAAGTGGGAGGGGTTACCTGAAAAAAGAGAAATGAATATTCATACCATTGGGTTGTAAGTTGCCCAAGCAAAATATGAGGTGCTGTTCCTCTAATTTGCATTTGGCCACACTCTGACAGTGGAGGAGGTCCAGGATACAAAGGTGTCGGATAATTTGGGTACCTGAAGGAAATCACAGGCATGAATCTCTTGAGCAGAAATTATGAGAGCAAAGTCCATGTCAGGCTGCCATGAGTTTTCATGAGCAAGGATGGTGAACAGGGTGCAAAGGCCTTGTGTTTCATGTATCAGTGACAGCACTACATGAGAAAAGGCTGAATAACCAAACTCCTATAATCATTGGCTACAGATGTGTATTGTCACATTAGTGATTATGCGATTCATGTAATTAACCCTACACACTTTGTGGAAATGTAGAAACAAGGAACTGCAGATGTTAGTTTATATAAAAAGACACAAAGTGCTGGAGTAACTCAGCATGTCAGGCAGTATCCCTGGAGAACATGAATAGGTAATGTTTCGGTTCGAGACCATTCTTCACACTGATGTTTTGGGTCCATAAGATCACAAGACATGAGCAATATTAGGCCATTTGACCCATCGAGTCTACTCCCATCATTCAATCATGGCTGGTCTATTTTTCCTTCTCAACCTCCATCTCCCTGTAACTTTTGACACCCTTCCTAATCAAGAATCTATCATTTTCCACGCTAAAAATATACCCAATGTACCCAATCTGAAGAAGAATCTGACTCGAAATATCACCTATCGATGTTCTCAAAGGATGCTGCCTGACCCGCTGCATTCTTCCAGCACGCTGCGTATCTTTGGAGAAACGTAGTTTTCTTACATAACAACAGTGGCTGAGGACAGAGGATTTCAGGATTTGAAGGTTGGAGAAAGCAGGTAAGTTGAACTTTTATTCAGACTTCTCTTGCTGCAACTTTCTGCCAAATTCAAGCACGTATCGATTCACAGAATCAACGTTTTGGTGTCAAGAGACCACTTGACCATTGCATTTTTCACTGAACTTCCAGAATAATGTTGCTAATATATGGTTCAACATTGACATTCTGCCCCATTAATCGATTGCTCTGCACAAAATAAGCCCCTACAGTATTGTTGCTCAGTTTAACAAAGGTTACAGGATATTTTTACCTTGGCTCTCAAATAACATCTTACATTGGGTGGCGCAGCGGTAGAGTTGCTGCCTTACAGCACTTGCAGCGCCAGAGACCCGGGTACGATCCCGACTACGGGTGCTGTCTGTACGGAGTCTGTACGTTCTCCCCGTGGCCACGTGGGTTTTCGCCAAGATCTTCGGATTCCTCCTACACTCCAAAGACCGGTTTATATGTTAATTGGCTTGGTAATTAATTGTCGATTAAAGTGTACCTAGTGTGTGTAGGATGGGTTAATGTGCAGGGATCACTGGTCGACGAGGACTCAGTGGCCTGCTTCCGCACTGTATCTCTAAACTAAACTAAACTAAGGTTTGGTTTCATAGATAGCTGTTGGCCTTTTGCAATGTCATGTGAGAGGTGGATTTTCAATCTGCTGCTCAGGCATAGTACAGGCATTATAAATTGGCTACCTAGTGTAATATGCAGTTTCATTACTGACCATGAACATTGGTTGTGATGTGTTAGTTTCTAAATGTTTCTCCAACTCTTAAAAACAAAATCACCTCATGTAACCTCAAGTATGGCACAATGTTCTCAGGCTTGGCTACTTCCCACAGTGTCTGTATTTTTACAAAGGGACACGGCAGGAAGGTTAACTTGAACAATAAAAGGGAAAGTAAGAATTAATTCCCACCTCATAACCTGTCAGTGTTGAATATTAGTGCAAAATTGTCACCATTTAGACTGAATTCCGGCTTGTGGACTTTCACCCAATAGTTGAGTTTGTTTTTTTAGGTACAGTTTGCAGCAATTTTTTTAATTTTACTTTTCAAGTACAAGGTTTGAAATGTTTAACATTAGATCCATCTTGTCACTTAATTCACAAACAAGTTAACACCATATTTAAAACAACAGTCCCAAAACTGAGTCATGATTTAAAAAATAAATTTGCTGCAGCACAGAGGCACAGCTGGTAGAGCTACTGCCTCACAGTGCCAGAGACTCAGGTTCAATCCTGACCTCGGGTGCCATATGTGTGGAGTTTGTGCAGAGACCATATGAATTTCCGCCAGGTGCTTCCGGTTTCCTCCCACACCCCAAAAGACATGCGGGTTTGTAGATTAATTGGCCTCTGTAAATTGCTCTTAGTATGTCGGGAGTGGGTGTGAAAGTGGGATACCATACATAGCACTGTCGGTGTGGACTCAGTGGGCCGTAGGGCCTGTTTCCATGCTGTATCTCTAAAATTAAACTAAAACTACCTACAAGAGCTTAAGTTCATCGGGTGCTTAAATGTAAACCCGTTGCAACATTCCACCTTTTTTTGATGAAACTAATAGACGTTGCATTGATGGACTGCAATATTTGATGGATGCATTGCAAGTCCATCAAATATAATCATCAGATTGATGAGAGGGTTGAATTCAGATGAATATCTGGGTAAAGAACAAAAAATAATTCCAAAGGAATCTTCCCTTTCCTGAATTTTCTCAAAATGATGTTCAAACGCTTGCGGATTTGTTGCTTCATTGTTTCTTGTCAAGATCCATTGCAAGTCGTCCATTCTCCAAACTCCCAAACACCGATGATTGAGCAAAGTTATTACCTTTTGCTATGTCCCTCCAGACAATATGTTAAAAGTACTTCATAAAAGATATTTTAAAATGTCTTAGAAATTCATTAGTCTTGGAATGTAGCTGAGATTCGAAGCCCCTGAGCTATCACCCAGCTGATAGCTGTTGAAAAAATATCTTCAAATCAAATGGAAAATTAAATTGCAAGCATAAATTTTGCAAACATTTTGCAGAGAGCTGAGCCCGCACCTGAACCAAACTAACCATTTCTGTCGCAACGTCCTGGAGCAACTCAACCGGTCAGAAAGCATCTGTGAAGGGAATGGGCGAGTGACGTTTCAGTTCGGGAGGTGCTGGAGTAACTCAGCGGGTTGGGCAGCATCTCTGGAGAACGTGGAGAGGTGATGTTTTGGTCGGTACCCTTCTTCACGCTTAGAGAACTGTTGCAAGATGCAGTGGATGGAGCATTGGTTGGGTTCAAACTGGGAGTCCTGGAACTGGAGCTGGAAGCCACGTGGCACAAGATGGCGGTGCAGGGAAGTTCATAGGGGATAGGAGCGGAATGAGGCCATTCAACCCATCAACTCTACTCCACCATTCAATCACGGCTGATCTATCTTTCCCTCTCAATCCCATTCTCCGGCCTTTTCCCCATAAGCCCTGACACCCATACTATAGACAATAGACAATAGGTGTAGGAGTAGGCCATTCGGCCCTTTGAGCCAGCACCACCATTCGATGTGATCATGGCTGATCATCTCCAATCAGTCCCCCGTTCCTGCCTTCTCCCCATATCCCCTGACTCCGCTATTTTTAAGAGCCCTATCTAGCTCTCTCTTGAAAGCATCCAGAGAACCGGCCTCCACCGCCCTCTGAGGCAGAGAATTCCACAGACTCACCACTCTCTGTGTGAAGAAGTGTTCAACAATCTATCTATCTCTGCCTCTAAAATATCCATTGACATGGCCTCCAGAGCTTTCTGTGGCAATGAATTCCACAGATCCACCTCCCTCTGACCAGAATGTTGCGGAGCGTTAGCAGTGAGACATTTGATGCAGAGCCACATAAATGAATTGCAATGCATGGTAACGGAGGTAGGTTATAAGAAATCAGTTATTGGAGGAAGGAAAGAGGAAGGTAGTAGATAGCTAGGGATGTTTAAGGAAAAAAATGCTGACATTAGGAATATGGCAGTGGAAATCCACGGTACCATTGAAGAAACAATGGAGATCAGAGATACAGTGTTGTCTGATGGCCAGTGTTGCAAAACTAATTTGATAGGAGTACGTGTTGTGACGTTTGGGATGATAGGTTTAGCAGTGACCACACTGACATTCACAGTAGGGTGAACTCACATAATATATTGTATTTACATTGGTAATAGAGTCCAGTACCTGATGGAGGTGCTGGTCCTTGCCGTCAGGGTGCATGTGCGGTGGAGCTGGCGATCCCAGGTTTGTCACGGCAGCTCAGTCCTGATGTTCAAAGGAAGAGGCATGGCGTGCAGTTCACCATTGCCTCAAGGGGAAGTGCTGGCTGTCTCATGTCTATCCTGGTGGCTCAACTTTGGAGCTCGAAGAGGTGATGCTGGTGGTCTCCAGCGTATCCTTGTGTCTTTGCCTCTGTGTTTGGGTGCTGTCCCTCCCTCGTTGTCTGTGAGAAGGAAGAGACACTGGCATCTCAGGCCTGCCACAGCCACAGTCTTAGCCTCCATAGAGGTGCTGGCTGCCTGGGGGGATCTCACCGGCAGCCCAGTCTGGACTCTCTGTCTTTTTTTTCTCTTCCAAAAACTTTATTCGACACAATCATATGATACAATACATCAAAACATAATCAAAATAACACTATATCAAAAAAATCATTGTAGTACAACAGTACATTCATTGTTTACAATACTCTCAACCCCACGCGGTGACCAGCATTGACGGAAGGCCTCCAGAGTCCCCGTGGGCGCCCTGTGTTCCCTCTCCAGGTATTTCGCGGGTCCAGGCCTGACCATCGACCGCCTGCTGCCTGGACCCGCGAATGGCCATCTTGGCCAGGCCCAGGAGCAAACTGACAGGTAAGTCCTACCCCTCCACCCGGCTCTCCCCACTCTCCGCCTTGTGTCCGAACACCAGGATTGTGCGGCTAAAATGCAACCAGAACTTGAGGAACAACCCCTTCAGATATTGGTGCAGGGGCAGTAACCTCTCACACTCCATATACACGTGGAACACGGTCTCTTCCTCGCCGCAGAAAATACATGCGGCGGACGAGCCCGTGAACCGGCTCAAAGGTTTATTACATACCACCGCTCCGTACAACACTAAACACTCTCTCTCCCTCTCCCCCTCCCTCTCCCCCTCCCTCTCCCCCTCCCTCTCCCCCTCCCCTCTCCCCCTCCCCTCTCCCCCTCCCTCTCCCCCTCCCCTCTCCCCCTCCCCTCCCCCCTCCCTCTCCCCCTCCCTCTCCCCCTCCCTCTCCCCCTCCCTCTCCCCCCTCTCTTCCCCCCTCTCTTCCCCCCTCTCTTCCCCCCTCTCTTCCCCCCCTCTCCCCCCTCTCTCCCCATCTCTCCCCCTCTCTCCCCCCTCTCTCCTTCTCTCCCTCTCTCCCCCTCCCCCCCTCCCCCTCCCTCCCCCTCTCTCCCCCTCTCTCCCCCTCTCTCCCTCTCTTTCTCTCTTTCTCTCTTTTTTTTTTTTTTTTTCATTTCAAAAACTTTATTCAACACAAATCATAAAATACAACACATCAAAACACAATCAAAAATCACACTATAATGAACAGATCATTGTAGTACAGCAGTACATTCATTTATAATCGCCTCAACCCCACGCGGCGACCAGCGCTGACGGAAGGCCTCCAGAGTCCCCGTGAACACCGCGTGTTCCCTCTCCAGGGACACACGTGCACGGACGTAGGCCCGAAAGAGGGGCAGGCAGCCGACTCTCGCCAGACCGTCGACCGCCCGCTGCCTGGACCCACGAATGGCCATCTTGGCCAGGCCAAGGAGCAAACCGACAGGTAAGTCCCCCCCCCACACTCGGCTCTCCCCACTCCCCGCCTTGTGTCCAAACACCAGGATTGTGGGGCTAAAATGCAGCCAGAACTTGAGGAACAACCCCTTCAGATATTGGTACAGGGGCAGTAACCTCACACACTCCACATACACATGGAATACGGTCTCCTCCTCTCCGCAGAAAATACATGCGGCAGACGAGCCCGTGAACCGACTCAAAAGTTTATTACAAACCACCGCTCCATGCAGCACTCTCCACCCCAGGTCCCCAATATAAAGGGGTACAACTCCCTTATAGAAGGACCCCCACTGGGGCCCCCCGCCGCCTTCGAATGGTAACACCGTCCTCCATGGTGAGTCAGGACGGGAGACGAAGGCACGGTGGTTCAGAATGTGCAGGAGCATCCTGTACAGTGCGCGTCTCCTTGCATCACAAAATGGCATGCTGGTCATCTCAGAAAGGCAGCTCAGATTATGCGGAGCCGGAGGCCGAGAAATATCCCGAAGCCTAGGCCCGATGAGCAGATCTGACGGAGCAGGGGTAAGCTCTATCTGAACCACTCTAGGCTCGCGCCTCTCCTCGACAACCACCATGACAGGATGAGGACCAGCCACACCCGCAGCCACAACATCCCCCTCTCCTCGTGGAACAACACTCTGGCTGAACACCACCAAATTCCCCACTCTTAACACATCCCTATAGAAAACAGGCAAGCCCCTTAGAGCGGGTCGACTGACACCCGCCACCGGGAGCCGCGAGACCCCCCTTAGGCAACGACCCTGACGAAAAAAATACGTGGCCAGAGCGTGCCATCTGGGAGGGTTCTCTACATACATGTATCTCCGCAGAGTCCTGAGACGGAGAGCCGCCACCTGGGTGCGCACGCACACCAAGGACTGGCCGCCCTCCTCTAACGGAAGACTCAGGACCGCCGCGGAAATCCAATGCTTCCTATTTCCCCAAAAGAAATCCACAAGCTTCTTCTGTATAGCAGTTACAAATATAGAGGGCGGGACAAGAGTAGCCAGCCGGTACCATAACATAGAGGCCACCAGCTGGTTTATGACCAGCACCCTCCCCCGAAAGGAGAGAACTCCAAGCAGGCCTGACCAGCGCCCCAGCCGAGCAACCACCTTCGTCTCCAACTCTTGCCAGTTTGCCGGCCAAACATCCTCAGTGGGACTCAGGTACACCCCCAGATAGAGGAGGTGCGTGGTACTCCACGCATACAATGCCATCTCCTCCGGCAGGGAGTCTACCCGCCACTGACCCACCAAAAGTCCAGAGCACTTACTCCAGTTAATCCTAGCAGAAGATGCAGCCGAGAATATCTCCTGGCAGTCACGCATCCTCCGCAGGTCACCAGGATCAGTGAACATAAGAAGTACGTCATCGGCATACGCCGATAGAATCACCTCAACCCGCGGGCCAGGTAGGGCCAGGCCTGTCAACCTCCTCCGAAGAAGACACAGGAACGGCTCCACACAGACTGAATACAACTGGCCCGACATAGGGCACCCCTGGCGGACCCCCCTCCCAAAATGAAAAGGAGATAGCACCGCGCCATTAACCTTTACAAGACACTCCGCAGCAGCGTACAAAAGCCGGACCCGGGCCACGAAGTGTGGTCCGAACCCAAACGCTTGCAACGTCCCAAATAGGTATTCATGCTCTACCCTATCAAAAGCCTTCTCCTGATCAAGAGACAGAAAAGCAGCTGACTCACCAGTACCCTGGACTAAATGAATCAGGTCCCTAACCAGGTGGATGTTATCCTGGATGGACCGGCCAGGGACTGTATAAGATTGATCAGGATGAATCACTTGATACAGCACGGAGCCCAGGCGATTTGCCATTGCCCGTGCAAAAATTTTATATTCTGTGCAAAGGAGAGAGACTGGACGCCAGTTCTTCAACAAACGGAGTTCGCCCTTCTTAGGCAGCAAGACAACAACCGTCCTACGCCACGAGAGAGGCATCACTCCAGTCGCCAGGCTCTCCCCCAAAACCAACATATAGTCACCCCCTAGGACGTCCCAGAATGCTCTAACAAACTCCACCGTCAACCCATCCAGCCCGGGGGACTTACCCCTCCTGAGCTGATGCAAGGCGCGAGTCAACTCCTCCAAAGATAAGGGGCCATCAAGAAGATCAGCCTCCCCCCTATCTACGGTCGGTAGACCCTCCCACAGATCTTGCTGAGCCTCCACACTGAATCCTTCCGCAGAGAACAGGGTCCCATAAAAGGACCTAACCAAGGCATTAATCCTCTCTGGATCAGTGACAGAGGAGCCGTCATCTGCAAGCAACTCCACGAGCTGTTTTCGAGCTCCCCGCCCCTTCTCCAAAGAGAAAAAGAAAGGCGACGCTCGGTCCAGCTCGTGCAGCATCTGGACCCGAGACCTCACATAAGCGCCTCGAGATCGCTCAAGCAGCAGACTCCTCAAAACCTCCTTCTTCCTCTGAAACTCTCCCCATTCGCTGGAGTCTTCACCAAACTGACCCAGGCGAGACTCAGCGTCCTGTATCTCCCTCTCCAGCTTCTCGACCGCTGAGTCCCGCCTCCCAGTCGACCCCCATGTATATTCCTTACAAAAGAGACGGATGTGAGCTTTACCCACATCCCACCACTGCCTAAGGGAAGAGAAGCACCTCTGCCTCTCTCTCCACTTCACCCAAAACCGAGTGAATGACTCCCGGAAACACCGGTCCTCCAGCAGCCTGTTGTTAAAGTGCCAGTACGCGGACCCAGCCCGAGCGCACGCTGGATTGAAATCCACACGCACCAGACAATGGTCCGAGCACGGCACCAGCCGCATTGAGGCCGCTGAGACACGGGAAACAAACGCTCGGGAAATATAAAACCGATCAATGCGGGAACCACCGCCCTCAGACCTCCGCGAAAAAGCAGTGGAATCAGGGTGAAGGTCCCTCCAAACATCAACCAACTCAAAGGAGTCAATCAAGCCTCTCAGCTTCTTCGCTACAGCAGGCGCACACTGAGTACCAGAACGGTCCCGCACCTCAAGTGTGCAATTAAAGTCCCCACCAAGGAAGACACACTCTCCCCTATCAATAGTGCCCAACAGAGCATTCACCTCCCGAAGCAGGCCGGCCTGCATCGTGCCGGAGCTAGGGGCATACACGTTAATGAAATGCAACGGCATGCCATCCAGGCTCACGGCCAGATGGAGCAAACGTCCTGGCACCACTTCCTGCACTTTTAAAATGCTTGGCAGAAAATTTGGGGCCAACAGAAAAGCCACCCCACTCGAATTTGAGCTGAGATGGCTCATATAAACCCTCCCTTCCCACTCCAGTTGCCAGGTAGGTTCATCACTAGCAACGGTATGTGTCTCTTGCAGATAACAAACTGCAAATCTCCCCTCCCTTAGGGCTGATAAGAGCTGAAATCTTCGAAAACTCGCTCTACTCCCATTTAAATTTAATGTAGCTACTGTGAATGTGTAGACACATTAGATTGTGACCCTCACACTCCCTGTAGTCACAGGAGGTCCTTTTCTGAGGACCTTCAACAAACCCCAAAACTGCCCCAAATCCGAGTCAGAAAGACCACTATCCTTGTTACTAAGGATAGCCTCGAGACTCTCCCGCACATCTAGCCAATCCTCCCATCTCCTTGTAATGGCCCACCATAATGTTTTGGGAGCACGACTTATTTTTAAGAACTCTCGCACCTCAACAATAAGCTTCGCCTCAGACACGGCCTTGGAGTCTGGGCTCTCAGCCAACCCGCTCGCACCTGAATCAACAACCTCAGAAAGACCAGAACTGTCTGACACATCACACTCTGAGCCCCCCCCACTGGCCGCATCGCTATCCTCCTCCACAGCCATGACACGACCACCCGGATCAATGCTGGGGGTGGGTCCCAACACCCCTACCTGAGACTCGCAGCCCTCTGAATGGCTGGGCTCCTGCACGCTACCATCACCCTCCTCCTCTGGGCCTGGGGAAGCAACAACAAGAGGCATCCCCAGGGCCTGTGGAACACTGGCACCCTCGGAGTCTGAAAGAGGATCACGTCCCATAACAGCCCTGACCTCCACATCATCCAGAGTGCCCTCTCCACAGGCATCACCCAGAGAATCACCACCTGCCATTAACCTCACCCCAGACAACTCATCCGGTGAGGCATCCCGCCCCCCAGCACCTCCACTGGCACTGATATGGAGCACAGACTTGAACGACAACACCCCCGAAACTCCCCCCTCAGCCTGACTCTGCACATCCCCCGTCACAGAGGGCACACTACCAGAGGAGCCAACCACGTCACCTACCGTGCTAGCACCCTCAGTAGGCCTCTGAAACGAGGGGACCTCATCCGACCCAGAGGGTACACACCCAAGGGAGCTAACCACAGCATCCGCCGAGATAACTCCCTCAGAGGGCCCCTGAGATGAAGGGACAGACTCCCGCCCAGTGGACACAACTCCACCGGAATCAACTTCAGCACCCAGTCCGGTGACACCCGCTGTAGATCCATGAAGAGAAGGCCCAACCACCGACCCAGAAGACACCGGGTCAAGACCACTTTCAGCCACCTCAGTGGTGGAAAGCCCGGAGAAAGACATCCCCTTCGCTCTGGACCCACGCCCTTCCTCCTCTTCACCAGGCAAATGCCTCCTTTTAGTCCCACTCGCATGCGGAGGTGCGGTAACCTCCATAAGGGAAGGGTCATCCGCCTCCACATTACCCCCAACCACTTTGCCACCCACACGTTTAGACTTCTTTCCCCCCTTCCGAGCCACCACAACTCCCCCCTGGGCCCCAGCAGGTGCAGTCTGCACCACACTGGAGCTAAACTCACCCGATTGCACTTTCTTCGCTCGGGCAGCCCTATCCCTCTCCTTCTTCTTATTATGCTTCCCCTGCTTCTCCCAAAACCCCCCCTCAACACTCCCCTCCTCCTGCGCCCCACCTCCATCCACCGCCACAGGCGCAAGACGTAGGGGACGTGGGGGGCTTGGGCTCTCACTGCCCAGGGTCCCCAAAGCGGAACCTCTGGACCCAGAAGGCTTAGCACTGCCGCCCCGGGTCACCAAGGCAGAACTGGCAACCTCAGCCGGGTCAGCAGTACCACCCCGCGCCGCTGAGGTTTGACCAGCCACCCCAGATGGGCCAGCAGCGCTTTCCTGGGCCACTGCACTAGAACCTCTAGCAGTGCCCCCGCGAAAAAGACACTCCCTACGGAGATGTCCAAATTCGCCGCACGCATGACACCGTGCCTTTCCCCAACTCCAACGCACGGTTCTGGGTACACCCTTATGCACCACCTCAAAACTCCCCTCGGCACCATCCCCCTCACCCACCTTCATGAACACCCTCCTCTTGAAACTGAAGACCCCTTTTTCCTCCGGGTCCCCCCCGGGATGCAAGAGACGAAAACATTTAGACCGCACCTCCCCGAACTTGGACAGGTGTGGAATAAGCACTGCATCCGAAAAATAAGTGGGGCAGCTCCGCAGGAGAACCGGTCTCACCCTGGATACCCACGGATCCACCTGTACGTGGACCCCCCCCACTGAGATCCCCTCCTCCAACGCTCGGGCCACACACTCCCGGGTCTTAAGTATCATCTCCACCTTTCCCCTTTCGAGCTCAGAAGAGACAATAGCCCCCCTCCCAAGAAGTTCATTCATGGCCTTCGTAATTACCCCCCTAGACATCATAGGCCCAGTTTGAACAGAAATACCAAAACTGTCCCCATCCAAGTCAACATGAGGCTCAAGCTCAGATGGCCTCGCACCCGCCACTGATGCCGTCGCTGCGTAGGTCCGGACCTTCGGCCGCGCCCCTTCCATCGCCATCCTCACAGAGGCACAAACCAGCTCCAAGCACCTCAGCAGCACAGCTCCAAGTTAAGTCCCAGAGACAGTCACAGTCAAAGACAGGCAGCAGAAAACAGAAACCTCCAGCTGAAGCAGGAAAGTCCCCAGGTTCGTCCACAGCCAAGAGCAGCTTACGGGAAACTCGATCCCAGTCGCGCTGGACGCAAAAGTACCTTCTTCACATTAAGCCAGGCAGCCGCACTGACAAAATGACTTTAGGGCAGAGAAGCGGAGCCAAAAACGACAAAGACACCGCACAACTTCAGCCCACGGAGATCACAGGCACTCTTGGCAATCCGCCAACGCCAACCGCACCCTCGACAATGTGGAGAAACTCAGGAATCTTCACACAGATGGAGGCTCCCCAGACCAGAGAAAAGCTTCAACAGCCCAACAATAAGTTGAACTATGAAGCCCCCCTGGGTCTGTGCCCTCTCCAACGGCAAAATCCTGGAAAGGCTGCTCCAATCCTTCTCAACTGCAGAGCTGAGAAGAAAACACGACCTCTCTCTCTCTCTCTCTCTCTCTCTCTTTCTCTTTTTTTTTTTTTTTTTTTCATTTCAAAAACTTTATTCAACACAAATCATAAAATACAACACATCAAAACACAATCAAAAATCACACTATAATGAACAGATCATTGTAGTACAGCAGTACATTCATTTATAATCGCCTCAACCCCACGCGGCGACCAGCGCTGACGGAAGGCCTCCAGAGTCCCCGTGAACACCGCGTGTTCCCTCTCCAGGGACACACGTGCACGGACGTAGGCCCGAAAGAGGGGCAGGCAGCCGACTCTCGCCAGACCGTCGACCGCCCGCTGCCTGGACCCACGAATGGCCATCTTGGCCAGGCCAAGGAGCAAACCGACAGGTAAGTCCCCCCCCCACACTCGGCTCTCCCCACTCCCCGCCTTGTGTCCAAACACCAGGATTGTGGGGCTAAAATGCAGCCAGAACTTGAGGAACAGCCCCTTCAGATATTGGTACAGGGGCAGTAACCTCACACACTCCATATACACATGGAATACGGTCTCCTCCTCTCCGCAGAAAATACATGCGGCAGACGAGCCCGTGAACCGACTCAAAAGTTTATTACAAACCACCGCTCCATGCAGCACTCTCCACCCCAGGTCCCCAATATAAAGGGGTACAACTCCCTTATAGAAGGACCCCCACTGGGGCCCCCCGCCGCCTTCGGATGGTAACACCGTCCTCCATGGTGAGTCAGGACGGGAGACGAAGGCACGGTGGTTCAGAATGTGCAGGAGCATCCTGTACAGTGCGCGTCTCCTTGCATCACAAAATGGCATGCTGGTCATCTCAGAAAGGCAGCTCAGATTATGCGGAGCCGGAGGCCGAGAAATATCCCGAAGCCTAGGCCCGATGAGCAGATCTGACGGAGCAGGGGTAAGCTCTATCTGAACCACTCTAGGCTCGCGCCTCTCCTCGACAACCACCATGACAGGATGAGGACCAGCCACACCCGCAGCCACAACATCCCCCTCTCCTCGTGGAACAACACTCTGGCTGAACACCACCAAATTCCTCACTCTTAACACATCCCTATAGAAAACAGGCAAGCCCCTTAGAGCGGGTCGACTGACACCCGCCACCGGGAGCCGCGAGACCCCCCTTAGGCAACGACCCTGACGAAAAAAATACGTGGCCAGAGCGTGCCATCTGGGAGGGTTCTCTACATACATGTATCTCCGCAGAGTCCTGAGACGGAGAGCCGCCACCTGGGTGCGCACGCACACCAAGGACTGGCCGCCCTCCTCTAACGGAAGACTCAGGACCGCCGCGGAAATCCAATGCTTCCTATTTCCCCAAAAGAAATCCACCAGCTTCTTCTGTATAGCAGTTACAAATATAGAGGGCGGGACAAGAGTAGCCAGCCGGTACCATAACATAGAGGCCACCAGCTGGTTTATGACCAGCACCCTCCCCCGAAAGGAGAGAACTCCAAGCAGGCCTGACCAGCGCCCCAGCCGAGCAACCACCTTCGTCTCCAACTCTTGCCAGTTTGCCGGCCAAACATCCTCAGTGGGACTCAGGTACACCCCCAGATAGAGGAGGTGCGTGGTACTCCACGCATACAATGCCATCTCCTCCGGCAGGGAGTCTACCCGCCACTGACCCACCAAAAGTCCAGAGCACTTACTCCAGTTAATCCTAGCAGAAGATGCAGCCGAGAATATCTCCTGGCAGTCACGCATCCTCCGCAGGTCACCAGGATCAGTGAACATAAGAAGTACGTCATCGGCATACGCCGATAGAATCACCTCAACCCGCGGGCCAGGTAGGGCCAGGCCTGTCAACCTCCTCCGAAGAAGACACAGGAACGGCTCCACACAGACCGAATACAACTGGCCCGACATAGGGCACCCCTGGCGGACCCCCCTCCCAAAATGAAAAGGAGATAGCACCGCGCCATTAACCTTTACAAGACACTCCGCCGCAGCGTACAAAAGCCGGACCCGGGCCACGAAGTGTGGTCCAAACCCAAACGCTTGCAACGTCCCAAATAGGTATTCATGCTCTACCCTATCAAAAGCCTTCTCCTGATCAAGAGACAGAAAAGCAGCTGACTCACCAGTACCCTGGACTAAATGAATCAGGTCCCTAACCAGGTGGATGTTATCCTGGATGGACCGGCCAGGGACTGTATAAGATTGATCAGGATGAATCACTTGATGCAGCACGGAGCCCAGGCGATTTGCCATTGCCCGTGCAAAAATTTTATATTCTGTGCAAAGGAGAGAGACTGGACGCCAGTTCTTCAACAAACGGAGTTCGCCCTTCTTAGGCAGCAAGACAACAACCGTCCTACGCCACGAGAGAGGCATCACTCCAGTCGCCAGGCTCTCCCCCAAAACCAACATATAGTCACCCCCTAGGACGTCCCAGAATGCTCTAACAAACTCCACCGTCAACCCATCCAGCCCGGGGGACTTACCCCTCCTGAGCTGATGCAAGGCGCAAGTCAACTCCTCCAAAGATAAGGGGCCATCAAGAAGATCAGCCTCCCCCCTATCTACGGCCGGTAGACCCTCCCACAGATCTTGCTGAGCCTCCACACTGAATCCTTCCGCAGAGAACAGGGTCCCATAAAAGGACCTAACCAAGGCATTAATCCTCTCTGGATCAGTGACAGAGGAGCCGTCATCTGCAAGCAACTCCACGAGCTGTTTTCGAGCTCCCCGCCCCTTCTCCAAAGAGAAAAAGAAAGGCGACGCTCGGTCCAGCTCGTGCAGCATCTGGACCCGAGACCTCACATAAGCGCCTCGAGATCGCTCAAGCAGCAGACTCCTCAAAACCTCCTTCTTCCTCTGAAACTCTCCCCATTCGCTGGAGTCTTCACCAAACTGACCCAGGCGAGACTCAGCGTCCTGTATCTCCCTCTCCAGCTTCGCGACCGCTGAGTCCCGCCTCCCAGTCGACCCCCATGTATATTCCTTACAAAAGAGACGGATGTGAGCTTTACCCACATCCCACCACTGCCTAAGGGAAGAGAAGCACCTCTGCCTCTCTCTCCACTTCACCCAAAACCGAGTGAATGACTCCCGGAAACACCGATCCTCCAGCAGCCTGTTGTTAAAGTGCCAGTACGCGGACCCAGCCCGAGCGCACGCTGGATTGAAATCCACACGCACCAGACAATGGTCCGAGCACGGCACCAGCCGCATTGAGGCCGCTGAGACACGGGAAACAAACGCTCGGGAAATATAAAACCGATCAATGCGGGAACCACCGCCCTCAGACCTCCGCGAAAAAGCAGTGGAATCAGGGTGAAGGTCCCTCCAAACATCAACCAACTCAAAGGAGTCAATCAAGCCTCTCAGCTTCTTCGCTACAGCAGGCGCACACTGAGTACCAGAACGGTCCCGCACCTCAAGTGTGCAATTAAAGTCCCCACCAAGGAAGACACACTCTCCCCTATCAATAGTGCCCAACAGAGCATTCACCTCCCGAAGCAGGCCGGCCTGCATCGTGCCGGAGCTAGGGGCATACACGTTAATGAAATGCAACGGCATGCCATCCAGGCTCACGGCCAGATGGAGCAAACGTCCTGGCACCACTTCCTGCACTTTTAAAATGCTTGGCAGAAAATTTGGGGCCAACAAAAAAGCCACCCCACTCGAATTTGAGCTGAGATGGCTCATATAAACCCTCCCTTCCCACTCCAGTTGCCAGGTAGGTTCATCACTAGCAACGGTATGTGTCTCTTGCAGATAACAAACTGCAAATCTCCCCTCCCTTAGGGCTGATAAGAGCTGAAATCTTCGAAAACTCGCTCTACTCCCATTTAAATTTAATGTAGCTACTGTGAATGTGTAGACACATTAGATTGTGACCCTCACACTCCCTGTAGTCACAGGAGGTCCTTTTCTGAGGACCTTCAACAAACCCCAAAACTGCCCCAAATCCGAGTCAGAAAGACCACTATCCTTGTTACTAAGGATAGCCTCGAGACTCTCCCGCACATCTGGCCAATCCTCCCATCTCCTTGTAATGGCCCACCATAATGTTTTGGGAGCACGACTTATTTTTAAGAACTCTCGCACCTCAACAATAAGCTTCGCCTCAGACACGGCCTTGGAGTCTGGGCTCTCAGCCAACCCGCTCGCACCTGAATCAACAACCTCAGAAAGACCAGAACTGTCTGACACATCACACTCTGAGCCCCCCCCACTGGCCGCATCGCTATCCTCCTCCACAGCCATGACACGACCACCCGGATCAATGCTGGGGGTGGGTCCCAGCACCCCTACCTGAGACTCGCAGCCCTCTGAATGGCTGGGCTCCTGCCCGCTACCATCACCCTCCTCCTCTGGGCCTGGGGAAGCAACAACAAGAGGCATCCCCAGGGCCTGTGGAACACTGGCACCCTCGGAGTCTGAAAGAGGATCACGTCCCATAACAGCCCTGACCTCCACATCATCCAGAGTGCCCTCTCCACAGGCATCACCCAGAGAATCACCACCTGCCATTAACCTCACCCCAGACAACTCATCCGGTGAGGCATCCCGCCCCCCAGCACCTCCACTGGCACTGATATGGAGCACAGACTTGAACGACAACACCCCCGAAACTCCCCCCTCAGCCTGACTCTGCCCATCCCCCGTCACAGAGGGCACACTACCAGAGGAGCCAACCACGTCATCTACCGTGCTAGCACCCTCAGTAGGCCTCTGAAACGAGGGGACCTCATCCGACCCAGAGGGTACACACCCAAGGGAGCTAACCACAGCATCCGCCGAGATAACTCCCTCAGAGGGCCCCTGAGATGAAGGGACAGACTCCCGCCCAGTGGACACAACTCCACCGGAATCAACTTCAGCACCCAGTCCGGTGACACCCGCTGTAGATCCATGAAGAGAAGGCCCAACCACCGACCCAGAAGACACCGGGTCAAGACCACTTTCAGCCACCTCAGTGGTGGAAAGCTCGGAGAAAGACATCCCCTTCGCTCTGGACCCACGCCCTTCCTCCTCTTCACCAGGCAAATGCCTCCTTTTAGTCCCACTCGCATGCGGAGGTGCGGTAACCTCCATAAGGGAAGGGTCATCCGCCTCCACATTACCCCCAACCACTTTGCCACCCACACGTTTAGACTTCTTTCCCCCCTTCCGAGCCACCACAACTCCCCCCTGGGCCCCAGCAGGTGCAGTCTGCACCACACTGGAGCCAAACTCACCCGATTGCACTTTCTTCGCTTGGGCAGCCCTATCCCTCTCCTTCTTCTTATTATGCTTCCCCTGCTTCTCCCAAAACCCCCCCTCAACACTCCCCTCCTCCTGCGCCCCACCTCCATCCACCGCCACAGGCGCAAGACGTAGGGGACGTGGGGGGCTTGGGCTCTCACTGCCCAGGGTCCCCAAAGCAGAACCTCTGGACCCAGAAGGCTTAGCACTGCCGCCCCGGGTCACCAAGGCAGAACTGGCAACCTCAGCCGGGTCAGCAGTACCACCCCGCGCCGCTGAGGTTTTACCAGCCACCCCAGATGGGCCAGCAGCGCTTTCCTGGGCCACTGCACTAGAACCTCTAGCAGTGCCCCCGCGAAAAAGACACTCCCTACGGAGATGTCCAAATTCGCCGCACGCATGACACCGTGCCTTTCCCCAACTCCAACGCACGGTTCTGGGTACCCCCTTATGCACCACCTCAAAACTCCCCTCGGCACCATCCCCCTCACCCACCTTCATGAACACCCTCCTCTTGAAACTGAAGACCCCTTTTTCCTCCGGGTCCCCCCCAGGATGCAAGAGCCTAAAGCACTTAGACCGCACCTCCCCGAACTTGGACAGGTGTGGAATAAGCACTGCATCCGAAAAATAAGTGGGGCAGCTCCGCAGGAGAACCGGTCTCACCCTGGATACCCACGGATCCACCTGTACGTGGACCCCCCCCACTGAGATCCCCTCCTCCAACGCTCGGGCCACACACTCCCGGGTCTTAAGTATCATCTCCACCTTTCCCCTTTCGAGCTCAGAAGAGACAATAGCCCCCCTCCCAAGAAGTTCATTCATGGCCTTCGTAATTACCCCCCTAGACATCATAGGCCCAGTTTGAACAGAAATACCAAAACTGTCCCCATCCAAGTCAACATGAGGCTCAAGCTCAGATGGCCTCGCACCCGCCACTGATGCCGTCGCTGCGTAGGTCCGGACCTTCGGCCGCGCCCCTTCCATCGCCATCCTCACAGAGGCACAAACCAGCTCCAAGCACCTCAGCAGCACAGCTCCAAGTTAAGTCCCAGAGACAGTCACAGTCAAAGACAGGCAGCAGAAAACAGAAACCTCCAGCTGAAGCAGGAAAGTCCCCAGGTTCGTCCACAGCCAAGAGCAGCTTACGGGAAACTCGATCCCAGTCGCGCTGGACGCAAAAGTACCTTCTTCACATTAAGCCAGGCAGCCGCACTGACAAAATGACTTTAGGGCAGAGAAGCGGAGCCAAAAACGACAAAGACACCGCACAACTTCAGCCCACGGAGATCACAGGCACTCTTGGCAATCCGCCAACGCCAACCGCACCCTCGACAATGTGGAGAAACTCAGGAATCTTCACACAGATGGAGGCTCCCCAGACCAGAGAAAAGCTTCAACAGCCCAACAATAAGTTGAACTATGAAGCCCCCCTGGGTCTGTGCCCTCTCCAACGGCAAAATCCTGGAAAGGCTGCTCCAATCCTTCTCAACTGCAGAGCTGAGAAGAAAACACGACCTCTCTCTCTCTCTCTCTCTCTCTCTCTTTCTCTTTCTCTTTCTCCCTCTCTCTCTCTCTCTCTCTTTCTCTCCCCCCCTCTCTTTTTCTCTCCCCCTCTCTCTCTTTCTCTCCCCCTCTCTCTTTCTCTCCCTCTTTCTCTTTTTTTTTTTTTTTTTTTTTTTTTTTTCATTTCAAAAACTTTATTCAACACAAATCACAAAATACAACACATCAAAACACAATCAAAAATCACACTATAATGAACAGATCATTGTAGTACAGCAGTACAGTCATTTATAATCGCCTCAACCCCACGCGGCGACCAGCGCTGACGGAAGGCCTCCAAAGTCCCCGTGAACACCGCGTGCTCCCTCTCCAGGGACACACGTGCACGGACGTAGGCCCGAAAGAGGGGCAGGCAGCCGACTCTCGCCAGACCGTCGACCGCCCGCTGCCTGGACCCACGAATGGCCATCTTGGCCAGGCCAAGGAGCAAACCGACAGGTAAGTCCCCCCCCCACACTCGGCTCTCCCCACTCCCCGCCTTGTGTCCAAACACCAGGATTGTGGGGCTAAAATGCAGCCAGAACTTGAGGAACAGCCCCTTCAGATATTGGTACAGGGGCAGTAACCTCACACACTCCATATACACATGGAATACGGTCTCCTCCTCTCCGCAGAAAATACATGCGGCAGACGAGCCCGTGAACCGACTCAAAAGTTTATTACAAACCACCGCTCCATGCAGCACTCTCCACCCCAGGTCCCCAATATAAAGGGGTACAACTCCCTTATAGAAGGACCCCCACTGGGGCCCCCCGCCGCCTTCGGATGGTAACACCGTCCTCCATGGTGAGTCAGGACGGGAGACGAAGGCACGGTGGTTCAGAATATGCAGGAGCATCCTGTACAGTGCGCGTCTCCTTGCATCACAAAATGGCATGCTGGTCATCTCAGAAAGGCAGCTCAGATTATGCGGAGCCGGAGGCCGAGAAATATCCCGAAGCCTAGGCCCGATGAGCAGATCTGACGGAGCAGGGGTAAGCTCTATCTGAACCACTCTAGGCTCGCGCCTCTCCTCGACAACCACCATGACAGGATGAGGACCAGCCACACCCGCAGCCACAACATCCCCCTCTCCTCGTGGAACAACACTCTGGCTGAACACCACCAAATTCCTCACTCTTAACATATCCCTATAGAAACCAGGCAAGCCCCTTAGAGCGGGTCGACTGACACCCGCCACCGGGAGCCGCGAGACCCCCCTTAGGCAACGACCCTGACGAAAAAAATACGTGGCCAGAGCGTGCCATCTGGGAGGGTTCTCTACATACATGTATCTCCGCAGAGTCCTGAGACGGAGAGCCGCCACCTGGGTGCGCACGCACACCAAGGACTGGCCGCCCTCCTCTAACGGAAGACTCAGGACCGCCGCGGAAATCCAATGCTTCCTATTTCCCCAAAAGAAATCCACCAGCTTCTTCTGTATAGCAGTTACAAATATAGAGGGCGGGACAAGAGTAGCCAGCCGGTACCATAACATAGAGGCCACCAGCTGGTTTATGACCAGCACCCTCCCCCGAAAGGAGAGAACTCCAAGCAGGCCTGACCAGCGCCCCAGCCGAGCAACCACCTTCGTCTCCAACTCTTGCCAGTTTGCCGGCCAAACATCCTCAGTGGGACTCAGGTACACCCCCAGATAGAGGAGGTGCGTGGTACTCCACGCATACAATGCCATCTCCTCCGGCAGGGAGTCTACCCGCCACTGACCCACCAAAAGTCCAGAGCACTTACTCCAGTTAATCCTAGCAGAAGATGCAGCCGAGAATATCTCCTGGCAGTCACGCATCCTCCGCAGGTCACCAGGATCAGTGAACATAAGAAGTACGTCATCGGCATACGCCGATAGAATCACCTCAACCCGCGGGCCAGGTAGGGCCAGGCCTGTCAACCTCCTCCGAAGAAGACACAGGAACGGCTCCACACAGACCGAATACAACTGGCCCGACATAGGGCACCCCTGGCGGACCCCCCTCCCAAAATGAAAAGGAGATAGCACCGCGCCATTAACCTTTACAAGACACTCCGCCGCAGCGTACAAAAGCCGGACCCGGGCCACGAAGTGTGGTCCAAACCCAAACGCTTGCAACGTCCCAAATAGGTATTCATGCTCTACCCTATCAAAAGCCTTCTCCTGATCAAGAGACAGAAAAGCAGCTGACTCACCAGTACCCTGGACTAAATGAATCAGGTCCCTAACCAGGTGGATGTTATCCTGGATGGACCGGCCAGGGACTGTATAAGATTGATCAGGATGAATCACTTGATGCAGCACGGAGCCCAGGCGATTTGCCATTGCCCGTGCAAAAATTTTATATTCTGTGCAAAGGAGAGAGACTGGACGCCAGTTCTTCAACAAACGGAGTTCGCCCTTCTTAGGCAGCAAGACAACAACCGTCCTACGCCACGAGAGAGGCATCACTCCAGTCGCCAGGCTCTCCCCCAAAACCAACATATAGTCACCCCCTAGGACGTCCCAGAATGCTCTAACAAACTCCACCGTCAACCCATCCAGCCCGGGGGACTTACCCCTCCTGAGCTGATGCAAGGCGCAAGTCAACTCCTCCAAAGATAAGGGGCCATCAAGAAGATCAGCCTCCCCCCTATCTACGGCCGGTAGACCCTCCCACAGATCTTGCTGAGCCTCCACACTGAATCCTTCCGCAGAGAACAGGGTCCCATAAAAGGACCTAACCAAGGCATTAATCCTCTCTGGATCAGTGACAGAGGAGCCGTCATCTGCAAGCAACTCCACGAGCTGTTTTCGAGCTCCCCGCCCCTTCTCCAAAGAGAAAAAGAAAGGCGACGCTCGGTCCAGCTCGTGCAGCATCTGGACCCGAGACCTCACATAAGCGCCTCGAGATCGCTCAAGCAGCAGACTCCTCAAAACCTCCTTCTTCCTCTGAAACTCTCCCCATTCGCTGGAGTCTTCACCAAACTGACCCAGGCGAGACTCAGCGTCCTGTATCTCCCTCTCCAGCTTCGCGACCGCTGAGTCCCGCCTCCCAGTCGACCCCCATGTATATTCCTTACAAAAGAGACGGATGTGAGCTTTACCCACATCCCACCACTGCCTAAGGGAAGAGAAGCACCTCTGCCTCTCTCTCCACTTCACCCAAAACCGAGTGAATGACTCCCGGAAACACCGATCCTCCAGCAGCCTGTTGTTAAAGTGCCAGTACGCGGACCCAGCCCGAGCGCACGCTGGATTGAAATCCACACGCACCAGACAATGGTCCGAGCACGGCACCAGCCGCATTGAGGCCGCTGAGACACGGGAAACAAACGCTCGGGAAATATAAAACCGATCAATGCGGGAACCACCGCCCTCAGACCTCCGCGAAAAAGCAGTGGAATCAGGGTGAAGGTCCCTCCAAACATCAACCAACTCAAAGGAGTCAATCAAGCCTCTCAGCTTCTTTGCTACAGCAGGCGCACACTGAGTACCAGAACGGTCCCGCACCTCAAGTGTGCAATTAAAGTCCCCACCAAGGAAGACACACTCTCCCCTATCAATAGTGCCCAACAGAGCATTCACCTCCCGAAGCAGGCCGGCCTGCATCGTGCCGGAGCTAGGGGCATACACGTTAATGAAATGCAACGGCATGCCATCCAGGCTCACGGCCAGATGGAGCAAACGTCCTGGCACCACTTCCTGCACTTTTAAAATGCTTGGCAGAAAATTTGGGGCCAACAAAAAAGCCACCCCACTCGAATTTGAGCTGAGATGGCTCATATAAACCCTCCCTTCCCACTCCAGTTGCCAGGTAGGTTCATCACTAGCAACGGTATGTGTCTCTTGCAGATAACAAACTGCAAATCTCCCCTCCCTTAGGGCTGATAAGAGCTGAAATCTTCGAAAACTCGCTCTACTCCCATTTAAATTTAATGTAGCTACTGTGAATGTGTAGACACATTAGATTGTGACCCTCACACTCCCTGTAGTCACAGGAGGTCCTTTTCTGAGGACCTTCAACAAACCCCAAAACTGCCCCAAATCCGAGTCAGAAAGACCACTATCCTTGTTACTAAGGATAGCCTCGAGACTCTCCCGCACATCTGGCCAATCCTCCCATCTCCTTGTAATGGCCCACCATAATGTTTTGGGAGCACGACTTATTTTTAAGAACTCTCGCACCTCAACAATAAGCTTCGCCTCAGACACGGCCTTGGAGTCTGGGCTCTCAGCCAACCCGCTCGCACCTGAATCAACAACCTCAGAAAGACCAGAACTGTCTGACACATCACACTCTGAGCCCCCCCCACTGGCCGCATCGCTATCCTCCTCCACAGCCATGACACGACCACCCGGATCAATGCTGGGGGTGGGTCCCAGCACCCCTACCTGAGACTCGCAGCCCTCTGAATGGCTGGGCTCCTGCCCGCTACCATCACCCTCCTCCTCTGGGCCTGGGGAAGCAACAACAAGAGGCATCCCCAGGGCCTGTGGAACACTGGCACCCTCGGAGTCTGAAAGAGGATCACGTCCCATAACAGCCCTGACCTCCACATCATCCAGAGTGCCCTCTCCACAGGCATCACCCAGAGAATCACCACCTGCCATTAACCTCACCCCAGACAACTCATCCGGTGAGGCATCCCGCCCCCCAGCACCTCCACTGGCACTGATATGGAGCACAGACTTGAACGACAACACCCCCGAAACTCCCCCCTCAGCCTGACTCTGCCCATCCCCCGTCACAGAGGGCACACTACCAGAGGAGCCAACCACGTCATCTACCGTGCTAGCACCCTCAGTAGGCCTCTGAAACGAGGGGACCTCATCCGACCCAGAGGGTACACACCCAAGGGAGCTAACCACAGCATCCGCCGAGATAACTCCCTCAGAGGGCCCCTGAGATGAAGGGACAGACTCCCGCCCAGTGGACACAACTCCACCGGAATCAACTTCAGCACCCAGTCCGGTGACACCCGCTGTAGATCCATGAAGAGAAGGCCCAACCACCGACCCAGAAGACACCGGGTCAAGACCACTTTCAGCCACCTCAGTGGTGGAAAGCTCGGAGAAAGACATCCCCTTCGCTCTGGACCCACGCCCTTCCTCCTCTTCACCAGGCAAATGCCTCCTTTTAGTCCCACTCGCATGCGGAGGTGCGGTAACCTCCATAAGGGAAGGGTCATCCGCCTCCACATTACCCCCAACCACTTTGCCACCCACACGTTTAGACTTCTTTCCCCCCTTCCGAGCCACCACAACTCCCCCCTGGGCCCCAGCAGGTGCAGTCTGCACCACACTGGAGCCAAACTCACCCGATTGCACTTTCTTCGCTTGGGCAGCCCTATCCCTCTCCTTCTTCTTATTATGCTTCCCCTGCTTCTCCCAAAACCCCCCCTCAACACTCCCCTCCTCCTGCGCCCCACCTCCATCCACCGCCACAGGCGCAAGACGTAGGGGACGTGGGGGGCTTGGGCTCTCACTGCCCAGGGTCCCCAAAGCAGAACCTCTGGACCCAGAAGGCTTAGCACTGCCGCCCCGGGTCACCAAGGCAGAACTGGCAACCTCAGCCGGGTCAGCAGTACCACCCCGCGCCGCTGAGGTTTTACCAGCCACCCCAGATGGGCCAGCAGCGCTTTCCTGGGCCACTGCACTAGAACCTCTAGCAGTGCCCCCGCGAAAAAGACACTCCCTACGGAGATGTCCAAATTCGCCGCACGCATGACACCGTGCCTTTCCCCAACTCCAACGCACGGTTCTGGGTACCCCCTTATGCACCACCTCAAAACTCCCCTCGGCACCATCCCCCTCACCCACCTTCATGAACACCCTCCTCTTGAAACTGAAGACCCCTTTTTCCTCCGGGTCCCCCCCAGGATGCAAGAGCCTAAAGCACTTAGACCGCACCTCCCCGAACTTGGACAGGTGTGGAATAAGCACTGCATCCGAAAAATAAGTGGGGCAGCTCCGCAGGAGAACCGGTCTCACCCTGGATACCCACGGATCCACCTGTACGTGGACCCCCCCCACTGAGATCCCCTCCTCCAACGCTCGGGCCACACACTCCCGGGTCTTAAGTATCATCTCCACCTTTCCCCTTTCGAGCTCAGAAGAGACAATAGCCCCCCTCCCAAGAAGTTCATTCATGGCCTTCGTAATTACCCCCCTAGACATCATAGGCCCAGTTTGAACAGAAATACCAAAACTGTCCCCATCCAAGTCAACATGAGGCTCAAGCTCAGATGGCCTCGCACCCGCCACTGATGCCGTCGCTGCGTAGGTCCGGACCTTCGGCCGCGCCCCTTCCATCGCCATCCTCACAGAGGCACAAACCAGCTCCAAGCACCTCAGCAGCACAGCTCCAAGTTAAGTCCCAGAGACAGTCACAGTCAAAGACAGGCAGCAGAAAACAGAAACCTCCAGCTGAAGCAGGAAAGTCCCCAGGTTCGTCCACAGCCAAGAGCAGCTTACGGGAAACTCGATCCCAGTCGCGCTGGACGCAAAAGTACCTTCTTCACATTAAGCCAGGCAGCCGCACTGACAAAATGACTTTAGGGCAGAGAAGCGGAGCCAAAAACGACAAAGACACCGCACAACTTCAGCCCACGGAGATCACAGGCACTCTTGGCAATCCGCCAACGCCAACCGCACCCTCGACAATGTGGAGAAACTCAGGAATCTTCACACAGATGGAGGCTCCCCAGACCAGAGAAAAGCTTCAACAGCCCAACAATAAGTTGAACTATGAAGCCCCCCTGGGTCTGTGCCCTCTCCAACGGCAAAATCCTGGAAAGGCTGCTCCAATCCTTCTCAACTGCAGAGCTGAGAAGAAAACACGACCTCTCTCTCTCTCTCTCTCTCTCTCTCTTTCTCTTTCTCTTTCTCCCTCTCTCTCTCTCTCTCTCTTTCTCTCCCCCCCTCTCTTTTTCTCTCCCCCTCTCTCTCTTTCTCTCCCCCTCTCTCTTTCTCTCCCTCTTTCTCTCTCTCTTTATCTCCCTCTCTCTCTCTTTTTCTCCCTCTCTCTCTCTTTCTCTCTTGCCCTCTCTCTTTCTCTCTCTCTCTCTCTCTCTCTCTCTCTCTCTCTCTCTCTCTCTCTCTCTCTCTCTCTCTCTCTCCCTCTCTCTCTCTCTCCACCCCCCCCCCCCCCTCCTACCTGATTTCATTTTGTTACATCATCAGCTTAAACTAATGGGTGGATTTTTATCTAACGGTCAATGAACCAGACTGATTCCTGGGATGTCAGGACTTTCATATGAGGAAAGATTGGATAGACTCGGCTTGTACTCGCTGGAATTTAGAAAATTGAGGGGGGATCTTATAGAAACTTACAAAATTCTTAAGGGGTTGGACAAGCTAGATGCTGGAAGATTGTTCCCGATGTTGGGGGAGTCCAGAACAAGGGGTCACAGTCTAAGGATAAGGGGGAATTCCTTTAGGACCGAGATGAGGAAAACATTCTTTACACAGAGAGTGGTGAGTCTCTGGAATTCTCTGCCACAGAAGGTAGTTGAGGCCAGTTCATTGGCTATATTTAAGAGCACGTTAGATGTGGCACTTGTGGCTAAAGGGATCAGGGGGTATGGAGAGAAGGCAGGTACGGGATACTGAGTTGGATGATCAGCCATGATCATATTGAATGGCGGTGCAGGCTCGAAGGGCCGAATGGCCTACTCCTGCACCTATTTTTCTATGTCTCTATGTTTCTATGAACATAATATTTAACTAGGTGAAATTACACAAGTGCTGGAGTATCTCAGCAGGTCGGGCAGCATCTCTGGAGAACACGTTTTGGGTCAAGACAAGTCTGTTGCCAGTTACTCCAGCATTTTGTATCCTTTAGTGTATTAACCAGCATCTGCAGTGCTTTGTTCCTGCAATATTTAACTCACTCTTATGAGTTATGATGGTGTTGTAGCATCATGCGAACCTTTCTGGTGTGGGTGCAGTCCTTCAGAAAAAAATGTGACATTATTTAAATTTAAATGCGATATAACTTTTTCACAGAGTATCTCTGGGTACAACAGATTATTCTAAGTGCTGCAACTCAGAAAAGAATGGTTGATACATTGTGGACAGGTCGGGGGGAGTTCCCCCCGCCACGGGTACCATGTAATCCCTGCTCCATGGTCGGATAGTCCGTGACTAAACCGTCTCCCCCACCTGGTTTGCCAGGTGAGGAGGGGGCTGTGGACACCCAGCAGGATCAAAAACAAGACCTGTCAAAGGGTGGATGAGCTCCTAGCGAGCCAACGGCCATCCACACTTCAGTAGAAGTTGAGACCACTGTCGTACACAGCATTGTAAGGCACCTTGCACGCCGATGTTTTCGATGATGATGATGATATTGTGGAAGTTGCAATTTAGAAGCATCCTATTGCTTTAATATGGGAGTCTGAAAAAGGATCTCGACCCGAAACGTCACCTAGCCGTTATCCCCAGAGATGCTGCCTGATCCCACTGAGTTACTCCAGCTTTTTGTGTCTATCTTCGCTTTAATATGGGAGGCTTCTTTCTCTCAAATTTCCCACCAATAGTTCCAACTTTCCAAATCTTAGCTGATCTGTTGGAGATTAAAATAATTTGAAATCTTAATAATGTTCCTTCCTGTGTGCTTGTTATTTCTATATTTAAATGTGTTCGCTACATACATTGAGGCCGATGACTCAGATCCATTTTAAAAGGGATCAGTAAGTGTGAGAATATTCGTTGATATTGTATCCAAAAAGAACCATCTTCTGTGGATAAACTGTGAATCTGGAAGGTTGAATTTGAACTGATTCACTTTGAGCTGATTCTACATTTAATGCGCTGGGTTAATTTTCATCGCTCTAAAAACTAAAACTGAATTTAGTAACATGTCTGTAGCCAGGTAGATTGGACAAACCTGTCAATTAATCTTGGTGAAGAAGGGTCTGAAAAAGGGTCTCAACCTGAAACGCCACCCATTCCTTCGATCCAGAGATGCTGCTTGTCCTGCTGATTTGCTCCAGTATTTTGTATCTATCTTTGGTGTAAACCAGCATCTGCAGTTCCTTCCTATGCAATGAATCTTGGTGTCCACATTACAGAAAGTGAGTAAGATTGAATTTATGAACGAAATGTTCACAATTCCATTAACCATTCGGAAGTTAATGGTTCCAAGGAGTTATCCATTCTATTAATGGTTAATGGAATTAATAGAATTCTATTAACTCTAGTTAATTAACTAGTTAATCATTCAGCATTCTTGCCACTTTCTGCAAATTTACTCTGCTCTCATTTGGAATCATTGCTGTAGATTTTGCTTTCTCTACTCCTTAAATAATTTCTATTTTCTTTGTGAATTGTCTTTGGTAGTGAAATTCGATTAGTTACCATGAGTCAAACTGACTCAGATATACCATGACTCAGTCCAATCTCCGACCCATTTACTCACACATTCACCAGTAGATAGTCTGCCAATATTGTAGGAAGCTGAAAGAGAGGAAAAAAGTGCCCTCTTGACACGTCATCTTTTTCCATAAACTTAGGGGTGGCATAGTGGCGCAGTGGTAGAGTTTCCGTCTTACAGCGCCAGAGACCCAGGTTCAATCCTGACCACAGGTGCTGCCTGTACGGAGTTTGTACACTCTCCCTGTTTTCTCTGGGTACTCTAATTTTCTCCCATGCTCCAAAGGTTTGTAGGTTAATTGGTTATGGTAAACTTGTAAATTGTCCCTAGTGTGCAGGGTAGTGCTAGTCGGCGCGGACTGAAGGGCCTATTTCTCCGCTGTTTTGCTAAAGAAACTAACATGCACAAAGTAAGCAAATGTGCATACTTGCAGCAAGAGACTACGAAGAGGAGAGGGTGTGACGCTATTGAAGACAATTGACAATAGGTGCAGGAGTAGGCCATTCGGCCCTTTGAGCCAGCACTGCCATTCAATGTGATCATGGCTGATCATCTACAATCAATACCCTATTCCTGCCTTTGCCCCATATCCCTTGACTCCGCTATCTTTAAGAGCTCCATCTAACTCTCTCTTGAAACCATCCAGTGAATTGGCCTCCACCACCCTCTGAGGCAAAGAATGGTGAGAAAATAGGTTGATGATACCAAAGTGCAGCCATGTTACTCTCAGCAGCAAACCAGCTTCAGTAAAACCATCTCATCATCACACCTTCAAACATCCCCAAATTCCTACTAACCATTTTCAAAATCCCACTGTCCACTGTCAAATTCCCACTGTACCACTCACAAAGCCTGCTGTTCAACTACATGTGTTCCCTAACACATTCATTGACAAGAATAGCTAAAGTCACGAACAGGAATAACAACGTTACAAAGATATAGATTCAGAGAGTCGTGCAGCACAGAAACAGGATCTTTAGCACAATTCATCAATGCTGACCAAGACGCCCAACCAAGCCAGTCCAACTTGCCAGTGCCTGGCCCAAATCCTTCAATACCATACCTATCCATGTACCTGTCCTTGTCTTTTCAATGTTTTGATTGGATCCGCTTGCAGCACTTCACCTAACAGTTTGCTCCACATACTCACCAAAAGGTTTCTGTATGTAAAATATGCCCCTTGGGTGCTTTTAAAATCTTTCCCTCCGATGCCCTCCAATTTTAGAATCTCCTACCCTGGAATAAAACACTGTGGCTGTTCCCCTCATGGTTTTATCAACCCCTCAGCCTCCTATCCTCCAGGGTAAAAAGTCCCAGCTTCTCAAGGATCTCCTTATAACGCAAAACCACCAGGCCCGTTCACATCCTGATAGGTCATTTTATTTTTGCACCCTTTATTGTTTTATGACCTCCTTCCTGCAGCATGGCTACTAGAACTGTATACAGTACTCCAAATCTAGCCTTAGCAATGTCTTGTGCAGCTGTAACGAGACATCCCTACTCAATACCATGACCAATTAAGATGAGCCCATGCACCAATAGCCTTGGGCCTTTTGTTTAGTTTATTTTAGTTTATTATTATCACATGGACCCGAGGTACAATGTGAAGCTCTTTTGTTGCATGCTATCCAGTCAGAGAAAAAGGCCATGTACAATCAAACCATCCATAGAGTACAGATACAGGATATAAGGTATAACGTTTCGTGCAAGGTAAAACTCAGTAGAGTCCAATTAAAGATAGTTCAAAGGTCACCTATGGGGCAGATGGGAAGTCAGGGCCACTCTATAGTTGATAATAGGCTGGTTCAGTTGCCTGATAACAGCTGGAAATAAACTATTCCTGAATCTCGAGGTGTGCATTTTCAAATTTCTGTAGCTTTTGTCGAATGGGAGAGGGGGGAAGAGGGAGTGACCGTTGGTGAGACTGGTCCTTGATTGTGCTGGTGGCCTTGCCAAGGCAGCAGGGGGTGTAGGGTGGAGTCAATGGAAGGTTGGCAGCCTTATTTCTCCCCACTCATGCACAACCCTGAATATAAAAAAATGAAAAGACTTTGCCTTTTCAGCTGAATCCCATGAAATGTTGTTCAATATTTCATAATTGCTTCCAACAATTCATGTTTTAGTTTGGGATATATATAGTGGGTTTTTTGCTCCATAGAATAAATATTTAAAAATAATTAAAATGGAACTGTTTACAACAAATAATTTGCCTTCAGCATTGAACCTACAGCAATATTTATGCAGCCTTAAACTCACCGTGGTCTTGAATCCGATGCTAGATCTAACCTTGCACATGATCCTATTGTCAGCTGGAGGTCGTAGAGTCATATAGTCATACAGCATGGAAACAGGCCCTTTGGTCTAACTTGCCCACGCCCACGCCCACGCCAATTAACAGACTAGTCCCACCTCTCTACGTTTCGCCCATATCTCTCTAAACCTGTCCTATTCATTTACCTGTCTAAATGTTCCTTAAGCGGCATGATAGTACCTGCCTCAACTGCCTCCTCCGGCAGCTTGTTCCATACACCCCACCCACCCTTTGCGTAATCTTCTTGAGGAGATTTTAGTAAGATTTGGCTGTGAAGCTGAGATGCAAAGATGGAATGAAAAGCAGGTTCAGCCTCTGGAATCCATCCTTAGACAGGGATTCCCACCGCTGACAGAGAATGTGAGACATATACAGCGGCACGGTGGCGCAGCGGTAGAGTTGCTGCCTTACAGTGCTTGCAGTGCCAGAGACCCGGGTTCGATCCTGACTACGGGTGCTGTCTGTACGGAGTTTGTAAGTTTTCCTGTGACTTGTGGATTTTCTCTGAGCTCTTCGGTTTCCTCCCACACTCCAAAGACGTACAGGTTTGTAGGTTAATTGGCTTGGTAAACGTAAAAATTCTCCCTAGTGTGTGTAGGATAGTGTTAATGTGCAGAGATCGCTGGTTGGCACCGA
Source organism: Raja brachyura (assembly GCA_963514005.1). The sequence continues at coordinate 34,222,119 of OY740801.1, forward strand.
CCCAGTGGGTCGAAGGGCTTGCTATCTCTAAACTAAATAAACTGAACAAATACAGTACACCTAAATGTAACAACCACAACCCTCAGTGGCTAAATGCTGGTGACTGCATCCATGATCTCTTCAATTGGCTATTGATCTCTAGCACTTGGTACTGCAAGCAATGTTAAAAGCATAATGTCCAACGATCTCATGGAAATTAAAGCCTAGTGCCTATTAGGAGAAATTTGTCATTAATGTTCTCTTGCAAAGGCGGGCAGACAGTTAAAATCATTGGGAATGGATTTCAGTCAAAACAATAACAAACATCATACTAAAAATTTTACTTCCGAGTCACGTGAGTGACTACGTGAAGAAGCCCCGCCAGGCGCATGTTCGGCATTACGTCGACGCATGTGGACACTGACAGGGTGGAGAGCGCAACTCCCACCAGCGGTAAGTTTAACCCGCAGGTAAGTTCTTGAACTTGATGGTGCTGAACTTCTTGCGAGTGTTTTTTTAAACTCTGTAAGTCTGCAGAGCCAGCTAGAGTGTTTATGTATTTTGAATTATTTTTTAAACCTCTGTAAATCTGGCTTGAAAATACGGAGCCAGCTAGAGTATAACTGCGGTAATTGAATGGAACGCGCTGAAACCGCAGTTTCCGATTTAGATCGGATCGGGAGATAAGGACTGATTTTAAAGCCAGTTCCCGCTATTTACCGCTATTTAGATCGGGTTTGGAGATAATGGCTGCGCTAAATGCCGGCTCCAAATACCCACAATTGTAAAATAAAGTCTGCTCTGTATATATGTTACCAGATGCAGTTTTCCTTTATGGAAATGTATATAACCCTGTGTGATACTGAGGTTAATACAAATATTCTGCAAGCAGAATGTGCCTCTCTGAATTATAATTTTAAACATATATGGTTTATGCACAAATACAAAACAGTAAAGAAAGTAATTCCCCTCCAAGGGAGGACAAGAATGAGGGGAAGGCTGGAAATGGAGAAAATGCTCCACACTTGACTTAGTCAAGGGTTCTAAGACCTATGTAAGTCTTCCTGTAAGGCAAGCTCCAAAGGAGTTTCCATACGCTGAGTATGGCGCCTATGAAAATGGAATTCTGATTCTCCAGTACCTTGGTTAGGTCTGGATGCGGTCCCTAGAGCAAGATAAAATGCTCAAAACTCTAATCACTCAAGGGTTCTAAAGACCCATGAGATTCTAAGGCAGGTTCCGTGGGAGTTTCCATACACTAAGTATGGTGCCTATAAAGAATGAGAATCTCATTCACCAGTGCCTTGCATAGGTCTGGATGAAGTCTACCTAGAGCAAGACTCGGGAGTACCAGGGTAGGATGAAACTGACCCTGAAGCCAGTGTCCCTACTTATGTGTATACACCAGAGCACAATAGAAATATTCCGGGTGTTCTCGATGTAGCACCAAGTTTTGCTATATCGGTATGGACTGGTGAGTCTATGGATGAACCTGGCGGCTAACATTATTTGGTTTCTCACCTACTCCAAGAAACTGTTATAACTGAAACAGTAAAAAATATATTAAAAATATATAAAACACCCGTCTATTGTGCCTCGCTCAGGGTGCCAACAGTAACTCAGTAATTGGGCACCCATGAGTGTAACGATGCGAGGACAGGAAATGTGTTCCAGCATGTCCTCTAGCTGATATTCAGTTGGCATCACTGCATTTTGGGAAGACATACATGGGTCAATTATGTCCAATACTTTTAAGACATGCTTGCTTTACTCTGCAAAGCATATTCGAACCCAATTGTATGATGAAAATTGCCATTAGCTAACATTATACCCAAAAAATGCAGGATATATGTGGGCAAGCTATAACCAGATTTATGATTGATGAATACGAACCCCTATATTAAGAGAAGGAGATCTTCTGGTTCATTTACAGAAGTACAGAAACGGCATTCCATTACACGTGGAATTTCTGGGGAAACAACCTCTGGTTGGTTAAGATTACAATTGTTTTGTAATTCTGCATTAAATCTGATCAGCTTGGTGTTTGAATGTACCAGGAACTCGTCAGGTAGAGATAATATATCCCAGACACAAGTATGGGGGTTGCAGTCATTCTAGGACTCACAAATTAAATTTATAGTTCAGTATGAACATTTAAAAAAGTACACTTCAGCATTATAATGAAGTTGTTATCACAAGGCTGCTATGTGGTTATTTTTTAGGCTTAAAAAAGATGCCTTATTATTCAGGTACTTCAATTAATTGGATGGGTCAGCTGAAGGAATTACCTAATGGGTTAAATGCAGACCTCAGATTGCTCACACAATTATTGAAACCAGCACTGGTGTTAATGAGGGTCAGAATCACATTGTAATGACTTATCTAGAGGATTATGTTAATTGTAAATGGGAGACAGCTGAAGAACTGAGTTCAGCAACCATAAGCCTATTGAAATGCTAAGGTTCTGTACATCCAAACAACATGGAAGTTACAGGCATCCCAAACAATTGATTATTTGGGGTTTGTCTTTAATACAGTTGACATGTGAGTAACTTTATCAACAAATTAAGGTTGGGGATGTTACAAATGCCTGTATTTGTCTTGGTAAAAAACATTATCCCACCATCCAAGAAGTAGCTATGGTTACTGGTAAAGTGATAGCAGCATTCATGCTGTCAAATTGGGACCTCTGCATGATCAAAGTCTGCAAAGACCAGAGTATAAGAGTAAAAAGCGTGCAGGTTATTGCTTAGGTCCATGCAGTTACCAACTAAAGGGTGAGCTGAATTCAATGATGGATTCTCAATGTTGCACAAGTTGCTAGAAGTAAAAATGTGCTTGTTCAGAAGTCTTCAGTGTTATTACAGACTGATGAGTGTGCTCGCGGATGGGGAGCTTAGGACAGTGACGCCAGTTGTGGTGGTCAATGGACTGTCCAAGACGATTAATTCTCCAAATACTTGGTTGAATTATTTTGAGTTATTGGGGGTGTTTTATGCATTGATAGCTGTTGTTCTACAATAAAGAACTTACATGTTCAATTACGGGTAGACAATACCACAACTGTGGGAGAATACAATATTGTGGTAAGACAACAGATCACGAAAGTGCAAAGACAATACAGAATGAATGTTTAAATTCAAAAAGATTGTTAGACAGTATGTGTACCAAATGTTGATCTGTTGTGTCTGGATTAAATCTCCAGTGGTCTAAATGTGTCTTGTGGGAGTCAGACCCTGGAGCATTAGCGGTGGATGCATTCTCGCTACATTGGGGAAGTATAGTCTTTTATGTTTTCCCCATTTTGTCTGATTAGACAATGTGTCACCAAAATAGAGCAAGTTTCCGCCGCAGGTGTTTGGTGGTTCCAAATTGGTATTGTTCTCGGCCTTTTGGCTAAGATCAAGTGTAGTATCTGTTCTTATCAGTTAATATCTGATACGTCCATTATCTAGGGACCATTACTAAACAGCCATTGTTCCCATTGGTGTTTAGAATGATGATTCAGACATTCATAACAAATCCCAGGTGCAGTAATTGTTGGTACATCCAGTAACAGCAGAACTCATCCATTACATGACTGTATTAATTGTTAATCTGCAGGTTCTGATGGAATGTCGGATAGGACCATGGATGTCATAACTGCAGGTTGGAGAGATAGCACTAAGAAACAATATATGTGTCATATAAGGAATGGGATTTTTTTCTGTATACAGCCAGATATATTTATCATACTGCAAATATATTGGATGTATTGGAGTTCCTTGTTATGTTGCACCTGAGTAATAGTACCATGAATGGAGCTCGGAGTGTTTTGTCCTCCTATTTAGGACTATTTCAGAATCGACAACTATCGGGTCTCATCTTTTAATATCCCGATTTATGAGAGGAATTTTAATAAAATCCTTCCAAACCCAGATATTCAGAAATCTGGGATGTCAGTATAGTTCTCACATTGCTTCGGCAATGGACTCCAATTACGACACTGTCTTTTCAGAAGTTAATATTTAAAGTGGTTATGTTCATGCCATTAATATCAGCACAATGAGTACAAACATTACAAATGTTGTGGTTAGATTGTATACAGTTGTCTGTTGATAAAATGACATTTTATGTCAATGATCTAAGCAAGAAAAGCAAGCCAAGAAAGGCTGAAACTAATGTAATCTTTAAGACATACGCTGTCAACTAAACATTGTGTGTGTGGTTAAGCATCTGAATTAATATATATTGAATTAAGAGTCTCCGAGATTGTGAGACACCAATGTTCATTACCCACAAGAAAAGTATAAAAGTAACAGTACAAACTATTTCTAGATGGATAAACAGGTTCTGGATTAACTGGAGTGGTGTATAAATCTCACTCCACAAGGGCGGTATCAATGTCCGCGGCAAAGGTGCAGGACGTGCAGCTCGACCAAATTCTGGAGACTCCAGGATGGTTTAAAAAAGAAAGTTTCCTAGTTTTATGATAAACCTGGTGTTACAGTGCCAGTTGCACATGCTGTGTTGGGTTCCGTTCAAAATTGTTTGCTTTGTTGCATAATATTTATTGTTATTTCCCCTGGGATAGAGGGTTTTTTTGTTTTATTATTATTAAAAAAGTAAATAAAATAAATACATATATATTGAAATATTTATTGCATAATTTCAAGCAATATATTATTTACTCACTACTGGGTAAACTGAAGCAGTGTGTCATATGGAATGATCTACGGCATGAAAATCACAGAGCTTTAAAATCTTCACGTAGTCACTCCCATGACTCCGAAGTAAAATAGTAAGATTAAACGAGAACTTACCTGTTCGAAGTTTGATCTTTATTTTATGACGAGTTACGATGAGGTATTACGTGCCCTCCGCTCCCAACCAATATAAATGATCATCTGGTAGTTCTAATCTTTGTGAGCCTTACTATCTTACTCTGGCTATTGGTTCTGTGTTTTTCACGCTGTTTTGAAGTATGCCGAACATGCGCCTGGCGGGGCTTCTTCACGTAATCCCTCATCGTAACTCCTCATAAAATAAAGATCAAACTTCGAACAGTTAAGTTCTCATTTAATCTTACTATTTTAACTCATTGCCAGACCAGGGGTTACACAAAAAGCTGGAGAAACTCAGCGGGTTCAGCAGCATCTAAGGAGCGAAGGAGATAGGCGACGTTTCGGGTCGAGACCCTTCTTCAGACGTTTCAGGTCTCGACCCGAAACATCGTCTATCTCTTTCGCTCCTTAGATGCTGCTGCACCCGCTGAGTTTCTCCAGCTTTTTGTGTAACCCTCGATTCTCCAGCATTGGCAGTTCCTTCTTTAACGCCAGACCAGGGGTATTTGACAACTATTTAGGTTCAATTTATAGTTCCCCTCGGTTGAGAGGGGTTACTGTTATTATTTGATGATGTTATTTGAATAACATTATGCTTTCCAATGGATGATAACGGGTCTGAAGAAGGGTCTGGACCCGAAACGTCGCCTATCTCCTTCGCTCCTTAGATGCTGCTGCACCCGCTGAGTTTCTCCAGCCTTTTATGTACCCTCAAATCTCCAGCATCTGCAGTTCCTTCTTTCACACTTATTATTGTTTGTTATTTTATCAGCATCCGCATGTTTTTAAACCTTTGTCATGTATGTATGCATTATGATGTTTCCTTCAAATATGGTCAACTGATGCAGTCGTGATTGTGTGGACTCTTTTTTCCACGGCATGAAATCACAGACCTTCAAAGTGTTCACATAGTCACTCGCGTGACTCCGAAGTAAAATAGTAGGATTAAATGAGAACTTACCAGTTTGAAGTTTGATCGTTATTTTACGAGGAGTTACGATGAGGGATTACGTGCCCTCCTCTCCCTACCCTCGTAACTTAACGATCATCTGGTAGTTCTAGTCATCTATAATCTTACTATGTTAGTTCAACAAATGTTATCTGTGATTTCACACCGCTGCTTTGAAGATTGACGTGCATGCGTGGGAACGACCTTCTTCACGTAATCCCTCATCGTATCCCCTCATAAAATAATGATCAAACTTCAAACGGGTAAGTTCTCTTTTAATCTTACTCGTGTTGTTTATTGTCACTTGTACCGAGGAATGCTGAAAAGCGTTTTGTTATGTGCTAACCAGTCAGCTGAAAGACAGTTAATGATTAGAATCGAGCCACCCACAGTGCACAGATACATCATGAAGGGATTAACGTGAACAACATGCATAACATTATGCTTTCCAATGGAGCACATTCCAAAGAGAGTGGTGGGCTTTAGAATCCTGGGACACTGGCATCATCATTTTTGTGGGAGATTGGATGATGACCCTTTATTGTGAATGATCTTTGTGTTTTAAAATCTTTTCAATGCTTTTCTCCTCCATATCTCTGCTGCATCCTCCGGGATGGTGCAGCAGTTAGTGCTGCTCTTACACAATTACAAGGATCTGGGGTCAATCCTGATCTTTAGACTGTGAGTCAAGGGGAGAGGGAAACTGAAGATATGGATTACATCTCATATGGATTACATCTTATATAGATGATATAAAGAGAATGTATGGTGTGAAAACATCAATTCAAAGCAGACAATGAGCAAGGAAATGTAGAATGGATCATTGTTGGCTGAGAGGAAGGTGACTGCTATTTTCTTTTTCACTTAGATTCTCCTAAAAGCCTACTGCTTTGGTTAAGATTTAATTAGTCTGTCCCAAAAGCTCCTTGTGTAGCTGTGTGTCACAGTTTGTCTGATTGTGGTAAAATAGCACAGCTGGTAGAGCTGCTGCCCCACAGGGCGGCTTTTGAACAACGGGGGGAGCAGGGAGGGGTGGGAGTTGTCGTCAGTCACAGTGCGAGGGGAAAAAAAAGGTAGATCAATTGTCACGTCATCAGCAAAAAAAACAGGCGTTTTGAATTCAATGTTGGATCGGATTTGTGAACATTTTTATTAATAACTCAAGAAATAAAGCACAAAAGTTTCAGGTAAGCCGATTTTTTACTCCAGGGGGTAAATCTCTACTGAAATATGTAAAAATGTTCCTGTTAGTGCGTCGTGTCTTCAAGTAGATGTGATCGCACACGCGCACGCACACACACATCCAAGATCAGAGTTTTATAGTTATAAGGATATGATTGAATCAAAATCAAGAAATATAAATTCACATTTCAAAATTGTTTTCACGATTCAGTAGTACTGATTTTCAGTATTCCATACTGATATTTGAGAATACATGAGGTTGCATGGAAATTACTGATTTTCAAAAATACAGTTTCTGTGTAGTACGTCCTATTGCATTTATGTGAGAAATACCGACTTCCCCAACAAAATACTGATTTGCAGCCATCAAAATACAGAAATGCTCGGAGAAACATCAACTCTGCAATTATTCACTATCACATTGTGTTTGAGAATTCAAAATGTGATTTGTGATCTTGTTTATGAGTCATCATGGAACTAGAATTTGTTATAATAGTATGACAGTAAAATAGGTTGGTTTGAAAGCAATCAAAGTAATGTTCAATTTTCAAATGGAAATTGAAGTTGAACTAAATGTTGTATTCACATCACTATTCCAAGTTGAAATTGATGTGAAATTGTTAGGTCAGGAGGACCATTAAAGGCGCACTGCACACACTAACACAGTCGAACAGTAACAGGCAATCAAATCAACACACAAAACACTTTCTAAAATAAGGTTTTATTTACTGCAAAAACACAGTATTTTATGTGCAGTTTTTGAATGCTCCTTTTTAACATTTTACATAACAGTTTACAATAGTACAACTTGATTATTAAAACAAGGACAACTTCAATTCTTGATTTTAAAAAATGTATACAACAATGATCCCAATCATCCCATTCCACCCACTCATTACTCTTGACACAACCAACATTATTTCTGAAATATTGGTCATAAATGTGGTGCAAAAATGCTCCCAAATAAGGCTCAGAATGCACCAGAGACGATGTTAAGCGGGCGACTGCGAGTGACGTCGAACGACTGCGAGGGACTTCGAGCTTCGTGCTTGTGTTGTGTGCTGCGCACACATTATTTCACATTAAATGTTTGTAATCCTGTCATGCCACCCCCCTTTTTGAAAAACTTTGTATGGGCCTGTAATGGGCCTGTCCCACATAGGCAACCTTTAAGGTGACTGCAGGAGACTATGCAGTCACCACATGTTCGTGGGTGGTTCCCAGGGAGTCGACTTCATGTCCGTGAGGAGTTCCTGCATTCTGGGAACTAGTCGTGGCCTCATTATGGTCACAGTGAATTTTTCAACATGTTGAAAAATTAGCGGCGACTAGAATGAAGCCGCCATGGAGATTAGCGAGAATTCTCGTCCAGTAGGTGGGTCACCAGGAGGTCGAAGGTTCTCTAAGGTTCTCACAAATTGTAGCCGGTGCTGACCGGTGAATCTCATTGGGGAAAAAAACGTAAGCAGTAGTTTTCAGAACCAAGGATAACCGACCGGTAATGTTAAATGTCCACCGAGCTTCACATCCGTGTATCTCTGGCTTCTTAAAAGTTGTCTCCATTCCTTCTCCCCCATTCTCCCCCCTCTTTCCCCCCTCTTTCAAAGGACTTACCATACACTGTGCTATAGCCATCTTAATTACAGCGCCAACCTTCCTGTTCATCGCGGCATCACCTTGGCTTTGCACCATGTGAATTTCACTCAGACAGTGCTCCCCTGTTTGCCCTGTACCCCGCCTGCATAACGGGCTGGTGAAGGTGTGTGGGACAGGGGTGTGGGGAAGGCGTTGTGTGGGGAAAGGGGGGGGGGGGGGGGGGTGAGTGGAAAGGGTGGTGAGGGAAGGGTGGAGGGGGAAGTGGGGTGTGGGGAGGGCGGGGCTCACACTCTGCTCACACCGCACCTTCAGCTTTCGGCCTCACGAAGCAGATCCCGGTCTTCACTCAGAAGCTTCCAGTCCAACTCACACCTTCTGGCGGGTTGCCACAGAACCAGCCCGCAGGCTGCTCGCTCCCCATTAACCGCTGACTCCCCACGAGCTGCTGACTCTCCGCTAGCTGCTCAACACACTGCGCCCCTTCCGCTTTTTATTCTCCTCGCCATGCTATTGACTGGGTTTTGGAAGGGGCAGTTTTTACGATGTTTAAACCTTCATAACTTTTGTACTATTTCATCGACCGGAACACAACTTATTTGAATTGCAGCAGAGGAGAATCGTAGCGCTATGGGGGATTGTTTTCGCGCAAATTTAATTACAACGCAGATCAGAAGCGGTCAAGATGAGAGTTTTATTAATAGTTTAGTAAATAAAATAAAAGAATCAGAGAGAAGAAACCACATTTGTTTTGAATATTTTTATTTATGCTACAATACTGATAAGGAGAAATAATTCACATTGAAACATCCTTTATCTTGCAATGCAGATCAGATCATCAGAAGACATAATTATTAGTAAAAAGTAAAAAAAGGTAGATAGTATTTACTTTAAAAAAAGAGCTTCCCTGGCCATTATATGTGAACATTTTTGAATCACAGCAAGGAAATGAATTGTTTTGACAATGTTTGATTCCATGCTTAGCCTGACCAAATCCACAAGTCTTCCTAAAATATTGTAGACCTTAAATAATTCTTAATCAGCTTGAGTTTGCTAAATTACCTCTCTGCAGAAGCTACTGTTGCTGCAGAGACAACACAAACATTTGGAAACAGGTCATTAAGTCTGTACTCTGTTAACAAGTTCAACAGATCTAATGGCTTTAACTGTGCACTTACAAAATTTGCTTAATGTACTGGGGGTAAATGTTGCATTTCTTTTCCAAGATCATCACATTTAAGGTCATCAGAATATTTGCTCTGATGAAGATAAAGCTTTTCTCTCCACATCACTTTCAGACATGGTGAGATAATTCCCCAAGAAATCATTGTTTTCTGCCAACTGCTTAACAGCATTGAAGCAGACAGTTCATCCTCCTTCAACATTGTCTACCAAAATGTAAAGCACACACTTTCTGAAGTAGGCCTCTTCTGGCATTTTATCTGTGTCATTCATTTCCTCCAAGTTAACATCAGGTGAGCTGTCATCTTGCGGCCTTGCCCTCTTGTGCCGAATGCCACCACATCTAAGGGAGAGTGGTAGTGGTAGTGTTATAAAAATAATCTTTGCCCAGTTGACATATTGGTTATCTTGGATAGGTATATGGAGGGGTATGGTCTGAGTGCAGGTAGATGGGACTAGGGGAAAATGAATGGTCGGCACGGACTGGAAGGGCCGAGAAGGCCTGTTTCTGTGCTGTAATTGTTGTATGGTTATCGGTTATCCAATAAAAAAGGCAAGTAAATTGTGGTCAATTATTTTGTATGACTTTGTTATAAATAGTGGGATTTTTTTTTTTGCTGCAGGTGTTTTGCCCCTCCTGCTATAATTAACGTGACGAACATTGTCATTTAAGTGAACATGCTACTACAGCTAAGTTCAAGCAATGTCAACTTCCACCAGCCAACGATACAAGCCATTCTGAAATTTTAATATTGTATTGTAATATACACTTTACCTTTTCATGATTCACGTAAAAGTTGCACACCTGCTTAAGTGGCTTTGTAGCATAAAATCATTAGCTTATCAGAATGTACAATATGTGATGCCTGATCTTTTGAACAGGCTTAGGCAAGCTGGCAATCATAGTTATCATCATTTGGCCACAAAAGTTCTATAGATAAGCTATGTTGCAATAATGTGTAATATAGGTTACAGTTAACACATTTGTTACGTCAGTTATAAGGCAGTGACAACAGACACCAGAAAGCGGCAGTATTTCGTTGGATAGCAACACAGAAAAATATCAGGTAACTCAAAAAGGACAAATACCATTTTTATGATGCGTTTCTGTGTATACTTACTGCCTTTTTGCTCCTCCTTTCATCTTTATGCAACCCTAAATCCTATAGGCCTGACTTATTTTGGGGTGATCAAAGGCTACTACGCTAAGCTGCAAGGTGAAACGACCATCGCAATACTGCCCACTCTGTATCGAACAGGCACTTGGAATTAAGTCGGTACTAAATCATAAATTTTCAAAAGGCCAGTACTGTCAAGTCTGGCATGGAATAATCAGTCTTATTAGTAAAATTCCAAATTCTCTAAGACATGCCTGCTGATGAGGAACAATAACATACCTCCTAGTTTTCTATTTAGTCATGTATTGTCCTAAATATAACCTACTCAACATGCTGATCCGTAATCCCCAGTCACTACACCATACTACCGATGTGAATCCCACCCTCGGTAATAAACTAGCTGTCTGCATCAAACACAATTACAAATTCTGCCTTCATACCAGTACTAAAACCCCAAATCCCTCAGTTTCACTTTCTGGGCTACCCTGCCGGGCAAATATTAGCCTACTTCTTCGGGTTCATTATTGACATGAAGTCCATGTCCACTTATGTGCCATGATGGCGCGAGGGCCAAGACAAGTGGCCACGTATCAGCTGATCGCATGTTCGGCAACTGTTTTTGACTTGAGACTCGATGGCAACATTTTCTTTTTTCTTTTATCAGAATCACACTTTTTTCGCCAAGTATGGTTTGCAACATATGCGGAATTTTGTTTATGGGCAGTATTTCATCTAAAAAGCACGTAACATAGTATTTGATGACTATATATAATATGCATACGTAGGTATTATTATATCCCATTAGGGTACATCAATACTTTGCCGATATTCCAGACAAAATTGAACAAAAACGATGCAGGCAGCGGGCCCGTCTCGGACTGGCTCCATGGCTTCCCCATTAAATCCTCATTAACTCATACGGATGCACTGATGCTATGATGAAAGCAAATAATATTATTCATTATACCTCTACATTTCCCAACACTTCATAACATTATGGATCACAATTTCTCTGAATTACGATATATGTGCATGCTAGTCTTCACAAAATGTATGCAAACATTTTCTAAGATTTCAGGAAATTCCCGGCCCCCCTCGTTTGGCTCCCGGGCCCCCTCCTCACTGTGATGGAAGGCAAAAGTCTTAAAGTCTTTGTCTTCCTCCCTCCTTGTTCTCCCTCTGCGCTGAGGCGATCCAGGCCTCCGATGTTGTCGTCCACTAGGGCCGCAGCGAGCCTCCGAAGCCGGGCTGCCACCATCGTCGCCGGAACGCTGGAACCCTGCCACAGCTCTGAAGCCGGGTCCTCTGCCGGAAGGCTGGAACGCCACACCCACAGCTCTGAAGCAGGGTCGCCGCTGGAACGCCACAGCTCTGAAGCCGGGCACGCTGCTGGAACGCCGCACCTACAGCTCTGAAGCCGGGTCCGCCACCGCCACCGCCACTGGAACGCCGGGGTGTGACTGACTTTGAGGAGATTGGAGATAGGTTAGGATTTCACTTCGGAGTCACGTGAGTGACTACGTGAAGAACCCCGTCCAGCCGCACGTGCGTCATTACGTCAGACGCATTGGTGCAGGTCGACCGGTTGGAGCAGCGGAGCTCCTCCAGCGGTAAGTTTAAACTCCAGGTAAGTGGTATTTCTTACCTGTTTTAGGTCTCCTGCAGGAACCTCGGTTTCAGAGGTTTTTGCCGGATGATTTGCGACGGCCGATGAGGGAACCAGCTAAGGGCTGTGGGGAAACCCTGGTCCGACCGCGGAAGCGGAGAGCTGGTGATTGTCGGGATTCGCGATTGGAGTCACTCATAAGACGGTCAGTGGCTCTAGACGTTGGGTTCCCGGGGAGGGGAAATCCTATAATATGCAGTTTCCAGATTGCAGTAGTCCCTAGGAGATGGGGCTAAACTGACCTGAACGGTCAGCCCGAGTGCCGGGAGGGTTACCGCGGGTATGTATGTGTATGTATGTATGTATGTATGTGGTTAGCCCGGATGTTGGGAGGGTTCCCCTCCGGGAATGTGAATCTAGAAACACTCCTACACCAGGAGCTGGGTCAGCGCGGGTCAATGTGAGAGCCCGCGCCATCAACACCTTGTTACAGGGCTGCTTCATGGGGATGCCAAGTTATGGCAGGCTAGCCTATTGGAGAGGCTGTGCCAGCAGCACCTTTGCTCAGGGCTGCTTCATGAGGATGCCAAATCTATGGCAAATACTGGCCTATGTGAAAGGCTGCCCCAGCTGCACCTTTGCTCAGGGCTGCTTCATGGGCGCCAGCAGTAACTTTGTTCAGGGCTGCTTCATGGGCGCCAGCAGTACCTTTGTTCAGGGCTGCTTCATGGAAATAGGCTGCTTAGTGGGGATGCCAAGTCTATGGCAGTGTAGCAAATGATGGCAGGCATGGCCTGCTCATTATGGAAGATGGTAGATTAACAATTGATTTTATAGTGTATTCCCATTTACAGTGACCATGGGGGATATTTGAGGAAGAATTGCTAGGATAAGGCAATATAACAGAATGATGACAAGAAAGCAATCAAAGAGGACTACTCGGAGTTCAAAAACACTGGTTATGTATTTGCTAAAATCCACTGGTTAAATCTCAAACTATATTTGAGAAATTGGGCTCCTCTATCCAGTTAAGATTAAGTTGTTATCAAATAAACTTGTAGGTCATTGGGTTTTACCTTTAGCTATTCAATTGGCCATTGATGCCGGCCTGGGCAACAGATTGCAGTCAATAGACTCCTGTAACAACCCTTCTATTCATTAGACTAATTGGCAATAGTATAGATGGGATTCAGCTGTGGAAGTAGGAGAACTGTCATCCTGTTAAATGTTAAACTATAAAGTGCCATGTAGGTCATAGTTAACACAACTTGTTATTACCAGCTGAAGTTACTAAAGTCACAATGATGGACAAACAGTATTCATTACTGCTCCAGTAGGTGTTAGGTAAATATTTCATTATATTGCAAATGGTGCTAATGGCCCTAAAAATGGGAAATTGCGCCAGCAATGCCTTGTAGCAGGCCTGCTTAATGTCTCCCTCATGTAGGAGGAGTGCATGCCGTGTCAGTATTAGTCTGACGCCGGGTCCATGGCAAAGTTGGCGTATTGTTGAATCCGCGCCAGCGGTGCCTCATAGCAGGGCTGTTTAATTTGTCCCTCATGTAAGATGGGCGCATGCCTGGTCAGTATAATCTAACACCGAGTCTGCAGGTATAGATGTTGAGCATGCCCAAGGGATGAACGGCACATGCCAGACGTACCATGCTTGGCAGCAAGGTTGCCATGCAAACACATATGCAGTGAATACCGCTATCAGGGGGACGATAGAGCCGGCCGCCAGATCTTCTATTCAGGTAAGACCTGTTTCATTGGCGGTACCTGAAGGACGAAGCACAAGCTATTGAATGAGTAAGGTTTCATAGTTTCGGCGACAACACACACCACATCTTCAAAGGCAGTAGCGGTTCACTGAAGCTGGTGGCAGCATGAAAGCTGGCCGGAGGTTCCACGCATATTACCTGTGTTACCCTACAAGTAAGGGACCACTTACAATTTGGTATGATGTACACTTGGTTGTACAATACAAATGATTGAGACATTATCATCTACTTTGAGGGGTCTAACCATGTAAAACTGGACAATACTAGCATTCCAAGCAGGTCATAATTGGGCAGGCTCAGTATAAGGACCAGGATTGTCTTGCAAGACTTGCTCGGAAATCGGGCCACAGATGCCGTTCATGGCAGACATTAAAATTGCGAATATCATCTTGAGTTTTGAGGTGGAGCAGATTTGCATGATTTACCAATTCTTACACTTATTGGTATCAACTATCTATAGACCCTATGGGCATTGTATGAGTTAGAGTGATTGAGCAAATATGCATATCTGCATGCTCAGCATCATGTTGATACATTATGATGGTGGCATATGTTAGTCACATGGGTGCAATCAATGTAATGGTTACATAATCTCGTTTGCCACAGGAGAGTCATCAAGTATAGGTCAATGGCTACACTGAATTGGTGTTGAATCACACCATATTATGAAACTCTGGTTCCATGGAACACCAAATATAGATATGTTTGTTTTTCATGCTTGTTCATAGTTTACAAAATATTGGGCATAACAGTGGCAAGAGATACATACTAGCTACAAGGAGAAGGAAGATCTTTTTTGTATTCCTCCATTTGTTTCATCAATCGGGGCTTCAAATAAAGTCATTAAGAGCCAGTTTTAGGTTCCTATTGTGTGATTGGTTTATGCAACGTTGATTCCAGATTTGTCGGGAATAATAATACAACCTTGTATGGTTATTTTAAACATAACTTTGATGGTTCAGCCTGAGGTTTGGGAAATCAGCCGTTGCATGATAAATCAAATTATGTTCTGCAGATTCAATAAACTGCCCTAAGGCTTGGGTTGATACATCTATCCTTCTATGTGTTCAGAGTGCTTGAATAGCACCAAAAAAGCAGGGGGTTTCTTTCCAGGAGATGATAAGAGTTTGTTTAATGCTCATGTTACATTGAAAACGTTATAGATTACAGACGTTTGGAGTTCATGTTAAATGATCTTTTGTCAATAATTGAATTTTACGACCATTAACTGTGCCAACGTGCCCTCTCATTGAATTGGCTGTAGCAAACGAGACTCGCTCTGTCGGGTTCACCCCAGATATCAAGTTTATAAGAATATCTTAACACAAGGTCTTCCAGGACCAGTACAATGCTGTATGGGATGTTGACATTTGTGAAAACTATTTCACCAGGTGGCTCCAGCTACATCCTTGACTTTGACCGGAGCTCATTAGGTAGTTATCCTTCTGCCGTTGGTTATCACACCATGTTCAGTCACCATCACCATGTCTCAAAATAGTTACATGCACGACAGGGGATCTTTGGTAACGTAAGCACACATATATACGTCAAGGTCACCAAAAGCCTTCGAGGTTCTGAACTAGCAATATTTGTTAGTCACAAAAAACTTAGAAGAACGTATCTGTTCAGGCCACTCCAGATGATAAAATGGAATTTGCGTTAGGTAGGAATGGATTCTGATTCCAGATCTCATTCCACCAGGGCTGCTACAACATCAGCAGCAAGGATATTTACGTTCCGCTATACCACATCCTTACGGCTGCAGCATGGTCCAACGAACGAATCTCCAAATATTTATAATAACCCATTGCTAGACCAAGGGTATTTGTCAATTCTATTTTCTGTTCTAGTTATACTTTCCATCTGGGTGAGAGATGTGAATATTATTACTTCATTTAAACAGCATGTTTTAAATCTATTTCTTGACTGTATGCATTATGAATGTTTTTCCTTCATTTGTCAATGAAGCAGTTGTGGTTTTGAAGACTCGTTTCTTTCGGCATGAAATCACAGAGCTTTGAAGTCTTCACGTAGTCCCTCATCGTAGATGACAATGTCTCAATCATTTGTATTGTGCAACCAAGTGTACATCTTACCAAATTGTAAGTGGTCCCTTAGTTATAGAGTAACACAGGTAATATGCTTGGAACCTCCGGCCAGCTTTCATGCTGCCATCAGCTTCCGTGAACTGCTACTGCCGTTGAAGAAGTGGTGTGTGTTGTCGCTGAAACTATGAAACCTTACTCATTCAATAGCTGGTGCTTCATCCTTCAGGTATCGCCAATAAAACGGGTCTTACCTGAATAGAAGATCTGGCGGCCGGCTCTATCGTCCACCTGATAGCAGTGTTCACTGCATATGTGTTTGAATGGCAACCTTGCTACCAAGCATGGTACGCCTGGCATGTGCCGTTCATCCCTTGGGCATGCTCAACATCTATACCTGCAGACTCGGTGTTAGATTATACTGACCAGGCATGCTCCCATCTTACATGAGGGACAAATTAAACAGCCCTGCTATGAGGAGCTGCTGGCGCAGATTCAGCAATACGCCAACTTTGTCATGCACCCGGCATCAGACTAATAGTGATGCAGCATGCTCTCCTGCTACATGAGGGAGACATTAAGCAGACCTGCTGCAAGGCATTGCTGGCGCAATTTCCCATTTTTAGGGCCATTAGCACCAATTGCAATATAATTAAATATTTACCCAAGAACTACTGGAGCAATAATGAATACTGTTTGTCCATCATTGTGACTTTAGTAACTTCAGCTGATAATAACAAGCTGTGTTAACTATGACCTACATGGCACTTTATAGTTTAACATTTAACAGGATGACAGTTCTCCTACTTGCACAGCTGAATCACATCTATACTATTGTCAATTTGTCTAATGAATAGAAGGCTGCTTTATAGCAACAAGGCTGTTACAGGAGTCTATTGACTGCAATCTGTTGCCCAGGCTGGCATCAACGGCCAGTTGAATAGCTAAAGGTAAATCCCAATGTCCTACAAGTCTATTTGACAACAACTTAATCTTAACTGGATAGAGGAGCCCAATTTCTCAAATATAGTTTGAGATTTAAACAGTGGATTTTAGTAAATACTTAAGCATTGTTTTTAGTCTTTCTTTTATGTATTAATATAAAAAATGGCATCCCTACAGTCACCCCATCTGTTCACCATGTCTAGTCCACCTCCGATCAAATCTTCTCACACCCTTCTCTACTCCAGGTGAAACTGCCTCATTTCTCAAGTCTCCACTTGTAGCTAACTCCTTCCATCTCAAGGGCCATTCGAGGTGACCCCAACTTGTACTTCCTTGTGGTCCAGGGAAGTAGACCCCAAGGAAGTGGTCTACGTGGGCTTGGCATCTGGAGATACCAATGCAAATGGATGGCAAGAATGTGCAGAGTCAGCCAGTGCCACCTGTGACTCTCCAGATGTCTGAAGGTGTTATTCACACAGCGTTTCATCCTTGCCGAAACCCAGCATTGGACAGATTCCAAAGCACTCAGTCATCCCTTACCATCTTGTATCAATGAGAGTAACAGCAATATTTAGTCTACCATAATTATAGTTCTTGCTTATTCAACTGAAAGGAAGTAAAACTTTAGGTTTAGAGCTAAATGAGAAAATCATTGATGTATTACAATAAATTGCTTCATTTGTTCAGTCACTCTACACCTCCATCCCCCACCTCAAAGCCCTTTGTTTCTTCCTCGACCGCAGAACCATTCAATTTCCCTCTACTAACACTACTCCACCTAGCGGAGCTGGTCCTTGCCCTCAACAACTTCTTTGACTCCTCCCACTTCCCCAAGTCCAACGTGTCGCTATGGGCACCGGCATGGGCCCTACCTAGGCCTGCCTCTTTGTCGGGTATGTTGAACTATCCCTGTCTAGGCATACACTGGTCATATTCCCAAACTCCATCGCTGTTACATTGATGACTGCATCGGTGCTACGTCCTGCACCCATGCAGAACTCATTGACTTCAACTTCACCACCAAGGGCCAGGATTGTCTTGCAAGACTGGCTTGCAAATTGGGGCACAGTTGCCGTTCATGGCAGACATTAAAATTGCCAATATCATCTCGAGTTTGGAGGTGGAGCAGATTTGCATGACTTACCAATTCTTCACTTGTTGGTATCAGCTATCTATAGACCCTATGGGCATTGTATGGGTTACAGAATGATTGAGCAAATAATCATATCTGCATGCTCAACTTCATGTTGATACATTATGATGGTGGCATATGTTAGTCACAGGGGTGCAATCAATTAAAGACTGCTGGAATGGTTAAATAATCTCGTTTGCCACAGGAGAGTCATCAAGTATAGGTCAATGGCAACACAGAATTGGTGTTGAATCGCGCCGTATTGTGAAACTCTGGTTCCATGGAACACCAAATATAGATATGTTTGTTTTTCATGCTTGTTCACAGGTTACAAAATATGTGGCATAAAAGTGGCGAGAGATACATTCTCGCTACAAGGAGAAGGAAGGTCGTTTATGTCTTCCTCCATTTGTTTCATCAATCGGGGCTTCAAATAAAGTCATTATGAGCCAGTTTTAGGTTCCTATTGTGTGATTGGTTTATGCAACATTGATTCCAGATTTGTCGGGAAGAATAATACAACCTTATATGGTTATTTTAAACACAACTTTGATGGTTCAGCCTGAGGTTTGGGAAATCAGCCGTTGCATGATAAATCAAATTATGTTCTGCAGATTCAATAAACTGCCCTAAGGCTTGGGTTGTTACATCCATCCTTCTATGTGTTCAGAGTGCTTGAATAGCACCAAAAAAGCAGGGTTTGGTTTCCAGGAGATGAGAAGAGTTTGTTTCATGCTCATGTTACATTGAAAACGGTATAGATTACAGACGTTTGGAGTTCATGTTAAATGATCTTTTGTCAATAATTGAGTTGTACGGCAATTAACTGTGCCAACGTGCCCTATCATTGAATTGGCTGTAGCAAACGAGACTCGCTCTGTCGGGTTCACCCCGGATATCAAGTTAATAAGGATATCTTAACACAAGGTCTTCCAGGACCAGTACAATGCCATATGGGATGTTGACATTTGTGAAAACTATTTAACCAGGGGGCTCCAGGTACATCCTTGACTTTGACGTGAGCTCATTAGGTAGTTATCCTTCTGCCATTGGTTATCACACCAGTTTCAGTCACTACATAATTACGACGGTACAGGATGATTACATCTGTAAACAGCAGTATGTAATATTTTATGTTTATAAATACTTGAACAGAGCAGAAGAGGTGTCAGGTCTCAAAATAGTTACAGGCATGGCAGGGGACATTTGGTAACGTAAGCACACACATATACATTAAGGTCACCAAAAGCCTTCGAGGTTCTGAACTAGCAATATTTGTTAGTCACAAAAAACTTAGAAGAATGTTTCCGTTCAGGCCACTCCAGATGATAAAATGGAGTTTGCGTTATGTAGGAATGGAATCTGATTCCAGATCTCATTCCACTAGGGCTGCTACAACATCAGCAGCAAGGATATTTACGTTCCGCTATACCACATCCTTACGGCTGCAGCATGGTCCAACTAACGAATCTTCAAACATTTATAATAATCCATTACTAGACCAAGGGTATTTGTCAATTCTATGTTATGTTCTAGTTATACTTTCCATCTGGGTGAGAGATGTGAATATTATTACTTAATTTAAACAGCATCAGCATGTTTTAAATCTATTTCTTGACT
This sequence comes from Raja brachyura, assembly GCA_963514005.1. Next base: position 34,242,074 of record OY740801.1, read on the forward strand.
GTATGCATTATGAATGTTTTTCCTTCATTTGTCAATAAAGCAGTTGTGGTTGTGTAGACTCTTTTCTCACGGCATGAAATCACAGCGCTTTGAAGTCTTCACGTAGTCACTCACGTGACTCCGAAGTAAAATAGTAAGATTAAATGAGAACTTACCAATTTGAAGTTTGATCTTTATTTTATGAGGAGTTACGATGAGGGATTATGTGCCCTCCGCTCCCAACCTTCATAAATGTCATCTGGAAGTTCTAGTCTTCTGTTATCTTACTACTATACTTCAGTCACTATTACCTGTGATTTCACACCGCTGCTTTGAAGATTGACGCACGTGCGGCTGGACGGGGTTGTTCACATAGTCCCTCATCATGACAATGGAGGATACCAAGGACAGAAAGGTCTGTGTAGGAATGGGAAGGAGTGTTAAAGTGGTCAACAACCGGGAGATCAGCTTGGTTCATGTGGGCTGAGCGAAGGTGTTCCGCGAAATGTTTGCCCAGTCTGCGTTTGGTCTTGCCGATGTAGAAGAGTCCACATCTTGAACAATGGATACAGTAGATGAGGTTGGAGGAGGTGCAAGTGAACCTCTGCCTAACCTGAAAGGACTGTCACGGTCCTTTCACACCGCTGCCTTGAAGATTGACGCATGTGCGGCTGGACGGGTTTCTTCATGTAGTCCCTCATCGTAACTTCTCATAAAATAAGGATCAAACTTCAAACTGGTAAGTTCTTGTTTAATCTTACTATTGTGGTGTTGAAGATGGCGGTATGGTTAATATGTGGGAGTCTGACATGGGTGTAGAGTTGGGACGGTACAGATTTGATTACTCTGCATTAGAAAAGGAGTCATTAAGATGGAAAGAGTGCAAAAGGTTTACAGGAATATTGCCAAGAGTTGAGGGCATAGGTATAGGGAGAGGTTGGGCAGGCTAGGACTTCATTCCATGGAGTATTGGAGACTGAGGGATGATCTTATAGGGGAGAATAAAATCAAGAGGTTAATGCACCAATTTTTCCACAAGGAAGGGGAAGCAAAAGGTTAAGGATATTGAATTAAGGTTGGAGTTAAAATATTTAAAAGGGACCTGAAAGGCTATGTCTTTGCACAGAGGGTGATGCATATGGAGAATGAGCTGCCAGAGAAAGTTAATAACCATCAATTACCAAAATAGCAGTTTGGACGGATGTGGGCCAAACACAGATTAATGAACCAGGTTGGATGGAGAGTGTGTGTAGGATGGAATGGCAGATGATGGTTTACACCAAGGATAGACACAAAATGCTGGAGTAACTCAGCAGGTCTGGCAGCATTTCTGGAGAATAGGAATGGGTGACGTTTCGGGTCGAGATCCTTCTTCAGACGTTAGATGGACATCTTGATCAGCATGGACAGGTTGGGCTGATGGTTCTGTTCCTGTGTTATATTACTAGATGACTCTATGACACTCCAACGTCAAGACTTCAAAATGTGTTTTAGAACCAATTATGTAGTTTTTAAGTGCTGACAATGCTGTATTGTACGAAACGCCTTTGCACAATTATAGTAGCTAAATATGGATTGGATTGTAACACACACAATTATGTACAAAATCAAGCAAGAAATTTTGACATGAAGCATTGGAAAAATAAATGGAAGCAAGCAAAATGAAGCAATTAGACACAAAATGCTGGAGTATCTCAGCAGGACAGGCAGCAACTCTGGAGAGAAGGAATGGGTGACGTTTCGGGTCAAAACCCTTCTTCAGACTAGTTAGGGATAAAGGAAACGAGAGATATAGACAGTGATGGAGGGAGATAAAGAACAATGAATGAAAGATATGTAAAAAAGTTATGATTAATATAGGAAAATGGTCATTGAAAGCTGTTTGTAGGGTGAAAATGAGAAGCTAGTGCGAATTGGGTGGGGGAGGGATAGAGAGAGAGGGAATGCCGGGGCTACATTAAGTGGGAGAAATCAATATTCATACCACTGGGCTGGTCAGCTGCCCAAGTGAAATAGGAGATGCTCTTCCTCCATTTTGCGTTTATTTTCACCCTGACAATGGAGGAGACCAAGGACAGAGAGGTCTGTGTAGGAATGGGAAGGAGAGTTAAAGTGACCAACAAGTGGGAGATCAGGTTGGTTCATGCGGGCTGAGCGAAGGTGTTCCGCGAAACGTTCTGCGTTTGGTCTCGCCGATGTACAAGAGTCCACATCTTGAACAATGGATACAGTAGATGAGGTTGGAGGAGGTGCAAGTGAACCTCTGCCTAACCGGAAAGGACTGTCGCGGTCCCTGGACAGTCGAGGGAGGAGGTACAGGGACAGGTGTTGCATCTTCCGCGGGTGCAGGGGAAGGTACCTGGGGAGATGGTGGTTTGGGTTGGAAGCAATGTTAAACAGGGAGTTGTGGAGGGAATGGTCTCTGCGAAAGGCAGAAAGGGGTGGAGATAGGAAAATTTTGCTAGTGGTCAGATCCTGTTGGATGTGGCTGAAATTTTGGAGGATTATGTGTTGTATGAGACGGCTGATGGGGTGGAAGTTAAGAACTAGGGCGACTCTGTTGCGACTAGGGAGAGGGGGAGCATGGGCGGAGCTGCGGGGTACTGAGGAGATATGAGTGAGGTCCTCATCTATGATGGGAGAGAGGAACCCCAGTTCCCCAAAGAATGAGGACATCTGGGATGTTCTAGTATGGAACACCTCATCTTGGGCGCAAATGCGGCATAGACTGAGGAATTGGGAGTAGGGGATAGAGTCTTTGCAGGAATCAGGGTGGGAAGAAGTGTAGTCAAGTTAGTTGTGGGAGTCAGTGGGTTTGTAATAGACATTAGTGATGGAGACTGTAAGATCAAGAAAGGGGAGGGAGGTGTTGGAGATGGTCCAAGTAAATTTGAATGCAGGATGACAATTGGTGGTGAAGTTGAAGTCCATGAGTTCTGCATGGGTGCAGGACGTAGCACCGATGCAGTCATCAATGTAACAGCGATAGAGTTTGGGAATATGACCAGTGTATGCCTAGACAGGGATAGTTCAACATACCCGACAAAGAGGCAGGCGTAGCTATGGCCCATAGCGGTGTCCATAGCTACGTGTTGGACTTGGGGAAGTGGGAGGAGTCAAAGGAGAAGTTGTTGAGGGTGAGGACCAGCTCCGCTAGGCGGAGTAGTGTTAGTAGGGGGAAATTGAATGGTTCTACGGTCGAGGAAGAAACAAAGGGCTTTAAGGTGGGGGGTGGAGGTGTAGACTGACTGAACAAATGAAGCAATTTATTGCAATACATCAATGATTTTCTCATTTAGCTCTAAACCTAAAGTTTTGCTTCCTTTCAGCTGAAAAAGCAAGAACTATAATTATGGTAGACTAAATATTGCTGTTACTCTCATTGATACAAGATGGTAAGGGATGACTGAGTGCTTTGGAATCTGTCCAATGCTAGGTTTCGGCAAGAATGAAACGCTGTGTGAATAACTCCTTCAGACACCTGGAGAGTCACAGGCGGCACTGGCTGACTCTGCACATTCTTGCCATCCATTTGCATTGGTATCTCCAGATGCCGAGCCTAAGTAGACCACTTCCTTGTGGTTTACATCCCTGGACCACAAGGAAGTACAAGTTGGGGTCGCCTCGAATGGCCCCCGAGATGGAAGGAGTTAGCTGCAAGTGGAGACTTGAGAAATGAGGCAGTTTCACCTGGAGTAGAGAAGGGTGTGAGAAGATTTGTTTGGAGGTGGACAAGACATGGTGAACAGATGGGGTGACTGTAGGGATGCCATTTTTTTAAATATTAATACATAAAAGAAAGACTAAAAACAATGCTTATGTATTTGCTAAAATCCACTGGTTAAATCTCAAACTATATTTGAGAAATTGGGCTCCTCTATCCAGTTAAGATTAAGTTGTTGTCAAATAGACTTGTAGGACATTGGGATTTACCTTTAGCTATTCAATTGGCCATTGATGCTGGCCTGGGCAACAGATTGCAGTCAATAGACTCCTGTAACAGCCTTGTTGCTATAAAGCAGCCTTCTATTCATTAGACAAATTGGCAATAGTATAGATGGGATTCAGCTGTGCAAGTAGGGGAAATGTCAGCCTGTTAAATGTTAAACTATAAAGTGCCATGTAGGTCATAGTTAACTCAACTTGTTATTATCAGCTGAAGTTACTAAAGTCACAATGATGGACAAACAGTATTCATTACTGCTCCAGTAGTTGTTGGGTAAATATTTAATTATATTGCAATTGGTGCTAACGGCCCTAAAAATGGGAAATTGCGCCAGCAATGCCTTGTAGCACATCTGCTTAATGTCTCCCTTATGTAGGAGGAGAGCATGCCACATCAGTATTAGTCTGATGCCGGGTCCATGGCAAAGTCGGCGTATTGCTGAATCCACGCCTGTAGCGCCTCATAGCAGGGCTGCTTAATATCTCCCTCATATAAGATGGGAGCATGCCGGGTCAGTATAATCTAACGCCGAGTCTGCAGGTATAGCCGTTGAGCATGCCCAGGGGATGAACGGCACATGCCATTCATGCACATATGCAGTGAACACCACTATCAGGGGGACGATAGAGCCGGCCGCCAGATCTTCTATTCAGGTAAGACCTGTTTCATTGGCGATACCTGAAGGACGAAGCACAAGCTATTGAATGAGTAAGGTTTCATAATTTTGGTGACAACACACACCACGACTTCAACGGCAGTAGTGTTTCACTGAAGCTGGAGGCAGCATGAAAGCTGGCTGGAGGTTCCACGCATATTACCTGTGTTACTCTATAACAAAGGGACCACTTACAATTTGGTAATATGTTCACTTGGTTGTACAATACAAATGATTGAGACTTTATCATCTCCTTTGAGGGGTCTAACCATGTAAAACTGGACAATACTAGCATTCCAAGCAGGTTATAATTGGGCAGGCTCAGTATAAGGGCTAGGATTCTCTTGCAAGACTGGCTTGGAAATTGGGCCACAGTTGCCGTTCATGGCAGACATTAAAATTGTGAATATCATCTCGAATTTTGAGGTGGAGCAGATTTGCATGACTTATCAATTCTTCACTTATTGGTATCAACTATCTATAGACCCTATGGGCATTGTATGGGTTACAGAGTGATTGAGCAAATATGCTTATCTGCATGATCAACTTCATGTTGATACATTATGATGGTGGCATATGTTAGTCACATGGGTGCAATCAATTAAAGACTCCTGTAATGGTTACATAATCTTGTTTGCCACAGGAGAGTCATCAAGTATAGGTCAATGGCTACACAGAATTGGTGTTGAATCACACCGTATTATGAAACTCTGGTTCCATGGAACACCAAATATAGATATGTTTGTTTTTCATGCTTGTTCACAGGTTACAAAATATGTGACATAACAGTGGTGAGAGATACATTCTCGCTACAAGGAGAAGGAAAGTCTTTTATTTCTTCCTCCATTTGTTTCATCAATTGGGGCTTCAAATAAAGTCATTAAGAGCCAGTTTTATGTTCCTATTGTGTGATTGGTTTATGCAAAGTTGATTCCCGATTTGTCGGGAATAATAATACAACCTTATATGGTTATTTTAAACATAACTTTGATGGTTCAGCCTGAAGTTTGGGAAATCAGCCGTTGCATGATAAATCAAATTATGTTCTGCAGATTCAATAAACTGCCCTAAGGCTTGGGTTGTTACATCTATCCTTCTATGTGTTCAGAGTGCTTGAATAGCAGCAAAAAAGCAGAATTTTCTTTCCAGGAGATGAGAAAAGTTTGTTTAATGCTCATGTTACATTGAAAACGTTATAGATTACAGACGTTTGGAGTTCATGTTAAATGATCTTTTGTCAATAATTGAGTTGTACGGCCATTAACTGTGCCAACGTGCCCTCTCATTGAATTGGCTGTGGCAAACGAGACTCGCTCTGTCGGGTTCACCCCGGATATCAAGTTTAGAAGGATATCTTAACACAAGGTCTTCCAGGACCAGTACAATGCTGTATGGGACGTTGACATTTGTGAAAACTATTTCACCAGTGGGCTCCAGCTACATCCTTGACTTTGACTGGAGCTCATTAGGTAGTTATCCTTCTGGCGTTGGTTATCGCACCAGGTTCAGTCGCTACATAATTACGACGGTACAGGATGATTACAAGTGTAAATAATAATATGTAATATTTTATGTTTATAAATACTTGAGCAGAGCAGAAGGGGTGTCAGGTCTCAAAATATGCACGACAGGGGACCTTTGGTAACGTAAGCACACATATATACGTCAAAGTCACCAAAAGCCTTTGAGGTTCTGAACTAGCAATATTTGTTAGTCACAAAATACTTAGAAGAACGTATCTGTTCAGGCCACTCCAGATGATAAAATGGAGTTTGCGTTATGTAGGAATGAAACTGATTCCAGATCTCATTCCACCAGGGCTGCTACAACATCAGCAGCAAGGATATTTACGTTCCGCTATACCACATCCTTACGGCTTCAGCATGGTCCAACGAGCGAATCTCCAATCATTTATAATAACCCATTACTAGACCAAGGGTATTTGTCAATTCTATTTTATGTTCTAGTTATACTTTCCATCTGGGTGAGAGATGTGAATATTATTACTTCATTTAAACAGCATGTTTTAAATCTATTTCATGACTGTATGCATTAAGAATGTTTTTCCTTCATTTGGCAATGAAGCAGTTGTGGTTGTGTAGATTCGTTTCTCACAGCATGAAATCACAGAGCTTTGAAGTCTTCATGTAGTCCCTCATCGTAACTCCTCATAAAATAAGGATCAAACTTCAAACTGGTAAGTTCTTGTTTAATCTTACTATTATCGTGTTGAAGATGGAGGTATGGTCAATATGTGGGAGTCTGACATGGGTGTAGAGTTGGGACAGTACAGATTTGTTTACTCAGCTTTAGAAAAGGAGTCATTAAGATGGAAAGAGTGCAAAAGTTTTACAGGAATATTGCCAAGCATTGAGGGCATAGGTATAGGGAGAGGTTGGGCAGGCTAGGGGTCATTCCATGGAGCATTGGAGACAGAGGGTTGATCTTATAGAGGAGAATAAAATCAAGAGGTTAATGCACAAAGTATTTTTCCCCAAGGAAGGAGAAGCAAAACGTTATGGATATTGAATTAAGGTTGGAGTGAAAAGATTTAAAAGGGACCTGAAAGGCAATGTCTTTGCACAGAGGATGATGCATATAGAGAATGAGCTGCAAGAGAAAGTTAATAACCATTAATTGCCAAAATAACAGTTTGGACGGATGCGGGCCAAACACAGATTAATGAACCAGGTTGGATGGAGAGTGTGTGTAGGATGGAATTGCAAATGATGGTTTACACCAAGGATAGACACAAAATGCTGGAGTAACTCAGCAGGTCTGGCAGCATTTCTGGAGAATAGGAATAGGTGACGTTTCGGGTCGAGATCCTTCTTCAGACGTTAGATGGACATCTTGATCAGCATGGACAGGTTGGGCTGATGGGTCTGTTCCTGTGTTATATTACTAGATGACTCTATGACACTCCAACCTCAAGACTTCAAAATATGTTTTAGAACCAATTATGTACTTTTTAAGTGCTGACAATGCTGTATTGTACGAAACACCTTTGCACAATTATAGTAGCTAAATATGGATTGGATTGTAACACACACAATTATGTACAAAATCAAGCAAGAAATTTTGTCATGAAGCAAGCAAAATGAAGCAATTAGACACAAAATGCTGGAGTATCTCAGCGGGACAGGCAGCAACTCTGGAGAGAAGGAATGGGTGACATTTCCGGTCAAAACCCTTCTTCAGACTAGTTAGGGATAAAGGAAATGGGAGGTATAGTGATGGAGGGAGATAAAGAACAATGAATGAAAGATATGTAAATAGGGTACGATAAATAAAGGAAAATGGTCATTGTAAGCTGTTTGCAGGGTGAAAATAAGAAGCTAGTGAGAATTGGGTGGGGGAGGGATAGAGAGAGAGGGATTGCCGAGGCTACCTGAGATGGGAGAAATCAATATTCATACCACAATTTGCCCAGCTGCCCAAGTGAAATATGAGATGCTCTTCCTCCATTTTGCGTTTATCCTCACCCTGACAATGGAGGAGACCAAGGACAGAGAGGTCTGTGTAGGAATGGGAAGGAGAGTTAAAGTGACCAACAACCGGGAGATCAGGTAGGTTCACGCGGGCTGAGCGAAGGTGTTCCGCGATACGATCGCCCAGTCTGCGTTTGGTCTTGCTGATGTACAAGAGTTCACATCTTGAACAATGGATACAGTAGATGAGGTTGGAGGAGGTGCAAGTGAACCTCTGACTAACCTGAAAGGACTGTCGCAGTCCCTGGACAGAGTCGAGGGAGGAGGTACAGGGAGAGGTGTTGCATCTTCTGCGGGTGCAGGGGAAGGTACCTGGGGAGATGGTGGTTTGGGTTGGAAGCAATGTTAACCAGGGAGTTGTGGAGGGAATGGTCTCTGCGAAAAGTGGAAAGGGATAGAGATAGGAACATTTTGCTAGTGGTCGGATCCTGTTGGATGTGGCTGAAATTTTGGAGGATTATGTGTTGTATGAGACGGCTGATGGGGTGGAAGTTAAGAACTAGGGGGACTCTGTTGCGACTAGGGAGAGGGGGAGCAAGGGCGGAGCTGCGGGGTACCGAGGAGATATGAGTGAGGGCCTCGTCTATGATGGGAGGGAGGAACCCCCGTTCCCCAAAGAATGAGGACACCTGGGATGTTCTAGTATGGAACACCTCATCTTGGGCGCAAATGCGGCATAGACTGAGGAATTGGGAGTAGGGGATAGAGTCTTTGCAGGAAGCAGGGTGGGAAGAAGTGTAGTCAAGTTAGTTGTGGGAGTCGGTGGGTTTGTAATAGACATCAGTGATGGAGACTGTAAGATCAAGAAAGGGGAGGGACGTGTTGGAGATGGTCCAAGTAAATTTGAATGCAGGATGAAAATTGGTGGTGAAGTTGAAGTCCATGAGTTCTGCATGGGTGCAGGACATAGCACCGATGCAGTCATCAATGTAACAGCGAGTTTGGGAAAGTGACCAGTGTATGCCTAGACAGGGATAGTTCAACATACCCGACAAAGAGGCAGGCATAGCTGGTGCCCATAGCTACGCGTTGGACTTGGGGAAGTGGGAGGAGTCAAAGGAGAAGTTGTTGAGGGTGAGGACCAGCTCCGCTAGGCGGAGTAGTGTTAGCAGAGGGAAATTGAATGGTTCTGCGGTCAAGGAAGAAACAAAGGGCTTTAAGGTGGAGGTTGGAGGTGTAGAGTGACTGAACAAATAAAGCAATTTATTGCAATACATCAATGATTTTCTCATTTAGCTCTAAACCTAGTTTTGCTTCCTTTCAGCTGAATAAGCAAGAACTATAATTATGGTAGACTAAATATTGCTGTTACTCTCATTGATACAAGATGGTAAGGGATGACTGAGTGCTTTGGAATCTGTCCAATGCTGGGTTTCGGCAAGGATGAAACGCTGTGTGAATAACTCCTTCAGACATCTGGAGAGTCACAGGCGGCACTGGCTGACTCTGCACATTCTTGCCATCCATTTGCATTGGTATCTCCAGATGCCAAGCCCAAGTAGACCACTTCCTTGTGGTCTACTTCCCTGGATCACAAGGAAGTACAAGTTGGGGTCGTCTCGAATGGCCCCTGAGATGGAAGGAGTTAGCTACAAGTGGAGACTTGAGAAATGAGGCAGTTTCACCTGGAATAGAGAAGGGTGAGAGGAGATTTGATTGGAGGTGGACAAGACATGGTGAACAGATGGGGTGACTGTAGGGATGCCATTTTTTTTTCTTAATATTAATACTTTAAAGAAAGACTAAAAACAATCTCAGACTATAACAAAATACACAAAAGGATTTTGATAGTGGTGAGTTGATGAAATGAGACTTTGGACATTTCCAGGAGCAGAGGGTCGGGTAGTTAGGAGCGTGGATTTAATTGGTCCAGGAGAGGGCCTCGGGTGTTGGGGAGCAGGGCCTCTGGTGGTTCAAGAACCAGGGCCTCAAGTCTGGGAGCAGGGCCTGACGTTAGGGGGCAGGAGATCATGTGTTGGGGAGCAAGGCCTCAGGTGTTGGGGGAGGAGGGCCTCGGGTAGTTTGGGGCCTGGGTGTTTGGTGGTGTGGAAACTGGGTGTTGAGTGTTGGTAAGCAGGGCCTCTGGTGGTTCATAAATCAGGGCCTCGGGTATGGCAGTCTGGCATCAGTCAGTTACAGGAGCCGGGCGTCAGATCACCTGGCCATCCACACCTCAAAGCAATTTGTCAGTTGATCATCATGGACTTGTGGAGGGGTCTGCGTGATATGACCTGATTCATTGAATGATCTGCACAATGTTTGCCACCGGCAGCCTGACTTCAAACTTGCATTAAATTGTCACATTTATTGATTGCCATATGTCCGTAGACACACACAACTATAATGGACCATTCTTATTCACGTGTGTGACTAAAAATGTGAAAAATTGTGGAATACATCTCTTCTAATTCTGAAAGCAATACAGCTATATTGTTTTCTACTGTATATATGATTCATATTTTTTTCGAAGTTTATCAAGTGAAAATTTGGTGTTATGCTGACAATGTTTGTTTAGGGTCAGCTGCCAAATATGACCGGTCACATGGCCCCACAGAGCATTTTTTCCATTACTCGGTTTTATCCTACAAACTCTTGTGAATTTTAAAAAGCTAGAATGTTCATATCTTTAGCGGACATGCATTATATTTCTGTAGATAGGAAAATAGCAATGAATAAGATTAATCTTTTACAATAATTTTTTAATGTATTACTTTATGTGATGACATCTGGTCACTTTCCAAAGAATGGCCCTATTGCACTTTGCAATTCCTCCATTCTTTTGTCAATGACTGTTGTCTATATTCTCATTATAATTTCCTCCCATGGACCAGATAGTCCACAGTTTGTCCCCAAACTCACCTTATTGGAGCCACCCCCTCTCCCAACCCAACAACCAGGAGTTTGTACGTTCTCCTCATCACCTGCGTGGGTTTTCTTTGAGATCTTCAGTTTCCTCCAACGATCCAAAGACATACTGGTTTGCAGGTTAGTGCGCTTGGTAGAAATGTAAAATTGTCCCTAGTGTGTGTAGGGTAGTGTTAATGTGCGGGGATCGCTTACCGGTGCGGACTCAGTGGGCCGAAGGGCCTGATTCCGCGATGTATCTCTAAACGAAACTGAACAAAACCATGCAGATTAACGGGATTCTCTCTCTCCTCCTAGTTCTAATGAAGGGTTGTCAACCTGAAATCTTGGCTCTGTTTCTCTTACTCACCTGCTGAGTATTTCCAGCATTTTCTGTCTTTATTTAGATTTGCAGCACCTGCAGTTTTTTATTTTTAAAGACTGTTACATTTCCTGGCAAAGTAAGCCAACTCGTAATAATTATTTTCATTTATGCAGTTAGTCGATGAGAAAGTTACTTGTGACCTAAACAGACATTGGGTGGCATCGCTAGATTGACATATCATGCATTTTCCCATCTCGGTGAAGTCATTATAAATTCTGAATAAGCTCATCCTTAAACTTCTGGACCTCGGCCTTGGGATCTCCATCTGCAACTGGCTTCACCGCTCACTGACTGGTGAACCTCGTCAAGTTAGAATTCGTTATAATATTTCCTCCATCCCGATCCTTAACACTGTTGCCCCTCCGTGTTGTGTGCTCAGTCCCTTGCTCTACTCTCTGCACAACCCATGACTGTGTGGCCCAGTACAACGCCAACTCAGTCTTTAATCCCGACCATGACACCTCCGCTGTTATCGGTCGGATCTACAACAACATTTGCACAAAGTAGAAGAGGAAGATTGAGAACGCAGTGCCATGGTGTAAGAACAGTAACCCAGCCATTGTGTCGGCACGATGAAGGAGCTGGTTGTTGACTGAAGGAATAAAGGGTTGAATACAAACCCATCCTCACAAATGGAGCTGCCATAGAGATGTTTGACTGCTTCAAGGTCCAAGATATCAATTTTACCAGCAAACAAACTTGGTCCCATCGCACTAATATGGAGATCAATAAAGCGCCTCATTCTCTTTATTTTGAGACGTTTAAGAAGATTTGGCTTGTGCATGAGGGTTTTCTCAACTTTCTGTTGATGCATTCTGGATGGTATTCTTCTATTACCAGATGAATCTCAGCCTGATATGACAACTGCTGTGCTCTTGACTGTTCGGTCAAGTACTATGCCAACTCGATCTAAGTTTGCTTGTGACACCACCATTATCGAGATAATCAACAGCAACGATGAGATGAAGTAGAGGAGAAAGATCAAGAATGCAGTATCTGAAGAAGGTTTTCGACCCGAAACATTGCCTATTTCCTTCCTCTTCCATAGATGCTGCCTCACCTGCTGAGTTTCTCCAGCACTTTTGTTTACCTGCAGTATCAAAGTGTTGGATCAATAACTTAAACCCCTGTCTCACGGTGCGAGTTGGCCCACGAGTGACCCCGAGTTTTCACTCGTGGTGATCACGTACAGCCAACGTAGTGGGAACGTCGGAACTCGCGCGATCAACTTGTCCACTCGTGGCGTTAACGGCAGGTACCCGTGAAACTTGTGAACTCGTGAAAAAAGTCAAACATGTTTGACTTTTTCCACGAGTCAAATTTCGTGGTCAAGTTTAAAATTGAAACATTTAAACTCAGAGTTATATCGTAGTGGCCCGTGCGTTAAGTTTAGTGATTCGTGCGTCTACCGTGGGAACTTTTTAATAGACACAAAATGCTGGAGTAACTCAGTGGACCAGGCAGCATCTCTGGAGAGAAGGAATGGAGTCGAGACCCTTCTTCAGACTTACCCAAAACGCCACCCATTCCTTCTCTCCAGATATGCGGCCTGTCCCGCCGAGTTACTCAAGCATTTTGTGTCTATCTATACTTTAGTTTCGGATATGATCAAGTGTAAGAAACGCAAACCAGACTACCTTCACATCAGAGAATCCTGATGTTCCTAATTTGGCCGAGGCACTTCACTGTCCCTGTGTAGGAAGGAACTGCAGATGCTGGTTTACACCGACGATAGACACAAACATGCTGGAGTAACTCAGCGGGACAGGCATCGCATCTGGAGAGAAGGAATGGGTGATGTTTCGGGTCGGGACCCTTCTTCAGACTCCCCGATCATTCTTCCCTCGTCGATGTGAACTTGTGGGAGTGCGAGGAATCGGGCGTCGCTGGGTAAGGGGAAGAGAGGTTTTACTGCTGAATTATGCGCAACAGAAGCATGAAGTGGGGGTAAGGTCCGTTTAAACTATCTTGTCGTCCCCCCCCCCCCCCCCCCCCAATGTTGGGAGAGAGAGGGGAGAGAGTTGTGCAAACAAACCACGGGAGACTGCATCTTTGGAGGAGAATCATAAAATGTATAGGGATGTTTCGGGCCGGGACCCTAAAGGTTGACTACCTGTTTCACAGATGCCGTTCCTAGCCCCCCTCTCACTCCTCCCCACCCATAGTCTTTGCCTTCTCCCAATTCCACCATCCCTCGCCCCCCCCCCCCCCAACCTGTCCTCGCCTGAACTGCTGAAGATAACCGAGTGTTTTAAATGCGAATCCTGGACTGCAGCAACAACACACGCCCTGAGTGGGAGAGGAACTTGGTAACTCAAGAGCAAACGGGAGGGGAACTTGGTAACTCTGGAGACGATCTCGGAACATCGCAGATTACCATACCCGTGGGAACTCGCCACAAACACTTGCACATCAACTTGGAATATCGTACACAACCACGAGTCTGTCACTCTGGGTCATTCGTGTGTCAACTCGCACCGTGAGACAGGGCCTTTAGTCAGCAAGATGAAGGAGCTGCAGAGAGTGGTGAGCGCAGTCTATTGTTGGTTCGCCACTTCCTTCCATCCAGTCCACCTTCACAGTTAAGGATGCCTGCAACCTTAGCTAATCCCTTTTCTCTCTTCTAGGAGGAGTTACAGGAGCTTGAAAGTTTAGATGTCCAGACTTGAGAAAACTTCTTCCTCACTACTATCTAATTCTTGAACCAATGATCTCTTGACTACCCCATTTCTGGAGACGCTGCTATGTATCCTTGAACCCTGAACCCGACCTCATTCACCTATTCCACTTCTGCACTTTAATATTCTTTTGTACTACTCAGGTTTTACTCTACGACCTTGCACCATTCTGCTGTTTTACTCTCGTTGTTTTATTTATTGTTGTATTTATCATTACTGTATGTATAGTGTTTGGCTTCATGTGACAAGAAATGTCATTGGACTCTAGTGGTAAACTAAGCTGAGGCTGAATCTGAGATTTCAATGGAAGACGGGTGTGTGGATTAACATAGAACCTGTGCTGTACTGTAATGTGCTCTTTATATGTTCTGTGTTCTGTGCCTTTGGTCTGTGTTCTGTTTTATAACAGAACATAGAACATATGTAGAACACATTACAGTACAGCACAGGAACAGGCCCTTTGGCCCACAATTTCCATGCTGAACATAATGACAAGTTAAATCTCATCTGCCTGATCCACGTCCCTCCACTCCCTGCATATTGATGTGTCTTTTTATTCTTTGGTTTATTATTGTCAGGTGTACCGAGGCACAGTGGAAAGCTTTTTTGTTCTAAACACTAAAAACCTCTTAAACACATTTTACTTCCAGTTCCTTTGTTTTGAATACATCAAACACCAACGAATGATGAAGGGATCTCCTCAGGAACTCTACCGCTGTGTTTCGTGTGCTTGCATTTGGGGTCATTTAATTTCTTCCTCAATGCACTGTGTTGAAGACTGGCCAATGTTGTGCCTGGTGATGGGGCCAGTGGACTAAAAGCACCGTCTTGGATTCACATGTGACTATTTTTCAGTATAGGAATGGATAGGCGAGTTAAAGTGTTTGGCAACCAGAAGATTGTGCAGACCAAGATGGACTGAGCATTGGAGGTCAACGAAATGATCAACCAATCGGCTTGAGGCCATCGACCGCGGGAGAACAAAGAAGAGAAGAGATTGAACTTTTTTTTCACCTTCCATCACAGTGAGGAATGTGGAGGAGTCACTGTTGTGGATGTTTATGTTAAAATGGATTTTGTGTGTTCCGTTGCTTTTTGTATTTGTATGTCTGACTTGGGGAAATGAAATTCCTCATATGTTGCAAAACATACTTGGCTAATAAAGTATTATTGTATTGATTTCTCTAATCTTAAGTAACCTTTGCATTTCCTATCCATAAGTCCCTCCCCCACTCATGTCGTCTACTAGTTGAGTGGGTGAGGGACTTGAGTTATCACCTTTCCACAGACACCAATGGATCATTGTGGGCTCCACCTGTCATTGACCATTGTTGCTTGCTTGGATTTGTTCGTTTTATGCCTTTCATTCATTTGTTCTTTGTACCTTTTCGTACCTTTAGTTTTTCGCTTCCTTGACTCTTAGTCTGAAGAAGCGTCTTGATCCAAACGTCACCTATTCCTTTTCTCCAGAGATACTGACCTGCTGAGTTACTCAGCATTTTGTGTCAATCTTCAATGCACATCAGACCTGCGCATGATATTGTGCCTAGGAGCTTTCAGATATTGTTTTACTATGCTAAATGAATTATAATCTGATACATCTTTAATGTATTATGTTTAGGTACAGTTTGGCAAGATGAAGAGGCAGCATTAATGTATGTAAACTAGTAAATATTAAATATATGGGAAAGAGATCAAATTTAGTTTACTACATTGTCATGAAAAGTGGCCCAGGTCCACTGTCGTGTAAAACGAATAGTATGTTGGTGGTTTTGGCATAAACATCTTCAGGGTGTTATTTATAATGGCACATAGACACTGATTTCATTTGGAATTGACTCAAATCGCAAGTGCATCATCATAGGCTTATTACAGAGGGTTGAACATGAAAGCCTTTCAGCTGAGAACCAAGAAACATCCTAATACAATGGGGGAAAAACAAGTCAGAGCTGAAGACAGAAAATACTTTGGGAATGGAAAATGCTTTGGTGCAGAGATCCCAATTTCAGCCCAAATCACCTATCGGGGCATCATTGATATTGGGGACCGATTTCCCTGAAAGTCATTTAATGAAAGTGCAGAGGCTGGAAATCTACAATCAGGACAGAACATGCTGGAAATACTCAGCAGATCAGGCTGCAGCTGTGGAAAGAGAAACAGACTTATTGTTTCAGATTGCAGATACTCTAGTTTGCACCCTGTCTGTATTGTGTAGGAAGGAATTGCAGATGCTGATTTACACCAAAAATAGACACAGAACGCTGGAATAACTCAGCGGGTCAGGCAGCGTCTCTGGAGAAAGGGATAGGTGATGTTTTAGGTCAAAACCCTTCTTCAGATGGTTCGCGCGTGGGCACATTCCCTAATTGTGGTGAAGTAGGAGGGTGCGCTCTCTCCCTCTTGCTCTCTTTTCCTTTCTCTCTATTTCTCTCTTTCCCTCTCTCTTTCTCTCTTTCCCATTCTTTCTCACTGCATCTCTCTTGGCTGTCCAGGATGTCGGATGTTTTCTGGCAGGTAGGTGCTCGTCTTTAGCTCCTCCTGGCCTGTCTGCCATTAATGGGAATCCGAGCATTGCACAAGGCAGGAGGCTTGATCACACTGTACAAAGCACAACTGATGTCAATTTTGCAATACTGTAAACAGTTTGAATGCTACAATCCCCAGACCTGAGAAAATCTTCATCAGCGGCTGGAGGTTGCTGCAGTGCCTGTTCAGGAATCGTCCATACATAGTTTTGGCTGAAGCAGCATCTCCTTTAATTAAGTGAAGTATTCGTTCAAAGGTTAAACACACCCATTTCATCATCGGAGGTTCCTCACCCCACAGCCCACTACCTTGGTGCCCACTTGGGATAAGACAAATTTGTTTGTTAAAGAAATGAATTTGTTAACAAAAAACAAGCACAGGAAAACCATGTCCTGTTACAACAAAGGGGACATCCAGTAAAAAGTGGAAACAAAGTGCTGGAGTAACTCAGCAGGTCAGGTAGCATCCCTAGCGAATATGGATAGGTGACGTTTTGGGTCGGGACCTTTCTATAGAAATCACCTATCCAAATCATCACCTATCCATGTTCTCCAGAGATGTTGCCTGATCTTCTGTGTTACTTCGCCACTTTGTGTCTTTTTTCCTGTAAACCAGCATCTGCAGCTATTAATGTCTCCAACTGGAACTTGGCCAATTAGGGACGATGTCAAGAGGTTTATCTTCAAACAAAGGACAGTGGAAGATGAATTCCTTGCTGCATACAAACTGTTAAGTTTGAAGAGTTGGAGTTGAATTGAAAAAAACCCAACTAAGTCTGATAGGTAAGAGCATTAATGAATGTGGAATCAATGTAAATAACTACATAGATCCTGTGACTTGCATTTGATCCTCAGATCAAGTGTTGTTTACTGCACATTTTGCTTGTGATGGAGTAAGTTTCCCAGGGTGCGCCATAATTCCTGCAACGATGCGAAGACAAGCTGGTTGGTAGATTGTGGAAACAAGGAACTGCAGACACTGGTTTACAAACAAAGACACAAAGAGTTTAGTTTAGCGATACAGCATGGAAACGGGTCCTTTTGGCCCACTGAGTCCATGTCGACCAATGATCCCCATACATTAGCACTATCCTACACACTATGGACAATTTACAATTTTTACCAAAGCCAAATTAACCTACGAATCTGCACATCTTTGGAATGTGGGAGGAAACCTGAGCATGCGGAGAAAACCCACACGCTCACAGGGAGGACATACAATGTTTAAGAAAGAACTGCAGATGCTGGTAAAATAGAAGGTAGGGACAAAATGTTGGAGAAACTCAGCGGGCGAGGCAGCATCTATGGAGAGAAGGAACTGGCGGCGTTTCGGGTCGAGACCCTTCTTCAGACTGATGTCAGGGCCGGGGATAGGACAAAGAAAGAATGTAGGCGGAGACAGTGGGACTAGTGGAAAAACTGAGAGGGAGGTTGGAAAAGAAGAGAGAGAGAGCAAGGGCTACCTAAAGTGAGAGAAGTCTATGTTCATACTGCTGAGGTGTTAGCTACCCAAGCAAAATATGAGGTGCTGTTCCTCCAATTTATGCTTGGCCTCGCTTTGACAATGGAGGAGGCCCAGGACAGAAAGCTCAGATTGGGAATGGGAGGGGGAGTTGAAGTGCTGGGCCACCGGGGGGGCAGCTTGGTTAAGGCAATCTGAGCGGAGGTGTTCAGCGAAATGAACGTGCTTGGTCACGCCGATGTAGAAAGGTTGACACCTGGAACAGCGGATGCAGTGGATGAGGTTGGAGGAGGTGCAAGTGAACCTCTGCGTCATCTGGAAAGGCTGTTTGGGTTCTTGGATGGAGTCGAGGGGGGAGGTAAAGGAACAGGTACCTGGG